>CM068368.1:219548464-220148464 GCA_034769895.1 Magicicada septendecula | reverse complement strand
GGTCGGTCATGTTGTGTGCTGTAATGTAAATCAAATTATGGGAGTTCAGATATTTCAGCATTTAGATTTCCCAAGAATGATGTTATGAAAAAGAAGTGGATCAGATGTATCTGTCAGGATAATTTTACTGTTACTGACAATACGTTAGTTTGTATAAAACCTTTTGAAGACAGATTTATACTTCTTGTTTTTATTTTACCTTATCGTTTGTAAATGATTTTATGTGATTTATTATAGTATCGAGAAGATTTACATGCTTTTTTATGTCATCTTTGTCACTAAACCCTAAAATCTCTTGTCTTTGAGAGAGAGTATCCCCAAGCAGAGGTTTTTTGTCGTTATATTATGTCTGTAAAGGCTTGCCAAGTTCCAGCTGGAAAACCGTACAGTTGGATCTGGAAAACATGGAAAAGGCATGGAATTTTGACCACAGGTTTTTGTGGCCACCCTGATAAAATAATAGTGAATCATTATACTATATGCACACTGCTTATACTAGTAACCTGTTTAATATGCTCTTGTACAAGATAGTTAATCTGTCAGTAAAATAATTTTAGTCATTTTAGCATTGTCAGTATATGTCAGATTTAAATTGGTTATGTATCAAAGTAGTCCCAAGTTCTTACCAAGAATAGACATAAGATATTTTTTCTAACACATCATTTATTTCCTTCTTTTAATTTTCATGCTTTAGGTTTTCTAATATATTGTGTTTTTACCTGTTTTAAATTATAATCAATAAACAAACAAAAATTGGAAGTCTTTTATCTAAATTCAGTTTCTATTTGCTTATGACATTATCATATATTGTGGTAGATTTTATTTTTGGTAATTTCTTGTACTATATGCTTTTTATTGATATTTAATTAAACCTAAGGGATTTTACTTTTATTATATTTAATTGTTTACTTTCCAAATAATTTCTTCGGGCGCCATCTTGTTACCAACTGTAAGGAAAAAATTACCAAGGTTCGAATCAGCGAACCGGGAAGTGCAGAACTGGTTATTTAAGAAAATACAACTGAATTACCATCACAACTATTTTAATTCATTTTCACATTAAAATATGGTTTTATAAAAGAAAACATGAAAATATAGCCCGTAACCTAATTTCAACTGTTATATAGACAAGTGTTCCCCTTCCCTTCTCCTACTTTTTGCGATCTTATATAAAACAATAACAACATTTATTATGCATGATTCTCTCTTTAGAATAGAAATCAATAACTATTATAAACCTAGGATTAGTTTTGAAAGCGGAAACCAGCACTTCTTACTATATAATTAAACAAAACCCCCACACTCGCTCACATACTACCCATGTTAAAATTTTCCCCTTAAACTCCCATTTTATTTAATTTGCCCCATTTGTTTTGGATTTCTGAAAAAATATAATAAATTTTGATAATGTTGTGTATATCCAGGTAAAACTTATCTGCCTCGAGTCCAAATTCTAGTCCAGACGACGTCACATCGCTTTCCGTGCGCACTTTCACTTTATTTCATATTTACCGAATTGTATATTGTAAAGAAAACTGTTAATCACATTTTTTAATAAGAAATTTTGATTTAAAGTCATATTTTGAAATATATTATTCACATTTATTAATGTGCGGGCCCGCAAATTACGTTCCGGAACTTTTAGGTACCACTCGCGCGAGCATTGAATTCAGACTGGGAATAGGCCACCGGCGCTATTTTATGAAGTCGCCGTGGTTGGATGATCAATTCTTATTGTTTTGTGTTTGTATCACTACGCCAGCAGACTGTTTTTTGTTACATCACTGCATTCCACAACAGGGATCGTCTCTGACGTAATGTCGCCTGACAATCCGTTACATAATTTGTTGACAGTTTTTGTGTGTCATTGGTTGACCTTGGCACCGTTCTGTCGGTTGTTTCACTCGTTTTATAAAATATTACTGAATAATTGTCACATGCAGTGCTGCCACCGTCGCTATCACTGTCGCAACCAGTAAATTTACCTTTGCTTACATTTGTCCCTATTATCGAAAAAATGTTATTTGTTTTATATAAAAAAAATACAAACTGCCCCGTTACAATACCCCCTCAATGAGATATTTTATGCCGAAGCATAAAAAATCTCATTGACACATTCATACTTGCTAAAGGGATCAGCCAGGATATGTCGCCACAACCCCCTTTACGGTTTACAAAAAATATAATCAACTTACCCTTGGTCCGGTGACTGGTGACCGCACCTGAATGACAATACTGGACTTCTCTCTCGAGATCCCAACACCGTAGAGTCAGACAGATACTTAACGCCCCTGCTCTGACGCGCTGGCCAGCTCAGGTCCGCCGCCACAGCATCACCAAACACTGAAACAACAAATCAAATATCAAATAGTGGCCTTATACAACACCATATCCCCAACTGATCTGTTTCCCCCTAGCGGTGCTGGTTTGCGCTAAGAAGCACTGGTTTTGTTTTTTCACTTACTTCTAATATCTATATCAAAATACCTAACAACAACATGATACCCATTTTAAAATTCCATAATCTCATTCTATCTACTTTCTCTTGTTAACTTTTATCCCAAAATTCAAAATTACTGCCCTGATTCCCATCAGAATTTAAATAAACATTTCCCATTACCATATTACATTTCTCTCATCCCCAATTTAAAATGCATTTAAAATATTTAAATTCATAAAATTCTCTTACACTAACAAACACAATATAACATAAGAAAACATAGTACACTCATAATTCACATTGTTATCCTTATCTTAAAATAAACAATTTGTATTTAAAATGTTACACACTTTACATCATTAAATTTGCATATAAAATCATAAAATGACCTTTTAAACTCAATCGACTTTTATTAATTCTCTTTCAAAATTTTTTTTTTTTTTTTTTCATAACATTGCAATTATTATTCCATTTAATTCATTTGGGTGATTCTCAGTTATTCATTATAATTCACTTTATCAACTTGGCATTTACTCATAATCTTACCCCTTTTATTACTCTAACGCTCCCTTACAAAATCTTTAACTAGTATGACACCCCACTATCAAAAAATCTACTAACCCTTCTCTACCTCTAACTACTTACTACTTTAACCAATTCGCCACCTTCTCTCAATATATAAAAAAAATACTCTCTAACCCTTTGTACATAGGATATGTCTCCCCCCCAAAAAACTCAATTCCCTTATTTGGTTCCTGGATTCTACCTAAGGCAACCCCTTCCCCACTAAATCGGTACCTAATCCCGTCCCAACTTATCATTATGTTGCGGACTCCCACATTACACTACCCCCTACTACAAAATTGCCATCCCCAAAAAATCTCAATCTCATTACCTCACTTCAACTTCAACAAAATAACATCATCAATTATAAACAACAATATATCAATCAAAATTCTACAATTATTCTCCATTACTACTGTGTCAACATCAATACTTCTCAAAATTCTATAACATACATTAACTCAAAACAACATTACATTATTTTCATCTCTACTATTTCTTTTAACTTTGACTTCAATTTGGACAGATCTATATGTCCCACAAATATTCATCACCCAACTTCTATCTTTTGCAACCCATTGAAAATTTTAACTATCACAACTTTATTTCATTTTATTTTAAAATCTATAAACACATTGAATACATATTATTATATTTTTATAATCCTTATTCCTAACAAACTACATGCAATTAACACAATAAGATATAATAAACACAATATAGGAAGTATGTAGTGCATATATTTTTCAAATCAAAACAAAATTATTTAGTAGCAAGTTATCATTATTAAAATATAGCAAATTTCTAATTCGTTACCCCCCTGGATAACCTCCCTGCCACACACACTATGACCCCCCTGGACTGTGACGTCCAGTTGCGTCCACAAGGACTGAAATTTTGGAGGAATTTGACATCTCCGTGTCCTTGCTTCTATGTTACATTTGAAAAGTTCAGATATCAACATATCTTTGTCTATAGTTACACGCCCTTAATGCGGGTCTACCACCTGGCTTTGCTGCCCCCATGCGGACAGAGTGGTAGCCGCTGTTCCCTAGTTTGGTGATTCCCCTTAATTTCACCCCCCCATCAATTTCAAAATACACCTTGACAACGATAACAGCTATGGCCAGTATGGTCAGCGCGTAATCGTAATGTGCCCCAACCGTAGCTGTTAAAGCTAAACCAATTCCACGGTCAGGGTTCGGTGAGGCCGTGACCGCCCGAAAAGTTGGGGAATCACAAGTAAAATATCTTTTGTAACACTAAACTTAATAATTTATACTTAAATGACATTATTAGTTTGGATGGTGTTTAACCCCCGTTATATGTAAGCTTAACCATCATGAACATAAAATATTAAATACAAAATTTACAACCTCCCACCATTGCAGTTCCACACTACACTGTTATGTCACTTCTTTGGGCACCAATCTACCCACCAAAATTATCCCCACATCTTGTATTGATACATTACATAACATAATAAACAAATAGACATTAACCTTGATTATTAGCATACATTAAACAAACAATTCTCTTTTAAATAATTTATATAAAAACTTATAAACATTATTATTTGAAATCTTTCATTAACTTTTTTATATATCATCATTTCATTACTTATCCTTCGTTGCCATTAAATTTTCAAATTTATTATTAACATTTATTTTTAACCATTAAGTTATTCCACAAAATAAACCATTCAACATTCATTTATTTATTAATTGTTATTAAATTAAAATCTCATCAAATAATTTAAATTCATTATAAAAATTCAAACATATAACATTCAATCACAATATTTAAACACCTCAAATTATTTACTTCAATTTAGTATTAAAACACAACATATTTCAATTACTATCAAAATTTTACAAGTCATTAATTATTGTCTTCATAATTATTTTATTATTTATTTAGACTGCAAAATATTAATAATATTATTATTATTATCACAACATTTTTCTACTACATATACACATTATTTACCTAACATTTCATAATACACACAAATGAATTCACTACATTATTTACAAAGTATTCGTCAATAACTGTTCAATTGTTTCACACTTCATATGTCCAAATCTGCAAGGTCATTACCAAAATTTACAATATTTAACAATGTCCACTCACTGATTTTTTTAGTTCAGCCTCCATCGTTGTATAGATATCTAATATATTTGTAACATGCATCATTGTTACCCACACACAATTTGTTATTATTATTATTATAATAATCCATCAACTTTATTTCATTCATTATGCCATTACAATTTATAGGGTTATTCCCTATTAATATTTCATAAACCTTGTCACCATAAGTCATTATTGTCCAGTCTCCATCAGTATTATTGGTCAACGTCAGGTAAGTTGTTTCATCATTTTTATATTCCTCTACCATTACGTCAGGTAAGTCATTATCATTTATAAATATATTATCAAAATAATTCTCTATCTCTCTCTCAACAGGTAAGTACTTTATATGGTTCATCTTCACCCCTTCTAATCTTTTTCTCAATTCATCATAATTTCTTTTTGACTTATATAATTCTATCTCTCTCTCAATACACCACTCTCTCTCTTCATAACACCACATCACACTCTCACAATTATTATAGACAGAGGGTACAACATTATACAACATCAATATACACTTCAATTCATCTACTAATACGGGTCTCTTACCCTACAAAAACGACATCTGTGAACACTCTGGTTCAAAAAAAATAAAGGGAAAATTTACCCTCTGCCCACATTCAACTACTATATTATTTTTCCACTCTCGTTCTAACTCCTTAACACACATTAACATCTCATAATCACATTCTAAAACTTCATTATATGTTTCTCCATTATTCTTTACCCCCACTATACTCTCAGAATTGTAATTCATATCATCACTATTTAATACTACATCTTCCATTATTTCGTCATTTTCAATATTTATCATACTTATAACATTGTCACCTAACTTCTCAATGCTCTGTTCTAATCTGTTAAAGGTATCTTCTATTATGTCATTAGTTCGGTTTAAATGTTCATTAATTTCGTTAATTTGGTTTTTTAACTCATCGAATTTAACATTTTGTCCATCTAATTTACTGTCAAAACTATTCTTTTGAACATCGAATTTCTCATTTATCTCGTTTTTCTGTTCATCTAATTTGTTATAGATTTAGTTTTTTAATTCTCTAAAATTACTATCTTGTTTTTCTACACTATTGTACATCATATCATACAATCTTGCTAACATAGTATCATTATCAGATTTCTTATTTTGATTCCCTAAAATAGGTGTTGAATGAATCTCAACTGTCTGTATTATTTTTGACTCCTCAAGACTACTGTCCGTTGTTTGAATTCCGGAGTCGCTACTTATTTGGCCTTCTATCTGGCTGTCAGATAAGCTGACGTCATTATTATCTGCCATTTTTCTTAAAATCTTTTATATATATTTCTTTGCAAAATATTTTTATATGTAACACATACTTAAAAAAAATATTCTACTCACCCGTACTACACATAATCATGACATAACCTTACTACTTAGGTTTACACATTTTCTAGTTACCTCAAACAACCATTCTGCTCTCCCAAGTAGGCTGTATTTATATAATTATATTATATAAATGTCCCTGTTCACAAGCCAATTGTACTATATGCTTTTTATTGATATTTAATTAAACCTAAGTAATTGTTTACTTTCCAAATAATTTCTTCGGGCGCCATCTTGTTACCAACTGTAAGGAAAAAATTACCAAGGTTCGAATCAGCGAACCGGGAAGTGCAGAACTGGTTATTTAAGAAAATACAACTGAATTACCATCACAACTATTTTAATTCATTTTCACATTAAAATATGGTTTTATAAAAGAAAACATGAAAATATAGCCCGTAACCTAATTTCAACTGTTATATAGACAAGTGTTCCCCTTCCCTTCTCCTACTTTTTGCGATCTTATATAAAACAATAACAACATTTATTATGCATGATTCTCTCTTTAGAATAGAAATCAATAACTATTATAAACCTAGGATTAGTTTTGAAAGCGGAAACCAGCACTTCTTACTATATAATTAAACAAAACCCCCACACTCGCTCACATACTACCCATGTTAAAATTTTCCCCTTAAACTCCCATTTTATTTAATTTGCCCCATTTGTTTTGGATTTCTGAAAAAATATAATAAATTTTGATAATGTTGTGTATATCCAGGTAAAACTTATCTGCCTCGAGTCCAAATTCTAGTCCAGACGACGTCACATCGCTTTCCGTGCGCACTTTCACTTTATTTCATATTTACCGAATTGTATATTGTAAAGAAAACTGTTAATCACATTTTTTAATAAGAAATTTTGATTTTAAGTCATATTTTGAAATATATTATTCACATTTTTTAATGTGCGGGCCCGCAAATTACGTTCCGGAACTTTTAGGTACCACTCGCGCGAGCGTTGAATTCAGACTGGGAATAGGCCACCGGCGCTATTTTATGAAGTCGCCGTGGTTGGATGATCAATTCTTATTGTTTTGTGTTTGTATCACTACGCCAGCAGACTGTTTTTTGTTACATCACTGCATTCCACAACGGGGATCGTCTCTGACGTAATGTCGCCTGACGATCCGTTACATAATTTGTTGACAGTTTTTGTGTGTCATTGGTTGACCTTGGCACCGTTCCGTCAGTTGTTTCACTCGTTTTATAAAATATTACTGAATAATTGTCACATGCAGTGCTGCCACCGTCGCTATCACTGTCGCAACCACTAAATTTTGGTGTGTGTTTTCTGTTTTGTAATTCTTATTTCTAAGTTTCTTGCAGTTAGATCATAATTACTATTTTATTTGGTGGTTTATCAGGTCTTATTGTGGAACAAGAAGATATGCCATTTAATGATTATGGGATTTGTCCAGACATGATTATGAATCCACATGGTTTTCCATCACGTATGACAGTTGGGAAACTCATTGAATTATTGGCAGGCAAAGCAGGTCTTATGGAAGGAAAGTTTCATTATGGGACAGGTATAAAATTACTAAACAATTTTTCATGTTAATGTATGTAATCCAGTCTTTTTTGTTACTTGAATTATTTATTATCTTAGTTGTATTAATATTAAACTGATACTTTTTTATACATAATTCTGTAATATCTGTGGTGCATCCTCTGTGTATGTCCTATAAAATATTTTCTTTTTACTCCTTACCTTTCGACTATGTTAAAACTGTAAAATTAATTCTTAGTGATGAATATTTCTGATAGTGAGTATGAAAGCTGGCTGACTCCTGCACATGTTCATACTTAGATTAAACCATTTATAAAATTTCTAGGTAACAACAAATTGGTAATGACAAATTCGGGACTGTGAGAATGAAAATCAGATCTTTTGTTATTGTCAGCCTATAGCATCAACAATAGCACAATAAACTTATAGGTGTTTCTCACCTACTGATCAGATTTCTGCTCATATACTGTAACATATGAATTAACATATACTGAGTCATATCTAAAGAGATCATGTCAAATGAAAAAGATATAAACATGGCAGCAAATTTAAAGCTTCAGAGAGGCATAGGCTCATCAAGGTTATGAATAATTTGAAAATAGTACCATGATAAAGTATTGTTTTTTCTTCTAAAGTGTCAAAAACTTCCTTCACAATATTAATTACCACTAGAGTTTGTAACAAAGGAATTAGGTGTAATGGAGAGAGATATCGCTGAATGAGGTAAACAGCTCAGTCTAAAAAAAGAATTATCACTCTATAATAACAATTTTATAATTTGTAGTTTTAATTTTTGTACATTTTCGACAGATTGGCTTAATAATACTATATAATACTTTTTCATTTTGTTAGTCTGCAATTTTTTTAACATTATTTTGTTAATTTGTAAATTTTTTCATATTTATTTGTATGCTAGATTGTGTCCTTACTTAATAATTAATACTTTGATGCCGCACCCTTAAAATAGCCACCTTTTACCCAAGCCAGGCCTTTTTTGCATTCATCTGAAATGCTGTGGCTTCTAAACCATAGAGTAAAAATATGTGTTACCTACATTATTACAAAGATCTAAATGACCTGTTTAAAATATTGTATGCTCTATATGAATTAGGTGACTATTTTGCCTGTAATTGGTTGTAGCAGATAATTTTGTTACTGTTGATGCAGATGTTTTATTTTGTCAGAATTTTAAAAATTGTTATAGTTGAGGATGGCGTCATTGTGCCAAATTTTAAAGAAGTGATAGTTCACTTCATTTTAATATTCACCACCTTATTACCATCTCAACACTTGCAGTTTTACATTTCAGTCAGATTGTTTTTCTTCTTATGTTACTTATGGTATCTGGATTTAACCCCAGCATGATATTGTAAAACAGAAAAGAAACATTGTATCAAAAAATTGTTCTAAACAAATCAAGACTTGTACAGTAGAGGATATAGTGTTCGTCTGAGTAATCAGTGTTCACAAGTTGTATTCAGTATAACATATTATAACAACTGTTTACAGCATAACAAGGTACAGTGTAGGTATAAACAATGAAGTAAACAGGATGTGTTGCACAAACACATACTGTAATGTTAAGTACTAAAAGGGGGAGTGATAAGTGAGGTATTACTGTCTTGAAAATATCAGGTTGTTGATCTAGTTTGTAGTCCATACTAGAAAAAAATAAGATGTCATATAAAACTTCCAGGCTTGTCTGTCATTATAAACGATGTCTCTGTTGTGCATTGGCACTGTGCTATGAGGCTATTAGCCAGCCATCTTCAGACTGAGGACAGATGGAAAGAATTGTCCCAAGACTGGTACAAGACATCCTTTTTAACAACCAACCATGACCGGCAAGCATGGAAGTTTTAAATAACAGAATGGTTGGTTCAGACTGTGAAAGCCTACACAATTTTGTAATATTATATTGTTACGACGGTCCACTCGCTCGTCGTAGGTACAGTGGAAACAAAATAAGTACAAGACACCAATTAATTCACTAATCACACCTTTAATTTTTACAGTAAAACAGTTCGTACATAATTAACAACACAGTGCCTACAACAAATCAAATGAAAATTGTTCACACGCAATAAAATATCCACTAATATTAAAACTCAATTGTATTACAATTATACCGTCCGAATATAAAAGCAACACTTCACTAATAACTACTTGAACGTACACAGTAATATCGCTACTATAACTCTTGTACCGCACTATCCAAAATCGCAACTGATACTAAACTGAACGTCGTTTGAGTACCGGTATTTATAGCTAGTCGAATATCTAGACGATTCCTAATTGCATCGTAGCGTGCGTATGAACTACGTAATTAACTGCGCCCTTGACACAGTCCGCACAGCTGGTGGCATCGAGAACTTTCTTGTAGATGCGGATACAAGCACGTACACCACATGCATACACTCTGGATCTCTCTGGAACGTTCGATAAACACATAGATTGTTCTGTGACGACGTAACATGTTCTGTGACGTCGTAACAATGCCTCCTCCTTAAGCCTGTTCGTCCCGAACTGGCAAACCGTCTCTAAAGTTGTACTTAGCCAGGCGATCTAGGTGGATGACCTTGAACTTTCGCTGTCCTTCCTGTTGAATCCGATAAACAACATCGTTAATTCTTTTTTTTCACAGTGTAGGGTCCTTCCCAGTTAGACTGAAGCCTGACATATTGATGAGCGACCACGACGGCGCTTTGGATTGAACAACCAGACCTGATCTCCTTGGAAACCCACACTATTGCTGCGAATGTCATACCGAGTTTTCATTTTATCACTGGCAATCTTCAGCCATCCTCTTACCAAGCGATTCATTTCTCGCAGTTGGTTTTCTAATTGCGAGGAATAGTTCTTTGGCTCTTGGGACTGAGTCTCAGGTGATCCAAACATCAAGTCCCCAGGAATACGAATCTCCCGCACAAACACCAATTTTGCTGGAGTCATGCCGGTTGTGTGATGTACTGATGACCTATACGCCATAAGGAATAGTGGTATACGTTGGTCCCAGTCTGTTTGGTTCTCGTCAACAACTTTTGAAAGATGCTGCTCAAGTGTCCTGTTGAATCTCTCAACCATCCCGTCCGACTGAGGATGCAGAGGCGTTGTCCTGGTCTTTCGAATTCCGAGTAGACGGCATAATTCTTTAAACACTCCTGATTCGAAATTTCTCCCTTGATCCGTATGGATTTCCATAGGGGCTCCATAACGGCAACAGAAGTTGTGAACTAACTGCTTTGCCACAGTGGTAACCTCCTGATTTGGAATTGTGTAGGCTTCCACCCACTTAGTAAAGTAGTCACCTACAACCATGATGTACCGGTTTCCATCGTCAGTAACTGGGAATGGTCCAGCAATGTCTGTGGCAATTCTCTCGAAAGGTCCAACGTTATACCGTCTCATTTTTCCCCTGCTTCTGGTTTGTGGGCCCTTGCTTGCAGCATATATTTCACACGTCCGAACCCATTCCTCTACGTCGTAGCGAAGATGAAGCCAATAGAGTCGCTTCCGTATTTTGTCAAGGGTTTTGTTAACGCCAAGATGGCCTCCAGATGTTCCATCATGCATCTCCTTCAAAACAAACTGCACTTTACTTCGGGGAACTATCAACTGCATGACCACATCTCGTCCATCTGCACTTTCCCAAGCCATTTCAGCAATCTGTTTTCTAAGGTGAGAGATTCCCATTGTGCCCAGTAGCCCTTCAGCACTTCGGAACCATGGCAGATATCTTGCCAATCCGGGCGGCGACCTTCCTCTTTTGCTGTCAAGATCGGTCCAATATCTTCATCAGTCATCTGTTCTTGTCGACAGTCTTGTGTTGTCCAGCCATCAGCCAGGAAATCTACAGTGATGGCTTGAACATGTTCGCTTGAGTTTTGTTCTTCCTTTCTGTGGCAATGTCGGCAGTCTTCCGGACACGGTCTTCGTGATAAGCCATCTTCATTACCGTGCAGGCACCCCCACCAATGTTGTACCTTGAAGTTGTACTCTTGCAGACGTTCGAGCCACCTTGCCAACTGTCCTTCCGGATTTTTAAATCTCAAGAGCCATGCAAGTGCAGCATGGTCGGTACGTAGTGAAAACTCTCTCCCATAGAGGTATTTATGGAAGTGCTCCAAAGCTCTGACAATTGCCAACAACTCTCTTCTTGTAACACAAAAATTTCTCTCTGGTTTAGAAAGCGTCTTGCTGTAATACACTATTACCCGTTCTTCACCGTTCTGTACGTGAGACAAAACTGCTCCTAGACCAGTATTGCTTGCGTCTGTGTCTACAGTGTACTTCCCTTCGGAAGCTGGAAAAGCGAGAATTGGCTGCGAACATAATCCAATCTTCGACGTTCTAAATGCTTGGTCACACTCTCTCGACCATTGGAAGTTTCGTTTATTTTCCGTTAGCTCTTGTAGTGGTTTAGCAATAGTAGCGAAGCCTTTCACAAAACATCGGTAGTATGAGCATAACCCCAGGAAACTCCGAACTTTATGTTTATTCTTCGGAACTGGCCAGTCTCTTATGGTGTCTACTTTATTAGGATCCATGCTAACACCCGCTGCTGAAACCAGATGGCCCAAATACTGTACTTCCTTCTGGAATAGAGAACACTTCTTCGGGCTCAGCTTCAGTTGTGCACCGTGAATTCTAGTTAGAACTTCCTTAAGGTTTTCCAAATAATCTTTGAAAGTCTTCCCGATCACTATGACATCGTCTAAGTAAACAAGGCAAGTTTTCTATGTCAGGCCTCGAAAAAGCGGTCTTTTCCTTGTCTTCTTGATGAAGACCCACTTGCCAATATCCACTCTTCAGGTCCAATGTGGAAAACCACTGTGCTCCGGACAACGTGTCGAGTGTATCGTCAACGCGGGGTAATGGATAGCAGTCTTTCTTTATAACGTCATTCAACCTCCGGTAGTCTACGCAGAAACGCAATCCACCATCCTTCTTCGCTACCAGCAGTACAGGGGAAGACCAAGCACTTGACGAAGGTTCGATTACTCCCTCTGTCAACATGTCCTGTACTAACCGAGACATCTCCTCTTGTTTAGATAATGGAGGCCTTCGAGGAGGTTGGCGTATCGGTGTTGTGTCCCCGGTATTGATGCGATGTTGCACAAGAGAGGTTCTTCCCAGCGACTGTCCCCGAACAGCAAAACAATCTTTGAATTCATGTAAAAACTGTCTGAGTTCTTTTACCTCACCACTTGAGAGGTCGTTAGAAGATCTGTTCAATAATTCTTGCAGTTCCTCTGGTAATTTAGAAGTATCCGAAGAACTGGATCTTCGTTGCATTATTCCGGCTACCCAGGCGACAGGAGTCAATTTGCCTAGTAGCGTATTGCTTTGTAAAGTGATAGCTTGATCCAAAATATTCGTCACTCTAATAGGTACATTTCCGGTTTCGGCAGGTTTTACTAAACTTCTGGCAATTAGTATGCCCGGTGTGCTGACTACCTGGGGTTCGAATATAGAGCACTGATTGCCCCTAGTATCTACCGCAGTTCTAACCATGATGATCTTTTCGGAGTTTGGCGGAACAGTTATGGCCACTTGGTTTATGACGTCCATCGATTTTTCTGCTGTCGTCATTGTTGATAGCATTACCTCTTTGCCTCCGATTCTCAAGACGTTGTTTTTGAAGTCGACTATAAAATCCGTATGCATTCATAACGTCCACACCAAGAATTGCTTCATCCACAATGTCTGCAACAAGTACTTGATGATTAAACTCAAGTCTACCAAGGCGTAGGTGTATCTCCACTTTTCCATACACTTTTACAGGCCGTCCAGTAGCTGTTCGCAAGCTGCAAGAGCACCAGATTGGCTTGAGATCTTTCACCACGTCGGGCCGCACAATAGAAACTGTTGTGCCTGTGTCAACTGTAATCGAGGTTGGCCTTTCTTGAACAAATCCGGTAACTACCAAGCTCCCGCTGTTTTTCTGAAGTGTAGAAATTGCGTATTGTCTAGGGGCTTCATTCCTCCAGTTAGTCAGCACACGCCCTAATAGTTGTACCGACTATTGCTCGTTTCCCTGCTGCTGAATTCTAACCCGACAATCTCGTTGTAGATGTCCAGGTTTCCCACATCTATAACACTTCGGTCTTCCATTCTTTCTTATTTTATTCTGTGGCACAAACCGTCGAGTCTCTGTTCCTTGTTCTTCTTCCTCATCATCTGTGCCGTCGCGATCTTTTAGCGCGCACTTTATGACTTGTCCAACCAGACGCTGATTTGGCAGCCTCAAATTGCAAAGCATGTACCAGGGCGTCCGCACTGTTCAGGTGTCTTGCCATTCGTAACACTTGCTGTAGTTCGTTATCTCGGACACCGGCAGTAAATGTCTGCATCGCAAAACTCGTTCAAAAATCTTCTGGCGCTTCAGGATAGGCCAGTCTAATTAGTCTGTCGATAGTTGCTTCAAACTCTTGAAGGCTCTCCCCGGCATGCTGTCGCCTTGCTCTCAACTGAGTGCAGTACACATCTCGCAAATGTTTATCACCATACCATAATTCAAGAGCTTTTATCAACTCGGCATAGATGTTCTGGCTGTCAGGTGGCACTTTCTGTAGTAATTCTGCCGCAGGTCCTTTTAATGCAAGAACGAGTGAAACAGCCTTGTCTTTCTCTGTCCAATTATTTGTGCATGCAGCAGCTTCAAATTGTCGGAGGTACGTTGCCCAGTGACTGCTTCCGTCAAAGGTTGGAGCTTTAACATGAACTGTCCCTACTGCAGGCAAAGTGACTTTCTCTGTTAACTTATTTTCTGTGTCTTTTTCTGTCTTTATCACTGGTACAGTCTGTTCAGAAATTTGTTTTGGTTGAATCTTCATGCACTGTTCAACTTCAATTTTAATTTGTTCTCTTATGTTTCCCATTGAGTTTTCTACTGCAGATATTTTTGTTGACATAACTTCTTCAACAGTCAAGACAGATTTTTCTATTCATAATTTGTGAAAGTAGATTTTTCTACTTCAGCTATTTTATTTGACATGGATTCTTCTACGTCAGATATTCTGGTAATCTGATTATTGAGCTCACCTCGTAATTCACCTACGTCACCACGTAGGAGACCCAATTCTGCGGTAGTATGTTCTTGCATCTGCTTTTGTTCATGAATTAACGCTTTGATGTCACCTGCTTCACGTTTACGTTCCTCTGCCTCCTGCTTACGTTCCTCTTTTTGTCTTTCTTCTGTTTCTAGCATTAGTGCTTTCTGACGTTCTTCAGCTTCTTCTCTTTCCTGCCTGCGTTTTTCATCCTGTCGTTTTTCTGCTTCTTCCACCTCCTCTCTGCATTTTTCATCCTGTCATTTTTCTGCTTCTTCCTGTGTCTGCCGCAGCAGTGTTTGTAAAGCTTCCATCATATGACTGGTATCCATTTTATTAATTAATTACGAACTACACTCGTCTTGTACAAAGTGTCCACTGTTTCCACTGTTAACCTTTCTATCCCAGTTCTGACACCACTGTTACGACGGTCTACTCGCTCGTCGTAGGTACAGTGGAAACAAAATAAGTACAAGACACCAATTAAGTCACTAATCACACCTTTAATTTTTACAGTAAAACAGTTCGTAATTAACAACACAGTGTCTACAACAAATCAAATGAAAATTGTTCACACGCAATAAAATGTCCACTAATATTAAAACTCAATTGTATTACAATTATACCATCCAAATATAAAACGCAACACTTCACTAATAACTACTTGAATGTACACAGTAATATCGCTACTATAACTCTCAAACCGCACTATCCAAAATCACAACTGATACTAAACTGAACGTCGTTTGAGTACCGGTATTTATAGCTAGTCGAATATCTAGATGATTCCTAATTGCGTCGTAGCGTGCTATAACTGATTTTATGCTGCTTATTTTATTCAGCATAAATTAATTGACATATTTTAATTTATGTGTATTTTCTCTTATCTCGGGGTTTATAAAATAAAATGCAGACTTCTTCTTATAAATAGTTCTTCGATTTATTACAATTAGTTATGATTGATTATCATAATTTATCATTGACACATGAATTATGCAGTTTCTAATCAAAATATAAACATATTCATTTTCATAACTCTTATTTCATTACTCATATTTATATCTCTTATAATTTAAATATTGTAATTCCTATTCAAAGACAAAAACTTTTAATAATAATTCTTTTAAATTTTAAATACTATGACATAGTTAATTTCTGATCTGGATTCATTTAAAATCGGTGCTCATAAATAAATTTAATTTCCATAGTTTCCTAATATTATTTAATTTTGTTTTTAAGTAAAATTTTATCTTAATCCTTTAATTAATTCTTATGAGTTCTTTAAGTGAACAGACAGTGGATCTAATACTAATTATGGCATGAAACTTTTACTTGTATGTATCCAAATCTGGTAGAGGTTCATATGGTGTGGTTCGCATGTTGATCGTCTGGCATAACTGCGATAATTCCCTCTGGATTAGCAGATTGTAACGTGGCCTCCCGTGGAGTCACACACGACACAACACAGCCCCAACTTCACTCACTTGGAATTAGTTCGCGTTAATTGTTATTATAGTTATTCGCTTCCACAGGCATTATTGATTATTATTTATTAACTGCGTTATGGTTTGAACTACTGTTATTTACGAGTTTAGTTCGTCTCGTAATGTTACTCGATGATAAAGTTATTGTTGCGTATTTGCAAAAGTAAATTACAGCGTTATTTAATTATCATTCGTGTTGTACTAATTCACTTGTATTTCACTAATAAAATTACAGTTCTTTTACCGAAATTGTTTTAGTACGAACTTACTTTTCTATCCATCGTACCAAATTTCTCTAAGTCCAATAACTATGGAATCTCGGTCGCGGACTTACACTCCCGTTTCCGTCAAAATTTTTAGTTAAACTCCTCGAGTGCACCTTTCTCGCATCCCTATATCGAATTCCGTATTTCTCCCACTTAATTCTGATTTTTCTTACGCTGTTTTCTAATTGGTTCAACATTATGACTCTTCAGCTCTAGAGACCACCTATTTTTCCGAAAGAACCTCTCTGATAGGCTTTTGGATTCCCACCAGATTCCTTCCCTAGGTCACTACACTGAGGTCGTTGTCGCTGCTAGATACTGTAGCAATAAATTCTTGCCTGTCACTTTTTTTGGAGTATACAAAGCAACCCTTAACTTTCTCGTCAAAGTATTGTTTTCGTGCACTTGGTTGTTCTTATGGCCTCAACTATTGTTACTTAAAGGCCTCACCAAACTTCCTTTGTATGTCCGTTTCTTTGTCTTTGTTTCCATCAACACAATCTTCCTTGAGTTCGGACATTACTCCGAGCTTTCTCTCTTCTCAGTAAGGTCGAAGTCCTGTCACTGACCGTTTGAGTCTTTCAATATATATACCCTTTTTTGTTTCGCTATATGCAGCTGGCATGTATACGTATTTTGGTCTATTGTTAATACATACAGCTGTTCTTCAAATGAGTTCGTTTACATTTGTACAATTTTTTCTAAGGATTTGAGGTAGTTGTCAAAGTTTAACGTTTCTTAGTATGGAGAGCGATGAACGCTGCCTGCTTGCCGTGAGTGCGTTGGGGCTGTTATATGATTTTATTGCCTGTCAATCACCTCTGCGTTTCACACAACAATTCCCTGTTACGGCGCTTAAAGATACATCTCTACTCAAAATAAGAAATTTTTTTTTTAATTTCTGATTTTGGCGTTATAGTGCGGTATGAACTACGTAATTAACTGCGGCCTTGACACAGTCCGCACGGCTGGCGGTATCGAGAACTTTCTCGTAGATGCGGATACAAGCACGTACACCACACGCATACACTCTGGATCTCTCTGGAACGTTCGATAAACACATTAGTCCAGGGTAATTAGCCAAAAATTATTAATGAAAATTTCATAAAACAAAGTATAAAGCTAAAAATTGGTAAATGTTTAGACTTGAGTATGTTAAATCAGAATATCTAGTGTTGCATGGTGTGCGGGGTGGGGGGGATGCGTAAGCAAGCGACAACGCCAAGCACGTCGCGGTTGTTAGTTGGCTTTGAGCGTGTAAATCGAGTGGTTATTGTGTCGCTATTTTTATCACTAGGCGTGGCAATAATCGTCGCGCTTTTGCACTTGTATCGTTAATAACTATACCGTAAACGCATGAAAGCATAGTGTTTATTGATTTTTACGTGTATTTTTATTTTTTTCGAGTATGGAACCAACAGAAATATGCATTTTGTGCAAACAAACATTACTAGGTGGACAAACTGTTAAAGCGCAAAAGGGAATTGACAATCTTAAGCGAATGAGTGTTATTCAAAATGATAATGTGCATAAATTGCTTCAAAACAAAGATTGTATTGAAATACATACGAAGTGTAGATATACTTATATACGATGTGTCAAAGAAACGGAGCAAAAGTCGTCAGAAGAACCGCGACATGATCTGCGAACATTTGATCTCTGCCTTTTGACTTTAAAACAATGTGTTTGTTTTGTGGCCAAACTCCAGATTATAAACATCCGAAGCGAAACCCTATTTCTTATGCTTCAACTATGAAAGTAAAAAATAATATTATTAAAGTGTGTCAAGAACGTAATGACGAGTGGGGAAATATCATTCTGGCTCGTGTAAACTCTGTGATAGATCTAGTGGCGTCCGAGGCCAGATATCATAAATCGTGCTATGCGTTTTTCAGCAAGTCTGGCACTAATCCTCCAGGAACATCAAATCTGACCGGTAATAAAAACGCGTTGAGCGTCACAAAATCTAATGCATTTGATCAGTTGTGTGGTTACTTAGAAGAGAATGATGAATGTCAATACAATATGAAAGAATTGGTGTATATAATGAAGGAATATTCGCTTGATGATCAATCATATTATTCTGAAGAATGTTTAAAGAAGAAATTGAAAGCTCATTATGGTGACGCAATCTACATAACATTGAGGAGTGGCAAATGGATTGTCTGTTTTCGTGGTACAGCTTCCCGTATCCTTAATGACAATTGGTATGAAGAACATTGCAAGAACGATAGCGACGAGAGAATGCGGATAGTTGAAGCTGCGGCTATTATAATTAGAGAAGAATTCATTATTTCATATTCATTAACTTGTGATTGTGAAAACTATCCTAACATTAATGAAATTGCGTCAGGAGGGTGTAATGAGATTCCTAAGTCTTTAAAAAATGTTTACAAAGTGTGATGAAGTCTAAAGGAAAACACTCTGTCTTCAGACAAAAAAGTTGTCACAGTGGCAAATTCTATAATCGCTGCAGCCAGACCCAGAAGTTATATATCACCGTTGCAAATTGGCCTAGGAATATATTTACATAGAAAGTTTGCATCACGATCTCGCGTTGATATGTTGTCCAATATTGGTATTTCCGTTTCTTATAAGGAAGTATTGAAATATGAGACTTCTCTGACGCAAAATAATTTATTAAAAATAGATCCAAATGCATCTTTACAATTTGTATTCAATAATGCAGACCATAATGTGCGTACTATTGACGGCCATGGAACATTTCATGCTATGGGAGGGATTGAGTGTGTCACACCAGCTGATTGTGTGCATACTGACTTTCTTGTTCCCCGGCCAAAAAATTTACCAAAAGCTGACAGTATTGGCCAATACGGCAACATGAAGATAAAATCATATAATAGACGGCAAAACTGTGGCCTAGGGAAGTTAATATTTTCAGATGTCTCCCAAATCAAATTAGAACCGGATACTGCTAAAATAGCTCACTTTATGAATATGCTATGGATGTCAGGCCCCAGTTGTTTGAATATCTCCATTCCATCATGGAGCGGTTTTATGGAAATTTCAAAGAAAAATCAACCACAGGAATATCAAAGGTCAGCAATATGTCCTCTACCTTTTGCGAATTTGTCACCAACCAATCCATCGACGATCTACACATGTCTTCAATACGCAATAGAAGACTGCAAGAAGCAGGGACAAAATACGTGCATCATTACTTTCGATCAGCCTCTTTTTAATATGGCTTTGGACATTGTTTTGGAAGCAGATAGTGGAAGTCCTTTGTCATCTGTTATTATTCGTCTCGGTGGATTTCATCTAGTGATGTCATATATGGGTGCTATAGGCTATTTAATGGAAGGAAGCAGTATTGAAGAGTTGTGGGAACAAGTATATGCAACAAATACTATTGGTTCGTTATTATCTGGTCATTCCTTTGCTAGAGCATTTCGAGCCCACGTGCTAACCCTGCTTGTTTTAGTTACCGTACTTTTTGAAAAACTCGTCAACGAAAATTCTTTTTCAAGTGAAGAAATGGACAAATTAAATTCCATTACGAATCATTTTTAAATGAAACCAGCGATGAATCTAATGTGCATGAATTTTATAATTATATAGCATCTGTTGCTTTATTATTAGAGTCAATTTTGTTAACAGAGGCATCTAAAAGTCGCACGGCGGCAATCTGGTGTCAGTATATTGAAATGGTGCAAATAATGCTTATGTATGTCCAAGCTGAAAGAATGGGTGACTGGCAATTGCATTTATATTCAGTTCAGTGTATGTTACCTATATTACATGCCGCAGGCCGCAATCACTACGCAAAATCAGCTCACGCCTACCTGCAGCTTATGTTAGAACTTGAAACTCGTATGACTAAAGAAGATTATGACAAATTTGTTGGCAACGGATATTTTATGATTCGTCGAACATCTAAATTTTGGAGTGGTATCTGGAGCAATATGATTATCGAACAGGTATTGATGAGATCAATGAAAGTAGAAGGAGGACTTACTCATGGTCGAGTCTCACAGTGTCTTCGATTTCACGCTGGGTGAATACAATTCCTGTATTCCTATATTCCTGTATACATGTCATAAGTGCGGTTGAAAAGTTAACTAGCATATCATCTGTATATAGTGTAGTAATCAACATGTAGAGCTACGCGAGTCTCGTAAAAATCGAGACACCAGTGATTCAAAAAAGTTTTTACTATGGTTAAAAAAACACTCCCCATTTGAATGCCCTTCTGATACATTAATTTCAATAAGCACTGGTATAAAAGCAGACAAAACAGTAAATTGTGAATGTGCAAAAGTAATTGGTCAAGCGTCTTTGAATAAATTCACTGGAAAAACCTTTGACAAAGCTAAATTTTCACGTAAAGATAAAGTCAAAAATATGGCTACTATGACAAAAACTATAAAAATTGGCAACCAAGAAGTAAACGTAAATTCAAACCAATTGTTCCTTCGGATAGTTTGTACTGTGAAGAATTGAAATTATGTTTAAAATATGAGTTAGCTCCATGACCTACGTCACTTTTCGATACAATTTCACTACGAAAAGGAAAAAAGTCCACTTTAATGGATATATTAGAAGAATGTTGCCCGAGTACTGAAAAACTACCCGAAGAGCCTTGCTTTGTCATAGACGGTGGTTACCTTTTGCATAAAGTAATTTGGCCGAAACCTGCGTCATTTTCTCAAATTTGCAATGGTTATTTAGATTACTTAAAGAGACATTATGGAATCAATTGTATTATTAGTTTTGATGGCTACAGTGAAAGTACATATAGCACTAAATATGCGGAACATTTAAGAAGATCAGGAAAAGGTAAAAAGTCAGTAGACATTGCTTTAAGTGATGTAATATTCCCATCAACGACGCAGTCAGAATTCTTTAGAAATATATCCAACAAAATAAACTTTATTTCCCTTTTGTCAGAGAATCTTGCAGCTGCAGATTTTAAAGTTCAAATAGCTCCTGGTGACGCTGATACTTACATAGTAAACGCTGCCCTAAAATTGTCTGATAACAGTAAAAAGGGAATTATAGTCGGTGGGATACTGATCTGCTCGTGATAATGATTGCACTAGCTAATCTAAATAATGAATGTTTTATGTTAATGCCGGCATCGAAGGACAAGCCGCAAAGAGTGTTCAGCAGTCAGCAACTTCAAAGAGCTCTGGGGGACGTTGCAAATCATGTTCTCTTCTTATATGCAGTCACAGGTTGCGACACAACGTCTTCACTATTTAAGAAAGGAAAAAAGCAAGCTTTCAGACTTTTGCAATCTAACGAAGAATTAAGAGAGAAAGTGGTTGTATTTAATGATAAAGATGCATCACACGAAGATATTGCTCAAGCTAGAGAATATTTTTTGACAACTTTATACAATGGTCACGTTTCATCAGATAAATTAAACGAAACAAGATACAAATGTTATAAAAAAATTGTAGCTAAACAACCGATCTACGGGAAGTTTGATCTCTCGGTAATTCCACCAACTTCTGGAGCAGCATTACAGCATAGTTTTAGAGTGTTCCACCAAGTTTTTCAGAGTTGGCGTGGGGTCTCACTTCCAGCTACTGATTGGGGATGGAAGCAAGAGGGAAGTCATTTGTTGCCAATCCCTACACTTGATCCTCCTGCCCCTGAAAACCTGCTGAAACTCGTTTTTTGCAACTGCAAAGTAAACTGTAATCAAAGGTGTGAATGCCGCCGGGGGGGCCTGGTGTGTACCTCTACGTGTGGTAAATGTGGTGGTGAAATATGCAGCAATCGATCTTTCCCTGAAGAAGATGATGATGAACTATCCAAGATGGAAGAAAATGAAGATTATATACCTGATATGGAAGAGTTTAACCAACTGAATGAATCTGGTTCATCACGATCCTTCAATTGATCATGAATAACTATTTTGTACGGTAAGATAATATTACTTTTCTATAAGACTAACCAGATGCCAACATGTATTTTTATTTACTAATGATGTTTTTATTTATTATTTTGTAGGTGAGATTGGACCTCTAGTCAACCAACCATATTCTTAAAATGTCGTTAACACTTTGCTGGCTAAAGACGTCCATGTACAGCTTATGTAACTTCCGAGTTTTGACGAGAGACGTAAATGTACGTCTTTGCATATAGGATTGTTTTACACAGCGAAAGCCGTTGATTTACGCTTTTCGACGATGTGTAATCATCGACTGACATTAGTAGTTCACAGTTCTGCACCTAGATCTCAGAAGTATATACATTTCTATTCGCGTATGCTTTGTGTTATACCACATGCTTTGTAGTCGAGTGTGTAAGTGTTATCGTTAGAATGGCGTCTATAAACAAGAAATATCTGAGTGAAAATGAGATTGTGGAGTTACTAAACGTTGATAGTGATAGTATTTGTTCTGAAAGTAGTGTAGAGGTGTTCTCAGAAAATGACAGTGATCCTGAAATTATTCCCGATTGTAACGAAACATCAGGTAAGCTTTTGTTTACACTTTTCTTAACTTCTCCATTCATTTTATTTCGTTTTTATTCTAGTAACTTGCCCAGAAACGAGTTATTTTCTCGATTCAGATTCAGATGCAGATTATAATGAGCCAGAAAATCGAACAGCAAACACTAATGGCAGAAAAAGACCAAGAATAGATAAAAATGGAACTGTTTGGTTTATTTGTGATAAGGTTCCTTCCAAACATACCATACCAAAAAAACTTTTTAATGAATGTAAACAAAGTTGTGTATATAGTGTATAAACAATATTAGTGAATATTCAGGAGACTAGTTTCAGTAGTTTTGTGACAATATGTTGTGTTATAGCCTAATTGTAATAATATTTCAACTTTTTTTATTTGCAAAATCATGTAATTTTATAATGATGTAGAAAACAATTTTATTTAAAATAAAAGTTTCACTTTTATATAGTGTTTTAGAGAATAGTTGGAAAAAAAAAAAAAAAAAAAAAAAAAAAAAAAAAAAAAAAAAAAAAAAGCTTGAATTACTTATAAGTATGTTGTTGATTATGTACTATGTCAGAAAGTGTGAAAAATGGCCAGACGTGACGGATGGATAGACCCAGAATCGCTCAGCCAGGTAAGTGTTAAATTATATTCTATTGACGTGTGGTTAAATGAAAATGCTACTGTTACAATATCAGAGTAATACTGTATTCTTAATTTTGATAATAAATTTTTGCCCTTTTAATTTGACTTATTTCAGTACTAGCAAATTTGCCCGGCTTCGCT
The DNA here is from genome assembly GCA_034769895.1 of Magicicada septendecula. Classification (NCBI taxonomy): domain Eukaryota; kingdom Metazoa; phylum Arthropoda; class Insecta; order Hemiptera; family Cicadidae; genus Magicicada; species Magicicada septendecula. The sequence goes on along the minus strand of CM068368.1, from coordinate 220,124,436 downwards.
CGGGATAATGATTATAAAAGGATTGAGTAAATAATTGAAACCTTGTTATGCCAAAAATATGTAGGCCAACTTGCTAAACATATTAACAAAAGCTCTCTTTCCTCCTCCATTTCCCTTGACCTGGACGTAGAAGCTCTGATATGCTTCTGCTGTAGACGAAGCTCCCGTTTTCAGGTGTTGTTCAGGTGTTTCGACGCATAGATGGCTTTTTTTTTACCAATATTCTTTCTTTTCTTCGGTGGCGGGAGGAGGAAGGGGAAGGGCATGTTAAATAGCAGATGAAATGGTGACTCACACTCACAACAGGGTAAAGAACAAAACAGTTGTGCACCAATTTTCAACTTTGTATGTTAATAACTTCGGAACTAAGAATGCTATCAGAGCCAGGCAAATTGCATTTTGTAGCAAATTTCATGGGCTTTTAGAAAATCAGCTTCCACTATTCAATTTCTTTACCGTTTTCATGATATTTGCAAAAAACCGCAAAGCTGCGCATTAAAATTCTACTTAAGGGGTGAAAAAGGGGGGTAGGGGTAGTTTTTCAAAATGAAATGTAGATAAGAAAGTTCCTCTTGTTTTGAACTGTTAGTGTGCAAAATTTCATCACGATTGGAATAAAACTGTAGATATGTATAAAATACAAACAAACAGACAAACCTTATTTACATATATACATATATATTTCCAATATGGTGGCTATGTCCCATTGCGCATGTGCTGCAACACTACTGATTCTCATTCAGTACACCATAGAGTACATACTCACCAATTTTCAGCTTTATAATTGGTTTTCTGATTCAATTAGCTAAATGCCCTGGGCTACATAGATTGTTCTGTGACGTCGTAACAATATTAACTTCTAAGTTTAGTACTGAAGTAAGGCACTAGCATACTAGTAAAGTACTTTTGTAATTATCGTTGTATTTTATTTTTATATTTTGTTCATAGATTTTTTTAAAAAGTGCATATTTTATTAAGGAGAGTAGGGAAGAAAAATATAATATAAAGATGTTAACTGTATTGTTATTTGTATAGTAAAGGTATGAAACTGACATGGCTGTGCAGTTCCCATTTCCTTAACAAATTTCAAGCAGTTTTTGCCATTGCAACCATACAAATTGGTACATCTTACCCCCCAAACAGTAGTTGTTTTATATTCTTACAAATAAGAAAGAATAGGGATGGTTTTTGTAATATTTAATAACACAGTTGTGATAATAGAGTAATTTTTAAACGTATCGGATACTTTAAGAACTGGTACTGGCCCTTATAGAGTGGATAGTCTTTCTGTTAAATGTATTAAACAGAATTAACTGCATTCGCTGAAAGTAACCTCAATGAATATAATGTTGTAAGTGATATGATATATTTCTGTTAGCATTTGGTGGCTCCAAAGTTGCAGATGTATGTGAAGAATTAGCAAGACATGGTTTCAACTACCAAGGCAAAGACTTCTTTTATTCTGGCATTACTGGAGAGCCACTGCAAGCATATATATATTCAGGACCGGTAAGCTAATTAATGTGCACAGAGCAGTATTATGATAGCAATAGTATGTATTTATTCAGTGCATGCTATTTTCTATTAAAGTTAGTTGAAAAGTTCACAGAGTGACATCTATATCTTAGCGATAGAACAAAAATTGTTTTGTGTGTTGTAAGATTCAGATTTCACATAAACAACTGTTAATGTCAAAATCTGTCTGTAAGTTTATTTATTGTTTACCATCTATTTGAAAGTTATGTGTCATGCATGTCTTGAAAAATGGAGAAAATCAAACATCATGCTGTGATTCTTTGTTAAAAAAGGTGTACTAACAGAAATTCACAATAAAAATGGAAAATGTGTTAGGAGATGCTGTAACTTCAAAAACAGTGGTTTATAAGCAGGCATTTATGTTTAAATGTGGTCATTTGGGCATTGAACACGATTCCAGCAGTGGGGAGTCATAAAGTGCAACAATGCCAAAACCCACCTTGCACATGCTTATGTGAGGTGCTGTGATGTTACTCACTTTTTTGCACTCTTCATAAAATAATACTTACCGCTGCCAGAATTTCACTTACCGTCATGGTCCCCGTAAAACCTATCTTTTGAAAACTGCCCAAGGTCGCCACGATATTTTTCTAAAAGGTAAAATATCGAAAACTTATATACTCTTGCCCTTATAAAAAAATCACGCCATCTGACTATAATAGAATTCAGAAAACCCCCGATTTCGTTAGACGAATTTCTTCAACACAGAAATGAGGAAATGGCAATGACGAAATAACTTAGACTAACACATTTTCCAAATAGACTAAATCACTTTACTAATTAAGTCGATTTTCACTGCTATGAGTACAAAAGAATTAGTTATGATTAATTGTTATAATTACCAGAATGAGAATACTACACAATCAAGTTTTAATTACCTTAAACTATACTTACAACTAAGGCAGCCCATTTTGCCCACGCACTCTTCCATACCTTTTTTTTTATACCTTCCCCTTTTTTCATTCAATTTTAAATATTCCGATTGTTATCCGCGGTGCCCGTCCACGAACACGAGGCCGGCCGAACACGCGGTTGGTCCCGTAACTTCAATATTTGTTTTATCACTTTAATCTCTCCACATCACTGTCCGTATTACTCACTCCGATATGTTTATTACCTTCTGGGGTCCCGGTCGGTCTTATTGAGTTAAATACATTTACGAAAACTCGACCAACCGGGCCCAAACCGAAACTTTAGATGTCTGTAGCGGTACGCTGTTTTCTGTAGACCGCTTAGCGTCTCTGCTTAATGTCGACTGTTCCGTCACGGAGAACGTAACAGGTACAGCTTGCTTTCTTTGGAGGGAAGCTGTTGGTCACTGCCGCCCGCTTTGCGTCGTCGTTCATTGCTCATTTGCTGTTGGGTAACCATTTTATATATGGAATGGAGCTGATATAATATGTGTGTGACCAGAGGACAATATTAGGCTTGGCTCTGGTCATGTCACCAACAGTAGGCGGAGTTTAACGCTGTTTTCCGGTAGCCGATCACTTGGAGCCACCAACTTTTCGTCCCAGCGCCATGTTTGCCTCAACCTTGGTGTCTCTCACGGCGTCATTGCCGAACCCCGCCCGGCTGAGTTGCATACGGGCGTCGAAACACATGTACAGAGTTCTGCGAAATTTTAGGGTGATAAATTCTTCACCGCATTACTCAACAACAACCTGCGTCTTATTGCTTTTTTTCCAACTGTTCTGTCTCTCAACACTGGTCTGTTATACGGACAAATACGTTGCACAATAATGCAGCTTTACAATATTTTATCCAAACCCGCCCGAAAACGAAATAAATAAAAATATAAATGCCCCAAACCGTTAAAATAAAAACACCCAAAATTTGACCCGCTACAATACCCCCTCGATGAGAATTCTGCTGTTCACGACAGAAGAAATCTCATCGATAACCCCGAAGAGGACCGGTGAGGAACTGGTGCCAACAACCCCCTGGTTCTTAATCTGCATGGGTACACGACCCCCCTGGCTCAGCGACCATGGACTCATCTGAACGAGATCACTGGACTTCTCCGTAAGAGATCCCAACACCGAGAAATCGAACAGACTCGCACCACGGCACACCTCGCCTTCTAACATGCTACCCCCAAAAATCCTCAATCCCTGGCTAAAATTATTCCAGCTCCTCCGCCGATATGGTTCCCCTTTTTGCAAGCTGGGCTGCCTTTAGCAGATACTGGGCGCACACACACTCACGTTACAGGCTACCATAACACATAAAAAAATAAAACTTTCTTTTAAAATTTATCAAAAATTTAAAAAAATCAAAATTCAAAAAAAAATAATCGTTTATCAAAAAATTCTCTTCCTCTTTTTCTCTTTTTTTTTTCTTTAACATGACTACCTAGACATTTCTACTAATATAAACACCTCCTTACTCTAACATGAGAACCACTTATAGTCTACCAATACAACACAATACAATAAAAGAAACGTGGTTAATGCACATATAATAAAATCCTTATCTGAAATAGTCATTCGCTGGCAGGCGAAAAATCAAGTTTTCTTTTTTTTTTTTTTCAATAAAAAATTAAAATTTTCAAAAATTTTAAAATTCAAAAAAAATTTAAATTTATTCATTAAAAATTTTATTAAATTTATTTATTAAATAACATTTATTAAAATTATTCAAATATTGGTTTGAATTAATTAAACAAACAAATTAAAATTGGATTCCTACTATACAAGCTTAGTAGGTGTATGACCTCATCAGCTGATCGTAACTAGGTCAAGTCCAAAACCCTTGACCTACATATGTTATATATATACTTTCTGAAAATACACTGAACATCTGTAATATCCTACCTTGAAATACAAAACATAACAAAACAAAATATTTAAAACAAACAAAATATTAATATAATAATCAAGTTGACATTTAAATTATTTAAAATAAACAATTTTTACTTGTATCTTGTTTTCCAAACTTTATCAAAATTCTGTCACTGGTTTAAAAAATAAAAATTTTATATCTTTATCATAAATCACTCTTTTTGCTTAACCATCCTACTCTTCATTTAACAATCTCGCTATACTTTACTGTGGGTGATATAAATTATTTATTCTCGTTTTTCTGTATTAGATCTGTATGCATATATAAACTTTCTCCCCCTGACTCTAATATTAATCTTCAACTCCTATGACACCCATCTCTATCAAAATCTCTACTAATCAAGACACTGTAAGCCCCACTTATCATTTAACACAACTCGCCACCTTCTCTACATATAAAATACTCTCTAACCCTTTGTATATAGGATACGTGTTTCCCCGCCCCCAAAAAACTCAATTCCCTTATTTGGCGGCCCGGATTCTACCTAAGGCGGCCCCTTCCCCACTAAAATCTATCCCTTTCCCGTCCCAACCCTTGTTGCGGACTCCTACATTACACTACCCTCTAATACAAAATTGCCATCCCCAAAAATCTCAATCTCATTACATTACTACAAATACACAAAATAACCTCATTAACTATAAAAACAACAATATATCACTCAAAATCTACATAAAGTCTCTATTACCACTGTGTCAACATTAATACTTCACCAACTCTGTTACATCACATCAACTCAAAAACAACATTACATCATATTCATCTTTATCATTTCACATTCAACTTTTAATTCCATTTGGACAGGTCTACATGTCCCATAACATATTTATCACCCATGAATTATCTTTTATTAACTTGCATAAATTATTGTTATTTTATTTCTCATATCCTTTTTGTCTTTACTTCAAAATATCTGTAATACATTAAACATTAATTACTTGTAACATTTACTAACCAATATACCAGTGACGTTATTGCTGATCAGCTGATCCTCCTAACACAATGAAAATACATCTTAAAATTGAACAAATTACATGAAATATACATATTTATTTATCATCAATCATTAATCACCCTTCATAACTTTCTACAATCAGATTACTCAAAATTTTCAAATTCATTATTAATATTTATTTTTCATCATATCTCAGTTATTATTACCCTTTAAATCATTATCTCAAGTTATTTTCATTATTGAAGTTCAAATTCGTTCCATTAAGTTAAACATTTGTGTACATTTTATTATATTTGATTTGTATCATAAAATTTTATACTTACAGTCCATAATTCATATACTGACATACACAACTATATACACCATACACCACTACTCCAAGTAACCTCTGAAACATTTAACAAAAAGTTATTTCAAATCAACAATTTATCATTTAATTACCAACTTCACTTCTCGTTAAACCATTTAAATTCATCAAAAAATTCAATTATATTATCTTTGAATTAATCAAAATATTTAAAACATTTCAGATTATTTTAATTAAATTAATTAAACATTTACAATTAGCCAATTAGTTTTTCAAAATTAATTCGGTTATTTGTTTAAATTGCAAATAAGATTATTCTTACAACAATCATCTACACACACCTTGTTTACTTAACATTACACACAAACTTACTAAACATTTATTTACAAATCTGCATCCTTATTTATTTAGTCATATCACACTTCAATGTTCAAAGGTTGCGAGGTCACAAAACCATAAAACATAATGTTTAATTGTCTTTTATTGCTTTACTATTTTAGCCTCCATCGTCAAAAATATACCTCACATATTTATATACTAAATGATTTTCATCTACATCCAATTTATTATTATTATTTTTATCATAAACCATTACCTCTATGTCATTCATTTTCCCTTTTATTATTTCATAAGACTTGTCACTATTATTTGTTTTTATCCCGCCTCCGTGAATATTTGTTGTTACACCCAGGTAATTTATTTTCTCATCATATTCCTCCACTACAAGTACACTAATTCTTCCTACAGGTACACATTTATCATCAATATAATCATTGTCTACTACTACACAAGGTATGTCTACATTATTTATCATAACTCTCTTAATATCCATCTTCTCTATCAGCTCTACATAACCTCTGTTTATTTTGAACCACTTTAACTCTTTCTCTCTCTCATAATCACTTTCATCACAATACCTATCACAACACCACTGACCTACTTCACTCCATGCAAAGGGCACAACAAACCTACTATACCACTTCCTGGCTTTTCCAGGTTTACAAAAATTTAGGGGACTGCTTGAAGACACCTTGTCTTCCACATAATTAACGGAGGAAACTCTGTCCTCAAAATTCACTACTAGCGGAGTCCTTACTCCACTTACATCACGGGGAAAATTTGCCCTTTGACACCCTAACCTTTCATCACACTCTCTCTCAATTTCATCAACACTCGCTAACATTTCGTTATCAAATTCTACTTCACCACAAACTTCATCATCACTATTTGTTTCCACTACATCATTCTTAAATAGCTCGTTTTCAATTATTTTATCATTATTATTTATTAATTCATTTTCACAACTGTAACTTACCTTGTTAATTATTTCTTCGCTATTATCAAAGACATTATTACCACTTACCTGTGTTAACTCAACTTCTGTACTCTCTTTTAACTGACCTCTATTCTCCTCCCACTTCTCGTCTGGTTTATCAAAAGCATTTTTTATTGTATTACAACCCTTACTCATTGTTTCCTTTGTTTTGTTTAATTCTACATGTAATTCATCAAAACCCTTCATCATATTATCAAAATGTTTATCCCTCATTTCCTGTAATTCATCAAAACCCTTGTTCAGATTATCATACACTGTTCTCAAAAGATTCATCACATCCTCCAATGTACACTCCTTTTTTTCTACCCCCACTCTGTCGTTATCATTATCATTAATCCTATTTTCTGTCTTATTCTCTACCACTGTTATTTCAACTATTTTACCTTTATTGTTGGTCGTCTTACTATGTTTATTAATTTCTGCGAATATTCCTTCCTCTTGTTCTTCCATTCGTGTTAACCTATCGTCTAAATTACCCCATTCCTCGTTTGTCATCTCACCCACAACACCTCGAAATTCATTCTCCCACTCATCCCAAGCAATATCACTATCATTACTTTGTATTATAGACATTTTTAAAGTTCGTTTGTATAACACTTTTATCTATAAAACTACTATTGTTCTATACTCACACCTAACACATTGTGAATCACAATAACATAAACCTAACCTACTTAATTATGTACGATAAAATTTTTATACATTCGTCATTACCACATCCTATTTTCTGTGTATTAAAATAGGTCTAGTTCCTATAAAATTTATATACGAACATCCTGGCAGGGGCGTCGCTGTGATGTTACTCACTTTTTTGCACTCTTCATAAAATAATACTTACCGCTGCCAGAATTTCACTTACCGTCATGGTCCCCGTAAAACCTATCTTTTGAAAACTGCCCAAGGTCGCCACGATATTTTTCTAAAAGGTAAAATATCGAAAACTTATATACTCTTGCCCTTATAAAAAAATCACGCCATCTGACTATAATAGAATTCAGAAAACCCCCGATTTCGTTAGACGAATTTCTTCAACACAGAAATGAGGAAATGGCAATGACGAAATAACTTAGACTAACACATTTTCCAAATAGACTAAATCACTTTACTAATTAAGTCGATTTTCACTGCTATGAGTACAAAAGAATTAGTTATGATTAATTGTTATAATTACCAGAATGAGAATACTACACAATCAAGTTTTAATTACCTTAAACTATACTTACAACTAAGGCAGCCCATTTTGCCCACGCACTCTTCCATACCTTTTTTTTTATACCTTCCCCTTTTTTCATTCAATTTTAAATATTCCGATTGTTATCCGCGGTGCCCGTCCACGAACACGAGGCCGGCCGAACACGCGGTTGGTCCCGTAACTTCAATATTTGTTTTATCACTTTAATCTCTCCACATCACTGTCCGTATTACTCACTCCGATATGTTTATTACCTTCTGGGGTCCCGGTCGGTCTTATTGAGTTAAATACATTTACGAAAACTCGACCAACCGGGCCCAAACCGAAACTTTAGATGTCTGTAGCGGTACGCTGTTTTCTGTAGACCGCTTAGCGTCTCTGCTTAATGTCGACTGTTCCGTCACGGAGAACGTAACAGGTACAGCTTGCTTTCTTTGGAGGGAAGGTGTTGGTCACTGCCGCCCGCTTTGCGTCGTCGTTCATTGCTCATTTGCTGTTGGGTAACCATTTTATATATGGAATGGAGCTGATATATGTGTGTGACCAGAGGACAATATTAGGCTTGGCTCTGGTCATGTCACCAACAGTAGGCGGAGTTTAACGCTGTTTTCCGGTAGCCGATCACTTGGAGCCACCAACTTTTCGTCCCAGCGCCATGTTTGCCTCAACCTTGGTGTCTCTCACGGCGTCATTGCCGAACCCCGCCCGGCTGAGTTGCATACGGGCGTCGAAACACATGTACAGAGTTCTGCGAAATTTTAGGGTGGTAAATTCTTCACCGCATTACTCAACAACAACCTGCGTCTTATTGCTTTGTTTCCAACTGTTCTGTCTCTCAACACTGGTCTGTTATACGGACAAATACGTTGCACAATAATGCAGCATTACAATATTTTATCCAAACCTGCCCAAAAACGAAATAAATAAAAATATAAATGCCCCAAACCGTTAAAATAAAAACACCCAAAATTTGACCCGCTACAGTGCCTGATATCAGCAGTGTCATCCACTCTCAACCACTGACCTTCCAACAGTTTGTATACATATTTTTTAATGATATCTTGAGTGTTGCACTTTTGGGGCATCCACTATATGGATTGTCTTCAGTGCTCAGGAGACTAAGATTAAACCACTGTTTTTGAAGACATGGCATCTCCTAACACATTTACCACTTCGTTGTGAATTTGTATTGGTACTACACCGTTTTTTTATAAAGAATCCCATCGCAGTTTGATGTTAAAAACATGTATGACATGTAAATTTCAAAAAAGCTGACAAACAATTAGTTAATTTGTGGAAGATATATTTGGAAATGAACAGGTATTTACATGAGATATGAATAGTACATCACAAAAAACTTTTCTACCGCTAAGCTATAGATGTCGCTCTGTGAACTTTTCAATTAATCCTCATTTTTATTTGTAAAAGTGTACCATTATGAGTGTGATGATATTAGACACTCAGCTGCGTAGCTGAATCACACAGAAATTAATTGAAATTTATTGTGTACCACTTTCACTTTAATTAAAATTTAATCAGCAGTTCAGTGACAGCATTTTCTTTTATGAGGCTTTACAGTTTGATGATAGAAAAATAGCCATATAGTACAATACAGCTTCAATTAAGAGCTTTGTAAGTTCAGGTTCTACAGTCAGGGTCCACAACTGTCGGTTAACTGCAGTAACTTTTTTATGACTAAAGGGGTTATTAACAAGTTTTTGAAATTCATCTGTAACAAAATCTGTTTAAACCTTCATTTTATTATTGTATTTCATGTATATGTATGTACAACTTGTCAACGTAAAGGAGATCTCTGATGTCATGTGACTAAGGACCCCGCTTCTTGAACCACACCCAAGCAGCATAGTCAGTAGGTGTAACATATTACACTACGTGTCAACCGTACCAAATAAATGAATTTTTAAGTCATAATGATGCAAACATTATGAGGCAGCGTACGCAAATAATCATTTGATTCTGTTTGAATTTGTGGCTGTTATCATTTGCCATAGAAAATACCCTTGTTAAAACATAAAACGTTGCAGGTAAACTACCCCTTTCCCTTAACCGATCTTCACAAAAAACAACAGGTCTTGAGAACTCTACAATTCAGGGCTGTATGCGAAACATTATTTTATTCTGTTTGAAGTTGCGACTGTTATCGTTTGCCATAGAAAAAAATTACCCTTGTTAAAACATAAAACGTTGCAGGTAAACTACCCCTTTCCCTTAACCGATCTTCACCAAAAACAATAGGTCTTGAGTACTCTACAAATAAGGGCTGTATGCAAAACATTTTTTGATTCTGTTTGAATTTGCGGCTGTTATCGTTTGCCATAGAAAAAATCTACAGACACACACACACACACACACACTTTTCGAAAAATGACTTTCATGTTTTGAGTGTAGTACAATCAGAATCTGCAATAATCTCGAATACGATTTTTTTGTCATCACCATACTTCCATTTCCTTAAGAACATGGAAGTAAAAATTATCCCCTCCCCATTCAACTAGCCTCTTCATTTATAGATATTTCATCTACGTTTCTACAGTGGATTATTAAGATCTTCTTATCAGGATAATTTATTTATCAAAATTAAGTACTTTACTCTTGTTACAACAAAAAATGTTTCAGGTAAACTACCCTTTCCCCACAACCGATCTTCACCAAAATCAATAGGTCTTGAGTCCTCTACAATTCAGGTATATATGTAAAAAAATATTTGATTCTGAGTGAATGTATGCCAGTTATCGTTTGTCATGAAAAAATTTCTCTTGTTACAACATAAAATGTTGCAGGTAAGTACCCCTTTCCTTTAACCGATCTTCACCAAAATCAACATGCCTTGAGTTCTCTACAATGTAGGGATGTATGGAAAACATTATTTGATTATGTTTGAATTTATGGCAGTTATCATTCGTCATAGAAAAAATTACCCTTGTTATCACATAAAACGTTCCAGGTAAACTACACCTTTCCCTTAACCGATCTTCACCAAAAACAATAGGTCTTGAGAACTCTACAAATCAGGGCTGTATGCGAAACATTATTTTATTCTGTTTGAAGTTGCGACTGTTATCGTTTGCCATAGAAAAAAATTACCCTTGTTAAAACATAAAACGTTGCAGGTAAACTACCCCTTTCCCTTAACCGATCTTCACCAAAAACAATAGGTCTTGAGTACTCTACAATTCAGGGCTGTATGCAAAAATTATTTGATTCTGTTTGAATTTGCGGCTGTTATCGTTTACCATAGAAAAAAAAATCTACAGTCACACACACACACACTTTTCGAAAAATGACTTTTTCATGTTTTGAGGGTAGTACAATCAGAATCTGCAATTATCTCAAACACGATTTTTTTTGCTATCGCCATACTTCCATTTCCTTATGGAACTTGGAACTAAAAAAATCTGCATTTTTCAAAGTGTGTGTGTGCGTGTAGATTTTTTACTTCCATGTTCCTTAAGAAAATGGAAGTATGGTGATGGCAAAAAAAATCGTGTTCGATATTATTGCAGATTCTGATTGTACTACCCTCAAAACATGAAAAAGTCATTCTTCGAATAGTGTCTGTGTGTGTCTGTAGATTTTTTTCTATGGCAAACAATAACAGCCGCAGATTCAAACAGAATCAAATAATTTTTTGCATACAGCCATGAATTGTAGAGTACTGAAGATCTATTGTTTTTGGTGAAGATCGGTTAAGGTAAAGGGTTGTTTTCTGCAACTTTTTTTTATCAAGGGTAATTTTTTTTCTATGGCAAACGATAACAGCGGCAAATTCAGAGTCATATAATGTTTTGCATACAGCCCTAAATTGTACAGTTTTCAAGACCTATTGTTTTGGTGAAGATCGGTTAAGGGAAAGGGGTAGTTTACCTGCAACGTTTTATGTTTTAACCAGGGCATTTTCTATGGCAAACAATAACAGCCGCAAATTCAAACAGAATCAAATAATTTTTTGCATGCAACACTGAATTGTAGAGTTCTCAAGACCTATTGTTATTGTTGATGATCGGTTTAGGGAAACGGGTAGTTTACTTGCAAAATTTTATATTTTAACAACAATAATTTTTTCTATGACAAACGATAACTACCGCACAATCAAACAGAATCAAATATTTTTTTGCATATGTTCCTCAATTGTAAAAGACTGAAGCCCTTTTGATTTTGGTGAAGATCGGTTAAGGGATAGGGGTAGTTTACCTGCCACATTTTATGTTTTAACAAGAGTAATTCTTTCTATGACGACCGATAACTGCCGCACATTCTAACAGAACAAATACTGTTTTGCATGCATCCCTGAACTGTAGAGGACTGTAGGCCTATTGATTTTGGTGAAGATCGGTTAATGGAAAGGGGTAGTTTACCTGCAATGTTTTATGTTTTAAAAGGATAATTTTATTTTTATGATGAATGATAACTGCCGCATATTCAAAGAGAATCAAATAATTTTTTGCATACAATCCTGAAGTTATAAGTACTCAAAGTCTGTTGATTTTGGTGAAGATAGATTAAGGGAAAGGGGTAGTTTACCAGCAACATTTTATGTTTACACAAGGGTAATTTTTTCTACGACAAACGATAACTGCTGTAAATTCAAAGAGAATCAAATAATGTTTTGCATATGTTCCTGAATTGTAAAGAACTGAAGCTTATTGATTTTGGTGAAGATCGGTTAAGGGAAAGGGGTAGTTTACCTGCCACCTTTAATGTTGTAACAAGAGAAATTTTTCCATGATGAACGAAAACTGCCGTAAATTCCAACAGAATTGAATAATTTTTTGCATACTGCCCTGAAATGTATAGGACTCAAGGCCTATTGATTTTGGTGAAGATCAGTTAAGAGAAAGGGGTAGTTTACCTTCAACATTTTATGTTTTTTTAACAATGGTAAAGTAGGCCTACTTAATTTTGATAAATAAAATATCCTTAAAAGCAGATCATAATAATCCACTGTAGAAACGTAGATGAAATATCTATAATCGTCGAGGGGGGGGTAATTTTCTATAAATGAAATTGATTGTTGATGGGGGAGGGGGTAATTTTTATTTATATGCCATGTGTACTACGTTATGGGCAACAAAGAAGTAGTTTGTTGTTAAAATTCCTTCCCGGGCTGTTAGGCGTGGTCCAATATTTTCTACAAAACCAAACGTTTCGGCAGTACTATCGACTGTCATCATTAGTGAAAATGAGTGCGCTAATGTTTGGTGGTATATGATAGTGACCACACTACTGTGGTTAAGGCTGAAGAAAGAAGTAGTTTCTATGAAAATATTTCATTTTGAAAATGATTTTAAATATCAATCTTAGAACATGGAAGTCGGGTATGGTTCTCCATACCGATATTTTTCTATGGCTAGCAATTACAGCCGCAAATTCAAACAATCAGATAATGTTTTGCATACAGCCCTCAATTGTAGAGTACTCAAGACCCATTATTTTTGGTGAAGATTGGTTAAGGGAAAATAGTAGTTTACATGCAACGTTTTATGTTTTTAACAAGGGTATTTTCTATGGCAAACGATAACAGCCGCAAATTCAAACAGAATCAAATAATTGTTTTCATGCAACTCTGAATTGTAGAGTTCTCAAGACCTATTGTTGTTGTTGACAATCGGTTTAGGGAAACGGGTAGTTTACCTGCAAAATTTTATATTTTAACAACAGTAATTTTTTCTATGACAAACGATAACTGCCGCACATTCAAACAGAATCAAATATTTTTTTGCATATGTTCCTCAATTGTAAAAGACTGAAGCCCTGTTGATTTTGGTGAAGATCGGTTAAGGGAAAGGGGTAGTTTACCTGCAACGTTTTATGTTTTAAGAAGGGTATTTTCTATGGCAAACGATAACAGCCGCAAATTCAAACAGAATCAAATAATTTTTTGCATACAGCCCTGAATTGTAGAGTTCTCAAGACCTATTGTTTTTGGTGAAGATTGGTTAAGGGAAAATGGTAGTTTACATGCAACGTTTTATGTTTTAACAAGGGTATTTTCTATGGCAAATGATAACAGCCGCAAATTCAAACAGAATCAAATAATTTTTTGCATGCATCTCTGAATTGTAGAGTTCTCAAGACCTATTGTTGTTGACAATCGGTTTAGGGAAACGGGTAGTTTACCTGCAAAATTTTATATTTTAACAACAGTAATTTTTTCTATGACAAATGATAACTGCCGCACATTCAGACAGAATCAACTTTTTTTTGCATATGTTCCTCAATTGTAAAAGACTGAAGCCCTGTTGATTTTGGTGAAGATCGGTTAAGGGAAAGGGGTAGTTTACCTGCCAAATTTTATGTTTTAACGAGAGTAATTGTTTCTATGACGAACGATAACTGCCGCACATTCAAACAGAATCAAATATTTTTTTGCATATTGTTATGTCTCTTTTTATTACAAATTTGAAACTTAATTAATTTTCTATATTAATCATGGTTCATTTTCTAACTCTTCGGGCGCCATCTCGCCATTTTGCGAGAATATTAACTATTGAAAAAATATATTGTACTTACCATATTTCTCGGGTTCTTTTCGGCGAACAGAAGATCAGAATGGTTTGTTCTCAGTAAATAACTCTTTTATTTATTTGTTACCAATGACATTCCCTTTTATTTTCATTTTCTACCACTAGTACATTTAACCCCTACTTCAAAACATTTTAACATATTTGGCCAGAAGCTCCATTGGTAAAACAAATAGTAATTATTATCATCAACATTTTCTCGTTTCCCCCAAAATTACTTACATTAGCTTATTTATTGAAATATATCGCAACCAGCACCTCTTAATTATATTTTGTACATTCACCCAGCCACGCACACTTTCATACTTTACACATTTAATTTCTTTTTCTTATGACCCCTTTTTGAGCTCATGATTCTCTTTAAAAAAATTTTGAATGGCCAATTGAATGATTACATAATTTAGAAGAAACTTATTGTTTGTTGGTTACTTATCTGCGCATTATTCCAACAGTCCCACGCACTCCCGATTTATCCTCAGATTTCACTTATTTCCTTTTACCTTTAACGTTCTATTTCAAAAAAAAAAAAAAAAAAAAAAAAAAAAAAAAAAAAAAAAAAAAATACTGTTAATTCACATTATATTAAAATTTCGTTATTTTACTGTTTACTTGTATGTGGTATTCACATTTTAGGTGCGGGCGACTAAAACTTCGCCTAACCGGCCAGCCGGCGGACGCACAAAACAGCTCGCGTCCGACACTTATAGATGTTGATTTCCGACTGTCTTTGTTCTGTGTATATAACAAAAACTACTGGCGCTGCTACACCCACATTCTAGCGTTATGTAAGGCACTGACGTAACATCGCGTGATGCTCAGTTACATAATTTGTTTACGCTGTTTTTGTATGTCATTGGTTGACCTTGGCACAGTTCTGCGGTTGTTTAACTCGTTTTATAAAATATTACTGAATAATTTTCCCAATCAGTGCTACCACTGCCACTACCAATGAATATACCTTTTTGTTTACGGTATTTCCCAATTATAGTAAAAAAATGTTATTTGTTTTATTTAAAAAAATACAAATTTCTTTATTATCCCAAAATAGGCTCAAAATGTCCCGTTACAATACCCCCTCAATGAGATATTTTATGCCGAAGCATAAAAAATCTCATCGACACATTCATACTTGCTAAAGGGATCAGCCAGGATATGTCGCCACAACCCCCTGTATGGTTTACAAAAAAATATAATTAACTCACCCTTGGTCCGGTGACTGTGACCGCACCTGAATGACAATACTGGACTTCTCTCTTGAGATCCCAACACCATATAGTCAGACAGATACTCCACGCCCCTGCTCTGACGCGCAGGCCAGCTCAGGTCCGCCGCCACAGCATCACCAAACACTGAAACAACAAATCAAATATCAACTAGTGGACTTATATAACACCATATCCCCAACTGATCTGTTTCCCCCTAGCGGTGCTGGTTTGCGCTAAGAAGCACTGGTTTTGTTTTTTACTTACTTCTAACATATATCAAAATACCTAACAACAACATGATACCCATTTTAAAATTCCATAATCTCATTCTATCTACTTTCTCTTGTTAACTTTTATCCCAAAATTCAAAATTATTGGCCTGATTCCCATCAGAATTTAAATAAACATTTCCCATTACCATATTACACATTTTTCTTATCCCCAGTTTGCATCTAAAATATCTAAATTCATAAGAGTCTCTTAAATACTAACAAACACAATACAACCTAAGAAACATAGTATATTCATAATTCACATTGTTATTATTACATTAAAATAAACAATCCACATTTAAGTTTGAACACAATCTACACACTTTACATCTTTACATTTGCATGTAAAATTATAAAATTGCATTTAAAATCTCAATTTAACTTTTATTAATTCGTTCTCAAAAATTATTATATATATATATATTTTTTTTTTTTTTTTTTTTTTTTTCAATTTCAATCTTCGTTTTCCACATCATTTCATTTACTATTCCATTTCATTAATTTGGGTGATTCTCCGTTATTCATTATAATTCACTTTATCAACTTGGCATTTCCCCATAATCTTACCCCTTTTATTACTCTAACGCTCCCTTACAAAATCTTTAACTAGTATGACACCCCTCTCTATCAAAACATCTATCAGACAATTCTCTAAACCCAACTTACTACTAAACTCAATTCGCCACCTCCTCTCGATACATAAAAAAAAATACTCTCTAACCCTTTGTACATAGGATACGTGTCCCCCCCCCAAAAACTCATTTCCCTTATCTGGCCCCTGGATTCTACCTAAGGCGGCCCCGTCCCCACTAAATCGATCCCATCCCGTCCCAACTTATCATCATGTTGCGGACTCCCACATTACACTACCCCCTACTACAAAATTGCCATCCCCAAAATCTCAATCTCATTACCTTACTACAATTACAACAAATTAACATCATCAATTATAAACAACAATATATCACTCAAAACTCTACATAAATTCTCCACAACTACTGTGTCTCCACTTATACTCAAATTCTCTATTACATGTATTTCCTCTCTCATTCTCTTTAATACCCCAATATCTTTCAACTTGGACTGACTTAATGTTTTACTTAAACAATTACTATCACCCAACTTCTATCTTTGACAACCCATTGAAAATTTTAACTATCATAAATTTATTTCATTCTTATTTAAAATCTTAAACACACTGAAAACTTAATCTATAAAATATTATTATATTTTTATAATCCTTAACTCCTAACATACTACATGCAATTAACACAATAAGACATAATAAACACAATATAGGAAGTATCTAGTGCACCTATTTTTCAAATTAAAACAAAATTATTTAGTAGCGAGTCATCATTATTAAAATACAACAAATTTCTAATTCGTTACCCCCCTGGATAACCTCCCTGCCACACACATCTTGTATAATACATTACATAACATAATAAGCAAATGAATCGGTGAGATCAGAAACAACATAAGTCACATTTTCGTAATTTTTCAGGAGGCACAAAAAACTGATTATATTTTAAATTACTAGACATTTAAATGTTTTTATCATTCATATTACTAAATAATAACTTTAATTATAATACAAAAGCATAAAAACGATGATAAAAATATTTTCATAATTGCTATAGTTAAAAAACAATTTCAGACTCATGTTGTTTCTGCACTCAAGACATGCAGGATTTCATATTTTTACTAACTATTATTAATAAAATTAACGAAACCAATAATTATCAAGAGATATATTTGTTTTTTAAACAATCTTTTTATTATAAATTATTATTAAACACTGTTTCTATTAAATTATTTATTTTACAGTATATTATTTATCTATTTTATATTATTTATTCATTTTGATGTAGTATAGTCTTAAAAGCTCACTAAAGTGTTGTTACAAAATTATTAAAAACCACTAACGTTTAGTTACAGCATAAAAAACTAACATTGTTACATTTCTTAATTTTTTCAAAAAAATTCTGTATCATGAAAAAATTGCTGAAACAATAAAGAATTTCAATTTGATTTATTACAGTCATAAAAACTACTAACATGTGTAAAATATGAAACTAACCTTAATTATTATAAATGTCTTATTTAATATATTTCGCTCTCTATCTCCTCGTCACCATTATCATCTGCCAGCCACTGATCTATCGCTTCCCAAAAGTTTTTGTGGGCATCTCCAATAAAAGGATGTAACTTTTGAAGGTCTTCGAGTTTTTTCTTCTTTATGGGAGTTTTTCCTGCTGGATATGCTTTAGCATGTGGTAACTCGATGGTACTGGTATTTGGTTTGACTAATCTGAATTTGTGTGAAGTCATCCCATTTATGTACTCTTGCGTAACAACTGTTCCTTCTGCAGATCTCTCATAAGAAAACGACATGTATTGTGATACACAAAATGTTATTTTCTGTTCTTTTGGAATGTTTGTCCCATAAGAATCTATTGAAAGACACTTTTTTTTATAAAATGAAGGCCACCAGTTATCAAAATCTAATATGTTTTCACTTTGCACCATTTCAACTTCAAATTTGGAACTACTAGCTTTGATTAATTCCTTGTATTGGTCTGGTACATAAATTCTGTCATGTAATTTTAGTTTGCATTTAATAGTACCAAAGTTTCAGTCATTTGGTAAATAGGAGTATCCCCTTATTGGAAAATAGTGCTCTATTTTGTTAAAATGACTTATTTGTATGAGGCTGCACAGAAATCTTACAACTGTATTATTTTGTTCTGGCCAGGGCATCCGTCGCTAAACAGGTATAACTTTTTTACACTATGAGGAATAGAAGTATTAATATACTTTAAGAGCATAGAGCATACATCATTGGCTCCTTTATTAGCCACACCTTCATGATACAGATATATCTTACTTTTTCCTGTGCTCATGTTATGTATTCCAAAACAATGTAACCATAGTTGTCTTAAATAAAACATGTCCTGCACTGGGATGTGAGGCAATGGTAGATTTTGCATAAAATCAAAACTTAGTCCAACACAGTCTTCATTTTTGTTATCCTGACACAATGCAGTAATTTCATTTATCTTAGAATAAAATTTCTTAGAACGTCTTTTATGAATAATTTGTTCAGCAGCTGCTACTCGTTTAGCAGCTTCTCCTAAACTGGCATTTTTTAACTTTACAGACAACTCCTCGCACCTAATGCATGTATCCACTTGAGGTCGACCAAATCGGTAGTTGAAATTTTCATGGAAATATTTTAAATAGAACTCGTACTTTACAATTGCTGCATCCAGATATGCTATTTTGAACATAGAATACATAATTTTTACATCTAACTTAGCGTCCAGGTATTCAAGATGTTTTGCGCCATAATGGGTAGTTTTTTTAGGAAATGACTGTATGTGAGTATGAATTAGCTCACAAATATTACCTGGTATGACATTGGCTTTAGGATTTGTACCTCTTCTATCCCGAGGATTTTCACCTTTTAACAACAAATAACAGAGACGTCGGACACGATTGTCTGTAACACCGTGTAGAGATATGAATCCTTTTTTACACACTTTAATTTTGTCACTTCCTTTTAGAACATGGTATGAAAAATTGCACTGTCGGTTTTTTGGTACATCTTTTTTAGGTCTATGAGATTTGAGGTTAGATTTCTCAATAAGCTGTTGTAAGTAAGTGTCTTGTTCATTCTTATTGTTTAAATTGTTAAAGCGGTCAAGAATTCTTACTTGATCATCAAAATCAAACTTACTAAAACAATGCATCCGACAAACACAATCAGGTCCTGTTTTTCGAGCCTCAACAGTTTTTCCCTTCCAATTAGTAAAAGAAACTCCCCTTACCTTGGAATTACGAATAACATTTCTCGTATGTTGATCTGTATTCCTTTTTCGTTTTCTTGACTTATTATTTTCAATATCTGTATCACTACCACTACTCATTTTAATAAAAATAAACTGTAATTTATAAATATATAAACTGGACAAATTAAAACGCTTCACTAACCAAATTTCAACAACAGAAAACAAACCAAGACTGTACTAAATTCAGATATAATAAGTATCAGCTGTTGCGACAGCAGACGACAGTACTGCGGTCTGGCAGTTGGCAGCAGAAAGAACGTAAGTCAGTGACTCATGTTGTTTTTGCTCTCACTGAAATCCACGTGGCGTTATTTATCAAGGAACAATAAGCCTGACTAACGTTGTTTCTTCCCTCAATACAGAAACTGCAGTGTAGAACCATATTACACTAAAACATCATTTTGTGAAAATATTGACTCATGTGGTTTCTGATCTAACCGATTCAAATAGACATTAACCTTGATTATTAGCATTGTTACATTCACATCAAACCAACAATTCTCTTTTATATAATTTATATAAAAACTTATAAACATTCTTGTTTGAAATTTTTTCATTAATTTTTTGCATCATTTCATTATTTATCCTTTGCTGCAATTAGATTCCTCAAAGTTTCCAAAATCATTATTAACATTCATTTTTAACCATTATGTTATTCCACAAACATTTATTTATTCATTAATTGTTATCAAATTGAAATTTCATCAAATAATTTAAATTCATTATAAAATTCAAACATATAACCTTCAATCACAATATTGAAACATCTCAAATTATTTACTTCAATTGATTATTAAAACACAACATATTTCAATTATTATCAAAAATTTACAAATCATTAATTATTGTTTTCATAATTATTTTTATTATTCATTTAGACTGCAAAACATTAATAATATTATTATTATTATCACAACATTTTTCTACTACATATACACATTGTTTACCTAACATTTTACAATACACACAATTGAATTCACTACAAGTATATTTACAAACTTTTGTTAATAACTGTTCAGTTTTCCGCACTTCATATGTCCAAGTCTGCAAGGTCATTACCACAATTTACAATATTTAACAATGTCCATACACTCATTTTAATTTCAACCTCCATCATCATATATATAACGAACATATTTATAACATACATCATTGTTATCCACACACAATTTGTTATTATTATTATTATAATAACCCATTAACTTTATTTCATTCATTATGCCATTATAATTTATAGGGTTATTCCCTATTAATATTTCATAAGCCTTGTCAACATAAGTTATTTTATCATTTTTATATTCCTCTATTATTACATCAGGTAAGTGTTTATTGTTTATAAAGATATCATCAAAATAATTCTCTATCTCTCTTTCAACAGGTAAGTATTTTATATTGTTTATCTTCACTCCCTCTAACCTTTCTCTCAATTGATTATAATTTCTCTTTAACTTATATAACTCCATCTCTCTCTCAATACACAACTCTCTATCTAAATCTCTCTCACCATAACACCATATCACATTTTCTCTCTCACTCCACACAGAGGGCACTAAATCACACAAAAAGGGGAAACAACTTAAATCTTCCATTAACAAGGGACTCTTGCCCTTCAACAATAACATTTTTGAACACTTTGGTTCACCATAAATAAGGGGAAATTTACCCTCTGCCCCACATACTCATCTACTCTCTCTTTCCACTTTCTCTCTGACTCATAAACACACGCTAGACTCTCTCTGACTGCATTATTACATTCTAGAACTTCATCAGTACTATTTTTGATTATATTCTCATCATTTGTCTCTCCATTATTCTTTACCCCCACTATACTCTCAGAATTGTAATTAATATAATTATCTTCACTATTTAACACTACATCTTCCACTATTTCGTCATTTGTAATATTTGTCATACTATTTAATGAATGACTCAACGTCTCAATTAATTCATATTTCACTTTGTTATAGTTACTCTCACAATTGATTTGTACTTTATTAATTTCCGTTTTAAGTTCATCAAATTTCATGCTAATACTCTGTCGAAACTGAATATTCTGTTCTTCCACTTTTTTATTAAAATTACTCTGTATATCTAATTTCTCATTTACACTACTTTTAAATTCTTGCATCTCGTTTTTCTGTTCATCTAATTTCTCATTGAACTCCCTACGTTGTTTGTCAAATTTGTCATTCAATTCTCTAAAATTACTATCTTGTTTTTTTACACTATTGTACATCATATCATACAATCTTGTTAACATAGTAGCATTATTATCTGCCATTTTTTTTTTTTTTTTTAATCTTTTAGATATATTTCTTCGCAAAATATTACTATATATAACACATACTTATTAATATTCTACTCACCCCCTACTACACATAATCATAACATAACCTTATCTTTGTACGTCTGTTTTCACGTAATTTATGTTTACCTCAAACAACCATTCTGCTCTCCCAGTAGGCCTATATTTTATATAAATTTCTTTATATAAAATTGTCCCTGTTCGGGCGCCATTGTTATGTCTCTTTTTATTACAAATTTGAAACTTAATTAATTTTCTATATTAATCATGGTTCATTTTCTAACTCTTCGGGCGCCATCTTGCCATTTTGCGAGAATATTAACTATTGAAAAAATATATTGTACTTACCATATTTCTCGGGTTCTTTTCGGCGAACAGAAGATCAGAATGGTTTGTTCTCAGTAAATAACTCTTTTATTTATTTGTTACCAATGACATTCCCTTTTATTTTCATTTTCTACCACTAGTACATTTAACCCCTACTTCAAAACATTTTAACATATTTGGCCAGAAGCTCCATTGGTAAAACAAATAGTAATTATTATCATCAACATTTTCTCGTTTCCCCCAAAATTACTTACATTAGCTTATTTATTGAAATATATCGCAACCAGCACCTCTTAATTATATTTTGTACATTCACCCAGCCACGCACACTTTCATACTTTACACATTTAATTTCTTTTTCTTATGACCCCTTTTTGAGCTCATGATTCTCTTTAAAAAATTTTTGAATGGCCAATTGAATGATTACATAATTTAGAAGAAACTTATTGTTTGTTGGTTACTTATCTGCGCATTATTCCAACGGTCCCACGCACTCCCGATTTATCCTCAGATTTCACTTATTTCCTTTTACCTTTAACGTTCTATTTCAAAAAAAAAAAAAAAAAAAAAATACTGTTAATTCACATTATATTAAAATTTCGTTATTTTACTGTTTACTTGTATGTGGTATTCACATTTTAGGTGCGGGCGACTAAAACTTCACCTAACCGGCCAGCCGGCGGACGCACAAAACAGCTCGCGTCCGACACTTATAGATGTTGATTTCCGACTGTCTTTGTTCTGTGTATATAACAAAAACTACTGGCGCTGCTACACCCACATTCTAGCGTTATATAAGGCACTGACGTAACATCGCGTGATGCTCAGTTACATAATTTGTTTACGCTGTTTTTGTATGTCATTGGTTGACCTTGGCACAGTTCTGCGGTTGTTTAACTCGTTTTATAAAATATTACTGAATAATTTTCCCAATCAGTGCTACCACTGCCGCTACCAATGAATATACCTTTTTGTTTACGGTATTTCCCAATTATAGTAAAAAAATGTTATTTGTTTTATTTAAAAAAATACAAATTTCTTTATTATCCCAAAATAGGCCCAAAATGTCCCGTTACAATATGTTCCTCAATTGTAAAAGACTGAAGCCCTGTTGATTTTGGTGAATATAGGTTAATGGAAAGGGGTAGTTTACCTGCAATGTTTTATGTTTTAAAAGAGTAATTTTATTTTTATGACGAATGATAACTGCCGCATATTAAAAGAGAATCAAATAATTTTTTTGCATACATTCTTGAAGTTAAAAGTACTCAAGGTCTGTTGATTTTGGTGAAGATAGGTTAAGGGAAAGGGGTAGTTTACCTGCAACATTTTATGTTTGAACAACAGTAATTTTTTCTATGACAAACGATAACTGCCACACATTCACACAGAATCAAATTTTTTTTGCATATGTTCCTCAATTGTAAAAGACTGAAGCCCTGTTGATTTTAGTGAAGATCGGTTAAGGGAAAGGGGTAGTTTACCTGCAGCGTTTTATGTTTTAACAAGGGTATTTTCTATGGCAAACGATAACAGCCGCAAATTCAAGCAGAATCAAATACTGTTTTGCATGCGTCCCTAAACTGTAGAGGACTGAAGGCCTATTGATTTTGGTGAAGATAGGTTAATGGAAAGGGGTAGTTTACCTGCAATGTTTTATGTTTTAAAAGGGTAATTTTATTTTTATGACGAATGATAACTGCTGCATATTCAAAGAGAATCAAATAATTTTTTGCATACATTCCTGAAGTTAAAAGTACTCAAGGTCTGTTGATTTTGGTGAAGATAGGTTAAGGGAAAGCGGTAGTTTACCTGCAACCTTAATGTTTGAACAAGAGAAATTTTTCCTTGACGAACGAAAACTGCCGTAAATTCCAACAGAATTGAATAATTTTTTGCATACTGCCCTGAAATGTAGAGGACTCAAGGCCTATTGATTTTGGTGAAGATCAGTTAAGAGTAAGGGGTAGTTTACCTTAAACGTTTTGTTTTTTTAACAATGGTAAAGTACTTAATTTTGATAAATAAAATATCCTGAAAAGCAGATCATAATAATCCACTGTAGAAACGTAGATGAAATATCTATAATTGTCAAGGGGGGGGGGTAATTTTCTATAAATGAAATTGATTGTTGAAGGGGAAGGGGGGTAATTTTTATTTATATGTCATGTGTACTACGTTATCGGCAACAAAGAATGTAACAGTACAGAATTGTCTGTATCGGAATAATGGTATGTAGGGATATTTTTATTGTAAATTTTATTGTAATCATGAAGTCTAAACAGGGCAAGTTAGTTTTGACACAAGTCCCAGTAATATGCAAATTCGCCAGAGGCGAGCCGATCCAAGGTCAGCGGCGTACGAGTGAAGTGAAACAACGAAAATGGCAGTGTTAGGCGCTAAAAATTGACAATACTGACTTTCTATTGGTCCATTGTAACAAATCGTCATCAAAAACACAATGACAATATAAAACCATTACGTATTAACCAAAGCAGTGGTTAGAGAACAATAGACAATGACGTCAGATGCACGACCACTTACATAACAATTACGTCTAACCCGGTCTCAGTCGTCAAAAGTAAATCAGGGAGCATACACGCTCTAACAGTAGTGGGCAATTTTCTGCCAGCAAAATGTAAAATTTTATTGCTAAAATGTTCTACATAATATCACAGTAAACACTAACAGTTATAGCATCAGTGAACTTTATAAAAAATGTATTCAAAGTAGAGTCAGTGAAAATGGACAACAGCAAACTGGATAAACACCTGCCCACCGCATGGAGCCGCTAAGGAAGGAGTAGTGCCACATCTATTCAGGAAAGCCCTGCATTGCATTACTAAATTTCAAAAAGTAGAAAAAGATGAGCTCAATTTCTATAAAATTTGTCTAAGTTCAGGTGAGAGAGGGAGAGAGTGCAAGCGAGAGTGTAACCGGTGTTGATCAACCCAATATTAAAATGAGGCGTTGGTTTGTGATCATGTTTAGTCAGTATTAAGAGTAAAGTATTAAAGAAATCGAAACTATAATTCTGTTTAATGATGAGAATTACATACATAAAAGAAGTCAGTTATATAACATCATAAAGTGTACACAATTAACCTTGAGTAAAGTCAAGGGCGGAATAGTCTAGCCGCCATTTTGGAAAATTTGAATCATGAACCATTGTTATGCTTATATTAATTTACCAAGTATCTACTGAAAATAAAACCAAAATTCGTTACCGTTATTTAATGTGTCACGTTATTTCTATACCCAACGACTTCTGCCGCTGTCTGCTTAACGCAATTCTGGACCCAAAGCCTAATGCATGTAAATGAGCAAAACACGTGTTATTCCGGTGATGAGATTTATTATGTAAATTACACAGATATGAAGTACCATATATTCAGTATTAATAATTGTTTAAAAAATACACAGTTATGTGTACTTTAACAAGAAGTAGTTTGTTGTTAAAATTCCTTCCCGGGCTGTTTGACATGGTCCAATATTTTCTACAAAACCAAACGTTTCAGCAGTACTATCGACTATCATCATCAGTGAAAATCGAGTGTGCTAATGTTTGGTGGTATATGATAGTGACCACACTACTGTGGTTAAGGCTGAAGAAAGACGTAGTTTCTATGAAAATATTTCATTTTGAAAATGATTTTAAATATCAATCTTAGAACATGGAAGTCGGGTATGGTTCTCCATACCGATATTTTTCTATGGCTAGCAATTACAGCCGCAAATTCAAACAGAATCAGATAATGTTTTGCATACAGCCCTGAATTGTAGAGTACTCAATACCTATTATTTTTGGTGAAGATGGGTTAAGGTAAAGGGTTGTTTTCTGCAACTTTTTTTTATCAAGGGTAATTTTTTTCGATGGCAAACGATAACAGCCGCAAATTCAAACACAATCAAATAATGTTTTGCATACAGTCCTGAATTGTAGAGTTCTCACCATTTTTGGTGAAGATTGGTTAAGGGAAAATGGTAGTTTACATGCAACGTTTTATGTTTTAACAAGGGTATTTTCTATGGCTAACGATAACAGCCGCAAATTCAAACAGAATCAAATAATTTTTTGCATGCATCCCTGAATTGTAGAGAACTCAAGACTTATTGCTTTTGGTAAAGATCATTTAAGAGAAAGGGGTAGTTTACCTGCAACGTTTTATGTGATAACAAGGTTAATTTTTCCTATGACGAACGATAACTGCCGTAAATTCAAACGTAATCAAATAAGTTTTTGCATACATCCCTAAATTGTAGAGAACTCAAGGCCTGTTGATTTTGGTGAAGATCGGTTAAGAAAAAAAGGGTAGTTTACCTGCAACATTTTATGTTGTAACAAGAGAAATTTTTTCATGACGAACGAAAACTGCAGTAAATTCCAACAGAATCGAATAATTTTTTGCATACTGCCCTGAAATGTAGAAGACTCAAGGCCTATTGATTTTGGTGAAGATCAGTTAAGAGAAAGGGGTAGTTTACCTACATTTTATCTTTTAACAAGGGTAAAGTACTTAATTTTGATAAATAAAGTATCCTGAAAAGCAGATCATAATAATCCACTGTAGAAACGTAGATGAAATATCTAAATGAAGAGGTGGGGGTAATTTTCTAGAAATGAAATTGATTGTTGAATGGGGAGGGGATAATTTTTATTTATATGTCGTGTACTACGTTATCAACAACAAAGAAGTAGTTTGTTATTAAAATTCCTTCCTGGGCTGTTTGGCATGGTCCAATGTTTTCTACAAAACCAAACGTTTCGGCAGTACTATCGACTGTCATCATCAGTGAAAATCGAGTGCGCTAACGTTTGGTGGTATATGATAGTGACCATATGTAGTTAAGGCTGAAGAAAGAAGTAGTTTCTATAAAAATATTTCATTTTGAAAATGTAGTTTACCTTCGTTTTATGTTTTAACATGGGTAATTTTTTTATGACGAATGAAAACTGCTGTAAATTCAATCAGAATCAAATAATGTTTTGGACACCTTCCTGGGGTATAGAGAACTCAGTGTCTGTTGATTTTGGTAAAGATGGGCTAAGGGAAAGGGGTAGTTTACCTGCAACGTTTTATGTTTTAACAAGGGTATTTTCTATGGCAAATGATAACAGCCGCAAATTCAAACAGAATCAAATAATGTTTTGCATACAGCCCTGAATTGTAGAGTTCTCAAGACCTATTGTTTTTGTTGAAGCTCGGTTTAGGGAAAGGGGTAGTTTACCTTCGTTTTATGTTTTAACATGGGTAATTTTTTCTATGACGAATGAAAACTGCTGTAAATTCAATCAGAATCAAATAATGTTTTGGACACCTTCCTGAGGTATAGAGAACTCAATGTCTGTTGATTTTGGTAAAGATGGGCTAAGGGAAAGGGGTAGTTTACCTGCAACGTTTTATGTTTTAAAAAGGTAATTTTATTTTTATGACGAACGATAACTGCCACATATTCAAAGAGAATCAAATCATTTTTTGCATACATACCTGAAGTTGCAAGTACTCAAGGTATGTTGATTTTGGTGAAGATGGGTTAAGGGAAAGGGGTAGTTTACCTGCAACATTTTATGTTGTAACAAGAGAACGTTTTTCTTGAAGAACGATAACTGCCGTAAATTCAAACAATCAAATAATTTTTTACATATGTGCCTGAGTTGTAGAGGACTCAAGGCCTATTGATTTTGGTGAAGATCGGTTAGGAGGAAAGGGTAGTTTACCTGAATCATTTTTTGTTGTAACAAGAGTGAATTACTTAATTTTGATGAATAAAGTATCCTGATAAGAAGACCTTAATAATCCAATGTAGAAACGTAGATGAAATATCTATAAATGAAGAGGCTAGTTGAACGGGGTGGGGGTAATTTTCTATAAATGAAAATTATAGTTGAAGGGGGAGGGGATAATTTTTTATACATGTACTACATTATCGGCAACAAAGAAGTAGTTTGTTGTTAAAATTCCTTCCCGTCCTGTTTGGCCGTAGACCAAAGTTTTCTGCAAAACCAGACGTTTCCGTAGTGCCATCAACTTCCATCATCAGTGAAAATCTAGTGCGATAACGTGAGGTGGTATACGTTAGTGACCACAGTGCTGTGGTTAAGGCTGAAGCAGTAAGTTGAAAAAAGTAGTTTCTATGGAAATATTTCATTTCGAAAATGATTTTAATCATAAATCTTAGAACGTGGAAGTAATGTATGGTTCTCCATACTGATATTTTGCCATCACCATACTTCCATTTCCTTATGGAACATGGAAGTAAAAGGATTAAAGTTGTGGCGAAAAAACTAGAAACCCCATTTCCTTCATTTCTTTTGATACATATGGAAGTTATGCATGAAATTAATTGGTACAGACAATATCAACAAGGTTGCTAATATTTTAATTTTAATTGAAAGCCTCTAAAATATAATTTTAATTGTGTATGTACTGATGTCTGTGTTCTTACTCTTTGTAAACCAGTGTTAAAATGAAATAAAGAGGTGTTACTTTAAGGTGAAAAGACAGCTTAAATATAATTTTTAGATCAGTTGGATTTTAAGTAGAAAAAACAACAGGCAGATACTGTGTTTTTTGATGAAGGCCACATACAGTACAGCAGATTAACATTTTTATTCAGAAATATAGGGAAGAAGGCCAGTCTGCTGTCTGCACAGGAAAAACTTATGTTCACAGTATCCACATGCGTTCTGATTGCTGGTCACACATGGAAAGAAGTCCAGACAAAATTGAAGTTCCATCATATTGAGGTCATCGAGTTATAATGGTTCATATGAGAAGCAAAAAGAGTTTATTCCAGGCTGTTTCACGATGGTTGGTCGATTACCATTGGTGAAATGAATTAAGAAAACTAAAATAATACCAGAAAAGTGACATATATATATATTGTAACGTAGAAAAACAGGGTGTACGTCCTTTACTCTTAAAGCCCCTCGTTGGGTTCGTCAATGTGTAACGTAGAAACTTAGGTCGTACCTGTTAAAATGTGTCACACTTGTTTATTTTGTGTATTAGTGTGAATGTAGTGCGTTTGCCTCACACTGGTCGTTACATAAATCGACGTCACTACTGGAGTCCGTAGCGTTGTCAATGTCACCAGTACAACCTACCTGTTAATTCATAGGGATTACGATTCCCGGGTGGCGCCAAATTGTTTTTGTTAAAACAATTAAAACATTTAATTTTTAAGGTAATACGTGATATTAGCTAGACAGCTGTGACGTTCGAATTGTTCCCGCTGCTACACAGGTTGTCGACTCGGCCGCTCGTGGTGAGCGCTAGTTGGCTATAACTTAAAACCTCGCTAACACACATATATTCTACAAAATCCTATGAAATAACAAGATAGTAATGTTCTGTACTGCGTTTTTTAATACACATTTAAATATCAATAAATATGACAAATGAATCATAAACAAATTTATAATATTATGCTCCGGCTTAGAGCTTGAAACACAAATATCTCAAGGTTGGCAAAATGGATTTCAAAACCTTATCGTTGCCGACACGGCATTAAGTTACATACAAAATATTACCAGTTTTAAAATCTGGGGTTCTTTGGATCATGAAAATAGACATAAACGTTGATTACATGAAAAGAAAGTACACTACTATACCTTATACGTACTTAGGATTTATAATGTGTTTGTACAATTTGTTCAGTAGTGTCGTATTTCTGTTACAGTAGTTATGTTCACAAATAAGGTTATATTTGTAAACGTTTTTTAATGTAAGTAAATTATGCCTTTACCTTTGAAAGAAAATACTACTTTTTAAATAGTGAGAAATTTTATCATTTGAAAATAATTTAAGTAATTTGGGGTTTTGGGAGTAAGAAATTATTCGGTACTTATCAGTTCATCTCACGTTGTCTGTATCGTCATCAGGATAGGCGTATATTTTTCGAATTTGGGCTGGTTGAAGGCTTCCAACATCTTCTTCAAACTGGTCTGGGTTTTTTCTTTAATTAGTTTATTTAATTTCGTTCCTGGACATCATTAATTCTGTATAGATCGACGTCTCTTCATATTGGGTTATCTTGGTTCACTGATTCGACTTTTTATAACTGTTTAAATTAAAATTTTAGTTTGTCCAATTTTTCGTGTGGCTTACCCACGCTTCGTTTCTTCAGCGTCTCTCAAATTTAACGGAAAAATAAGCCCTCAAACGTCTCGTTGCCATAGTAACCAATAATTCAATGCTTGGTTAATTACTCCTTACATACATTGTTAGAAATATTTGAATTTTTATTCAAATTTATTAAGTATTTTCTTAATGATTTTATTCCCTTATAATTCCTTTGGGATAATAAATGACATCACTATTATTTTTCTTTCCTTTCAAAGTTTACAATGATACCTCATAAGGTCATATTCTGTTACACTTTAACTATAGTCTAATTATTTGACATTTAATAAATAACATATCTTTCTTGAATTAAATTATTACAATAATATTTCTGTGTTGAAATAACTGATATATATAATTACTGTCCATTCACTGTTCTTAGATTAGTAAGATTTTTTGTGAAATTGATACAATTTGCATTTGAATGTCTTTGGCAGTTAACTGTTTTCATAGTTACAAACAGCCATTATTGTTTTTCAGTGTATTTCCTTTTATAAATTACATTCTGGATTCAGCCTGATGGGCTTCACTTATTTGTTTGTGTTTTAATTACTATTCAAAATACATTTTCATTACTCTTCATTTAAAATATAATAGTTAGGTTTATGGACTGTAAGTCCCCCTTCAGTCATATTCCTTCTTTAACATTGAATCAACTATTCTTTACAAGTTATAAATTATTCTTAGTACTAACATTGATTTCTTTCTTGTCTTATAAACTAGGGTGATAAACATTGTCACTTTCTCTAATATTATGAAGGTTAATTCCCCTTTCAACATGGGGTGTTGTATTCTTTATAATTTTAATCTTTAATAACAAACTTTACTTCTATCCTATCATGCCATGTTAACACAAGTTATTGTACTGGGCTTTCTCCCTGAATATTATTACAAGCTTCCTTAATATTAATTTGGATTACTATTTCTAATTACTTCTAGGTATATAACTAATTATAATCTCACTCCAATCATTGGTGGTTTATCAATGTTTTACAGAGTGTCTATTTACTTAGCATTCTATTTTGAATGTTTCACATCCACTTTCACTATTTTTTAGGGCATTTACACTTCACTAAAGCACTTCACTTTGGTTCACTGTTTTGTAATTAGTGTTATTTAATGGGTAATCCCTATACCTTCTCCTACCATTTCTCACTATTTTGTTTTAGTATTATTTTTACTATTAACAATACTAGGCTAGTTGTGTTTTGGTTGAATCTAACCTTTCTGACAGGGTTAGTGTACCTTTCCTATACTACATTGCTTTACAATTGTATTGTCTTAAAAATGGGTACATATGTTAAATTAATGCTAATAATAACATTGGTTTCATTTATATATAATTATTCAAGGTTTATTGACCGTATTCTATCTGTAAACATACAATCTTTCCCTTTTATATATGTGTGTTAGTTTCCCCTTGGGTTTTATCTGTCTCCTCTTCATTCTTCCTCTTCTTCTTCTTCAATCCGGTTCGGTTCTCCTCTTCTTCTCTTCTGGTTTAAATTCTGTTTACTTGTATGGATCTGTCCTCTTCTTCTGGTTCTTCTTTAGTTCTGTGTCCATCATAGTTTTGTCTATCATATTTTTCTTAAGTATGTTACGTGGTTCCCTTCTTTATGTTTGGGTTGTCGGCTCAATCATGTCAAAATATTTACATTTTAATAAGTATGTTACGTGGTTCCCTTCTTTATGTTTGGGTTTTCGGCTCAATCACTTGGGTTGGGTAATATCGTTGTACGTCTTGTCAAAGTATTTACATTTTAATCATTTTTTACACATTTTATTTCATATGAAGTAATTTCATATCAAGAATTATCTTTTTTATCACTGGTACGAGATTTGGCTTAATTGTATCGTTACATAATGCCTCTCCTCTAAAATTGATCATTTTAATAAAACACTAGCATAGTTTTTTATGAAATTATCAGTTATAGATAACTTTTTTCCTTCTCTTCCTTGTTTCTTTCTCTATTCTCCATTTCTCTTCTTACTTGATTCACTCCATTTTATTTGGATCTGTTTTTATTTATTTCCATTGGTGCATATTCCCTCATACACAAATTTTTTTCCCTAACTTTATCTAGTAGCTGGTTTCTCCCATTACTACTCATTTTTCTGAGACTAGAGGCACATCTTCTCTACTCAGTTCATATAGATTGCTGGACTTTTCAACAGTCAATCTTACATCTTTGTCAACTTGTGACTTAATAATAATAATAATATAATTGGGATTGTCCTCCTTGTGGTTTGTTTTTAGATCACTTTATCATTACTACTCATTCTTCCTTCCGCTATACCTTAACTATACACTAACATCTACTCATATACTATATTGAGAAATTTTATCTTTATTCATATGTTAATTTCATCATATCTCACTTTTCATTATTTTGTTTTCAATGCTCCTTGTGATCATCTTAATTGTTTTAGACATTTAGCAGGATTCTGCTTTAGCCATATCTGTATATTGGTTTTATATACAATTTCTCTCTCTCTCCTTGTACCAGGTAAAGTTTTATTTATTTTTTCTTTTTTTTCAGATAATACTTTTGATTCAGTATAATTTCAAGTATTTATCTCAGTAATTTGAACTTGATTTTATTTTTGTTTATTTTACTCTGTATTCAACATCATTTTTGATAATTCTTTGGTAAGTTAATGGTCTTACCTTAAAGGAATGTTTGTAGCGTATTCCTTTTTAGCTATTTTTTGTTTTAATTATAATTGTAAGTTTGTGCTTCTTACATTTTTATTACATAGGAATGTGTGTACATTATTCCTGATTATCTCACTTTTTACTTCATACTGTACTTCATATTTCAATTTTTTTTTTTCATTATTATAAAACTTTTTTATTGTTCCGCATATATCATCTAAATATTTGAGTAAGCTGCTCTTACAATCTCTTTTAGAATTTTGAAATCGGTTTCATTTCACAATGGTTTTATTCTTCCTCGTAAAACTTTTTTATTGAAGTTTGGTTGTAAACTCCCTTGATTTTCCTTGTATTGATATTACTGATCTGGTAAGTATTATTACCATTGTCTCTTGTGATGATATACGGATTATTATGATATACATAATTGTTTATTCATATCGCTATACACTGGTCCGTTATTTATATTTTTGTAAGTTGACTTCTCCTTTTCTTTCCTTTATTATTTCCTTCTCTTGTTCGACTCTTTGTTATTATGCACCTCTACTCCTTCAAGTGCTTGGTAGACACACTTATTCTGGATAATATTATTAAATTTATTTATTATAGTTTAATTTTTTCTTCTATTCCATTGGGTTGCTTGGTCAGTAACTTGAAGATCCGTCCCTTTTCTTGGTTTGTGGTATCTTCACATAGTTTACCCATGGTCCATCAGTTCCTCTGCCCTTATGGTTCGGATAACTCTGGCGTGTAGAACTGTTTTCTTACTGGTGAAATAGGTCTCCTCCGTCTTGTACCATAATTCCTTTAATACCATATGTTCCGTGGTATTTATTTCTACCTCCATCATTTGATTAGTTTGTCGATTAATCAGAGAAGTTATTTGTGCCTCTCTCATTAATATTATTTTTGCCTGTTTATTTGGTATTTCCATTTCTGGTGTGCTCCAGTATTTTATTGACCTTCTTGATTTGTTATACTCTGTTTTGTTGTCAGTCATTTCTATTTCTGGCATCTTCCATCTAAGTATAGATTTGCTACAATTTTCATCCACTGGTTGGTTGTGAATTTCTTTTATAATTTCCCTCAGAGTCCTCCTACAATCTTTGTACTTTATTAATTTGCTTTGATAGGTAATGGACAAATTAAATACATCGATGAGTCCGTTCTTCATCATCTCCACTTCTTCTCGTGTTTTGATGAGTTTCCTCTTATAAACCTTTCTCAGTTCCTGTTTTCTTAATCTTCTTAATGATTCGATTCTTCTTCATACGACTGTTTACACCTATTTGTAGTTCTTGGTGCCTCTCCTCTAGTTCCTTGACCATCTCCTTCTGTGTTATTTTCTGATTCCCCGGTTCCATGTTCTCATTCAACGTTTCTTTGATACCTTCAGGAGTGCTGTCTAGTGTTTCATTCAATTGTTTGAAACCACTAACTAAAGTTTCTTGAAGTTGATCTACTGGGTAACTTGTTTCTTCCCATCTCTTATTCATCCTTGTTTTTGTCCGTTTGTCTTCTTCACGAAACTCTGCAAACATGAATCTCAATTCTTTTCTGTTCTTCTCACTTTCTTCCTCGATTTTCCGTTGGAGAATATCATGGTTATTTTCCATCTTCTTATTTACTACCTCCAGATCCTTCTTGATCTGTTTCTTCAGCTCTTCGCTCTTCTTTTCCAACGTCTCCTGACTTTCGTGTATCACCTTCATTTGCTTCTTCAATTCTTCACTGTTTTGGTCCAGTTTTTTATTCATTCCCTCTTGTAATGACTCTAATTTATCATTCAATTTCCTTGAAGCTTCCCTGTTTCTTCCTGGTTCCTGTTCATTTGTCCAAATTGTTCCATCATGAACTTCAGCATGTGATCTAATTTTGTTTCTTCTGTTGGTTTGACCGGTTGGTCGTTTGCCATGACTTCTGCTTCTATTTCAGGTTCAGGTTCAGGTTCAGGTGGATTTGGATTTTCCACTTGGTCCTCCTGTGGGTTCTCTTCTGACAATTCTCCCGTCATTTCCTCCAATTCTACTTCCTCAACTTCCTCCATTTCTTCTGGGTTTCCTTCTTGGTTTGATGTCTCCTTCCCTTTGCGCCTCGTAACCATACCGTGTCTATTCATGATCGCCGCTAGTTATTCTTCCTAGCCACACGTTGCTGGTCGCCAATATGTAACGTAGAAACTTAGGTCGTACCTGTTAAAATGTGTCACACTTGTTTATTTTGTGTATTAGTGTGAATGTAGTGTGTTTGCCTCACACTGGTCGTTACATAAATCGACGTCACTACTGGAGTCCGTAGCGTTGTCAATGTCACCAGTACAACCTACCTGTTAATTCATAGGGATTACGATTCCCGGGTGGCGCCAAATTGTTTCTGTTAAAACAATTAAAACATTTAATTTTTAAGGTAATACGTGATATTAGCTAGACAGCTGTGACGTTCGAATTGTTCCCGCTGCTACACAGGTTGTCGACTCGGCCGCTCGTGGTGAGCGCTAGTTGGCTATAACTTAAAACCTCGCTAACACACATATATTCTACAAAAATCCTATGAAATAACAAGATAGTAATGTTCTGTACTGCGTTTTTTAATACACATTTAAATATCAATAAATATGACAAATGAATCATAAACAAATTTATAATAGTATGCTCCGGCTTAGAGCTTGAAACACAAATATCTCAAGGTTGGCAAAATGGATTTCAAAACCTTATCATTGCCGACACGGCATTAAGTTACATACAAAATATTACCAGTTTTAAAATCTGGGGTTCTTTGGATCATGAAAATAGACATAAACGTTGATTACATGAAAAGAAAGTACACTACTATACCTTATACGTACTTAGGATTTATAATGTGTTTGTACAATTTGTTCAGTAGTGTCGTATTTCTGTTACAGTAGTTATGTTCACAAATAAGGTTATCTTTATAAACGTTTTTTAATGTAAGTAAATTATGCCTTTACCTTTGAAAGAAAATACTACTTTTTAAATAGTGAGAAATTTTATCATTTGAAAATAATTTAAGTAATTTGGGGTTTTGGGAGTAAGAAATTATTCGGTACTTATCAGTTCATCTCACGTTGTCTGTATCGTCATCAGGATAGGTGTATATTTTTCGAATTTGGGCTGGTTGAAGGCTTCCAACATCTTCTTCAAACTGGTCTGGGTTTTTTCTTTAATTAGTTTATTTAATTTCGTTCCTGGACATCATTAATTCTGTATAGATCGACGTCTCTTCATATTGGGTTATCTTGGTTCACTGATTCGACTTTTTATAACTGTTTAAATTAAAATTTTAGTTTGTCCAATTTTTCGTGTGGCTTACCCACGCTTCGTTTCTTCAGCGTCTCTCAAATTTAACGGAAAAATAAGCCCTCAAACGTCTCGTTGTCATAGTAACCAATAATTCAATGCTTGGTTAATTACTCCTTACATACATTGTTAGAAATATTTGAATTTTTATTCAAATTTATTAAGTATTTTCTTAATGATTTTATTCCCTTATAATTCCTTTGGGATAATAAATGACATCACTATTATTTTTCTTTCCTTTCAAAGTTTACAATGATACCTCATAAGGTCATATTCTGTTACACTTTAACTATAGTCTAATTATTTGACATTTAATAAATAACATATCTTTCTTGAATTAAATTATTACAATAATATTTCTGTGTTGAAATAACTGATATATATATAATTACTGTCCATTCACTGTTCTTAGATTAGTAAGATTTTTTGTGAAATTGATACAATTTGCATTTGAATGTCTTTGGCAGTTAACTGTTTTCATAGTTACAAACAGCCATTATTGTTTTTCAGTGTATTTCCTTTTATAAATTACATTCTGGATTCAGCCTGATGGGCTTCACTTATTTGTTTGTGTTTTAATTACTATTCAAAATACATTTTCATTACTCTTCATTTAAAATATAATAGTTAGGTTTATGGACTGTAAGTCCCCCTTCAGTCATATTCCTTCTTTAACATTGAATCAACTATTCTTTACAAGTTATAAATTATTCTTAGTACTAACATTGTTTCTTTCTTGTCTTATAAACTAGGGTGATAAACATTGTCACTTTCTCTAATATTATGAAGGTTAATTCCCCTTTCAACATGGGGTGTTGTATTCTTTATAATTTTAATCTTTAATAACAAACTTTACTTCTATCCTATCATGCCATGTTAACACAAGTTATTGTACTGGGCTTTCTCCCTGAATATTATTACAAGCTTCCTTAATATTAATTTGGATTACTATTTCTAATTACTTCTAGGTATATAACTAATTATAATCTCACTCCAATCATTGGTGGTTTATCAATGTTTTACAGAGTGTCTATTTACTTAGCATTCTATTTTGAATGTTTCACATCCACTTTCACTATTTTTTAGGGCATTTACACTTCACTAAAGCACTTCACTTTGGTTCACTGTTTTGTAATTAGTGTTATTTAATGGGTAATCCCTATACCTTCTCCTACCATTTCTCACTATTTTGTTTTAGTATTATTTTTACTATTAACAATACTAGGCTAGTTGTGTTTTGGTTGAATCTAACCTTTCTGACAGGGTTAGTGTACCTTTCCTATACTACATTGCTTTACAATTGTATTGTCTTAAAAATGGGTACATATGTTAAATTAATGCTAATAATAACATTGGTTTTATTAATATATAATTATTCAAGGTTTATTGACCGTATTCTATCTGTAAACATACAATCTTTCCCTTTTATATATGTGTGTTAGTTTCCCCTTGGGTTTTATCTGTCTCCTCTTCATTCTTCCTCTTCTTCTTCTTCAATCCGGTTCGGTTCTCCTCTTCTTCTCTTCTGGTTTAAATTCTGTTTACTTGTATGGATCTGTCCTCTTCTTCTGGTTCTTCTTTAGTTCTGTGTCCATCATAGTTTTGTCTATCATATTTTTCTTAAGTATGTTACGTGGTTCCCTTCTTTATGTTTGGGTTGTCGGCTCAATCATGTCAAAATATTTACATTTTAATAAGTATGTTACGTGGTTCCCTTCTTTATGTTTGGGTTTTCGGCTCAATCACTTGGGTTGGGTAATATCGTTGTACGTCTTGTCAAAGTATTTACATTTTAATCATTTTTTACACATTTTATTTCATATGAAGTAATTTTATATCAAGAATTATCTTTTTTATCACTGGTACGAGATTTGGCTTAATTGTATCGTTACAATATATATATATATATATATATATATATATATTGTAACGAAAAGGTTCGTGACTTCCTTCTTATTTAAAGCCCCGCGTTGGGTTCGTCAATCTGTAACGAAAAGATTCTGATCCTGCAAAATGTGTACAATTTGTATGTGTTTTTGTATGATTAGTGCGTTCGCCTCGCACTGGGTCGTTACAGTAATGTTGTGGCTAGCGATGTTCGTAGCGTAGATATAATCACCTGTATACTACGGCAGTAACCTTACCTGTTATTCATAGGGGTGTGATAATCCCAGGTGGCGCCAAGTCGTTTTACAAAACAACTAAAATTATGTTTAAACAAGTTATCAGCGTTGCGGGATGGTGCATTCAAATAGTTCCCGCTCGCACAGCCGTCCCAATCGTCGCCTCTGCGGTGTGACTGAAAACCTGTGTGCTGCTATGATTTATTCTTAAACACAAGTAATTGATATATAGCACTCCCTATGAAATGATAACGCTGGTTACTCCCTGTAATAAATATTTTTTAATGAGTGATAACTGAAAACATTCACATTTACAATAATGCAATTATAAATTCGCTCCAACTGATTACATGAGATCTTGCTTTCAGGGTCGGCGAAGTGATTTAGAAACCATTTAACCTTGCGTTGCTGTTTACGTTAGGTTTATTACAATTATTATTGGTTTCCTAAATCGTGGATCCTCTGGCGATAAGTTAAAGAACTCCAATGGTTACAATAAAAATATATATTATCTTAATCTAAGTGTACATGAATAATAATGTGTGCTGTTACAATCTGTTGTGTTGTGTTGTAAAAGTGTTCTGTAAGTTCGCGTTTAATTCATAGGTTATATCAATGTTAACATGTTTCTATTAAGTTTTAGTTTACTCAAATATTCTATGAAAGAGAAATATTGTTACTATAGTGCGGTAAATTTACCTTTCAAAATTATTTAAAATGATTCGGGTTGGTGGAAAATAAATAATTGGATGGTACTTAACACCTCAACGTGTCTAGGTGCCTTCGTCGTTTAATCGGGTAGGATGTGGCTGCATACATTCAGTTTTCATGGATTTTGGGCTTCACTAAATGGGGCGTCTGTTTCGTCATGGGTCTTGACATTCTTTTCAAGGATAATTTCTATTTAATTGGCCTTGGGTCTTGAATTATCTGCTACAACGGTCATCTGCTTCTTCAACGATCAAGTTCAGCAACTTTTAACAACTGTTTGCATTAATTTACACTAAAAAACGCTCTTCCAAATATTTGCATCTGCATTGGCTTAATGACGCTTAGCTTCTTGTTAATTTCCAACGGTATTTTTCGTCTTCAACCGCCGTTTCCATAGTAACGGTGTGAATCTGATTGGTTGATTTTGAGATGATGTATTGTTATCAAAATTCGAATTCTTCGTATATCTTCTGATTACTGTTATTCCTCCATCTTCCTTCCTGGTTATTAAATATTGTCACTATAGTATTTATTCTCGTTCATAGATTATTTTGATACCCCACAAGCTTGGGTAATTTCAGATTTTAAGTTTTTACTATTATGTTAATGCTTGTTAATTACATTTCTTTTTGTATAATAATGCCTATTACAATATTTTGTGTTATAAATGATTTACAATTTATTCTTGGTGATTCCTTCACCTCAGATTTTCTAAATTCTTATTCAATTTGTTATAATTTTTGGTTGTTTGGTTCTGACAATGTTTTTTCTAGGCCTGAGTAGCCATTATAGTAATTTACTTATATCGTTCAAATCACATTTTGTTTCAGCCTATTGGGCTTTACTTTGTTATTTTTATTAGTTGTGTTGTGTTTTGAGTCTGTAGGTTTGTTGTTTACTGTTCAATATTGCTTTCTCTATTTCAATCTTTAAAACATAACATTAGGCTTATGGACTGCACATTTCATTCAGCCATATCCTATTCATAACATTAACATGAACAATTTTTTATAAGTTATTAGAGTTATTATTTTGATTAAGAAATATCGTCACTCCCTTCTAACTTATCCTTATTTGCTAATTTTTTGTTTACAACACATATCATTTGTGTTATGATAAACAACATCACTTTTTATTAAATTGATAACGGTCCCTTATAACTTAGGTGTCTTTGTTAGTTTTTGATTTCTTACTCTTTAAACAATTTTTACATTCTCTCCATGTTAACACCTTCAATTTATTCTCTTCTGGAATCCTCCCTTTTTACTTACTACCAGCTATAATTAAACTTAACTCTATTGAACATCTTTTCTTAAATAAAAAAGTCATCATCACTTCTAGTGTTTACTATACCTTATTCTATAATTCACACTTAATACTATTTTTCATCAGCTATTTATTCACTGTTAATTTCCAACCTTTATCTTACCTTCACTTTTAAATTATTTATTGTTAATTATAACTTCACTAGTGTAACACTTCACTTTGGGGTTTTTACACCTACACTATTGCACTGTATCACTGTTTATATTGTTTGTTTTATAGTGGGTGATCCCTATACTTATTTCTCTTTCATATCCTTAATACTAATGACAATTAATACTTAATAACTAATAACAATTTTATCTGTGCTGTAAGTTGCCTTTTTATCACCTTAATCCTTAGTGAAGTTTCTTCACTAGGTCATTTTGTCTATTAATGGGTAGTAACCGTTACCTCTCCTTTCTCCGGATAACCATTGTTTTGGTTTCAATATTCTTGTTGAGTGCTTTATTACTTGTTTTGTGAATCATTATTGTTTTTCACTTCTGCTTGTCTCCCTCCTTTTCATTTTCATCATTTGATTAATACATTGGGTTTTTTCATCCGTTTCTTTGGGTATTTTGGGGTCGTTTAAACCCATGAACTTGTTTCCTTTTGGTTTGGGTGTATTACTTTCTTATTCTTGTTGTTTATTTGTGTGGTTCCCTTCTTTATTTGTTTCCTGTTGTTGGGTCAATCACTTGGGTTAGGTCAAAGTCATCGTATTGTGGGGTAATATTCCTTATATTTTAATTAAATCAATCAGTTTATTTGATAAGAAGTATTTTTACATTTATAAATATATTTTTTATCCCTGGTACTGGGTTGGCTATTCGTGTCGTAACAATATATATATTTTATATATATTGCAACTCTACTTATATGCGTTGTTGTTGTGTTGTGTTGTGTATGAGTACTTACCTGCTGTCCGATCTTGCGGTTTCTTCCGACTAGGGCGTGTGGATTTTGGATTTGAATTTCGCAAGTTTGTATTTCGCAAGTTTGTAATCTCAAATTTATGGCAACAACACACAAAATAAGTTACTTTAAAGGGGAAGAGTTTTGTGAGATTGGAAGGCTTTGTAGTACAACAATAAAACAATGCAATATGGGGTAATAAAACGTTGTTTATTACTCCAATAACACACAAGAATAAAAGGGTTATATTATCAATTACCCTTACAGTCTAAACAATGAATCGACCTTGACTAATGTTTTTCAATTGGTTGATAATTGAAAAGACGTTAAACTCGTTATTTGACAAGTTAATTGCAAGTAAAAATTTAATTAATTAATTTATTTAATTTAATTAAATTGCTTTAAATAAATTGGATTCAAATGTTAATAAAAATAAAATATAAAAACTCTGAAGTTAATTAAATATTTTCCAAAAATAAATTAGGCGTGACAGTCTAGTTCACGTCATTTCATTTTCTAGTGATTGACTCTGTTATACTGCAGTATGAGCTAATAATTAGATTGTTTGTTAAGATTTGTATAGCGCTTTTGTATTATTTCTATTGATTCTTAACTACAGCTTACTGATGACTTAGACTGCTATACAAATTATCACAATGAATTTATTCTTATTTACTAGAGTCTTTGATTTTTGTGGCACCTGAATTGTTTAAATTACAATGCTTTTAATTGAAAAAGATAGAAACTTTTACGTTTGAAAAATAAATAAGTTGATTTTGCTTTCCTGTTATTGAAGTGGATGGTAGAGTTGCTCCAAATTGTCCTTCGCTGTCCTGGTCCGATCTGCTAGAGATAGTGATCTGCTTAGAGCGTCCTGGATTCGGTCGTTGAGTTCAGAATTCGGCAACACTCTCCTCTCCTGCTGTTTGTTGAAGATTTTAACGTCTGCGGCTTTCTGCTGGAACTGGTTTATGTCCCTCGTCGATTCGCACGTCGCACGTCAGCGTGTGTGTGTTTCGTTCGAGTGGTAGCTCTGCTCGTCAGCTGTTCACCAATGATTTAGACGGCCTCCCTGTCGTATTCTTGAAGTCTGGTCTTGTAGTCTGGTGGATCTCTTGCGTGCTTATGACCACAGCTTGTAGTACACAATAAGCTTGTTTGTTGTAATGAAGAGTATCTCGACTTGACGCAATAATTACGAGTTGTACAGTTGATCTGTATTTACTATGTTCGTAATTATGTGTGTTGACCACGTAGAGTCTTCTGATGAATCTTCACAACTATGGTTACGAGACGATCGAAGAATTACGTCTTTACTTCGCAAGTACTGGCAGAAGAGTGATGGTTCAGCCCCAAAACACCGCGCTGGTCGGGATTTCGTCAAATGATTTGATTGGCTGACACACTCCCTACTACACAAAATTTGAATTCCCTCAGTCCGTGAGAATGAAGTTAGTTTCCCACAGACGGAGAATTAATATTATTACTAATATTATTAACCGGCGGAACTAAATTGTCGGTCCGGATTTCCTGTGATATTTTTATTTTGCAATATCTTGGTTGCAAACCAAGTTGTGCTAAATCTAAAATATACAATCTGTTGGAAATTATTATATTTATAACATATTAAAAGCTCATTAATGTAGCTCTATTTTTACAGAAGTTATTCACATTAATTAATTACTCTTTTATTTGTTAATTATATTGCGTAAAATTTGCACACGTTATTATTAATATTTCGGCAAACATTTTGGCTATCTTGGATTTTGCCTTAATTTATTAGTTTCCGAGATATTAATAATTAACAGTTGGGGTGTGGCTATTCATTCTACAGCGAGCTGATTACATAACGGCCACGTGTGCGTCGTTTTACAAAGCATTATTTTCATCGCTACTACATACAAATGGAGTTTTGACTGTTACAATTTATTTAAACATGACAGTTGGAATTTATTACAATTTCTAGTATACAGTTGACATATAACTCCAAATAATTGATATTTGGTGCTGTTATATACTCCCCTGCTCATTTAAAAAAAAAATGAGTGTAATAATTACAGTTATTTTTTTTTCAGTTATTATAAACGCACTTTGTAATCATTATACTTACTACTATACATGTTGTATTTCTTATTTTAAAACACATACACGGGTGTTAATGTTCTTCCTTATATACAATTTAATCCTAATTACATCCTATTAATAATATTATAAATGAAATTATTGTGCAATTAAATATTTTCAGAACGGGTAGTATCTAATCGCAGCGTTTAAGAAGGTTTGTTCGTCAACAGTGGCACGCGCACGAAGGAATGTGCTGACGTTTGTTTACAGTAGTTATCGCACCGCGTGGCGCTAATTGCTTGACCTACATTCAAACCGTCGGCTGGTAGTTATCGTGTGACGTAACTATTTCCTGCCCGTGCGTTTGTTTCGCCCTATACGCCTGTTAGTTACCGCGTTAGAAATGCATAATTCTTAATAATAGCTCTCTATTATTAAACTGTTAATGAAATTATTAAAATTGTTGTTTGTTACTTATCCATCGTCGTGCAACACTGAATGTATGTCCAAAAGTTTAGTTTACCACGCTTTAATTTTCTTCACTTCACTGCACTAACTCCATTCTGATATACGTTCACTTGATGTTACAGGTTTATTACTTTTTACATTTTAAAATAATTTACTTGGGGCCCACGGACCTTAGCGTGCGTCTAGCCGATGCCGCGTCGGTAGGTCGACTGACTTTTACATGCGGGCGGAAGTCACTGCCTTTTGTTGTTAAAGTCTTCGTCACTGCACACACAGTATGTGTTATTTAGGTGTGTTTGACGTCGACGATATTTCACTGCCTTTCGTCATGTCCCTCAAATGGTTGTAGTTTCAATTACGTTTCCAGCTGCTTCCGAGCACATGGCGAACAAATTTTACAAAAAGCCATCATGGTCGAGGTATCTAAGCATCGTTAGTGCACCCCGCTGATGTTCGCGCGTTTGTGTGCGTCACACAGCACCGAAGTTCTTGGAATTATGCTGCGTTGTAGGACACACATTGCAT
Source organism: Magicicada septendecula (assembly GCA_034769895.1). Taxonomy (NCBI): domain Eukaryota; kingdom Metazoa; phylum Arthropoda; class Insecta; order Hemiptera; family Cicadidae; genus Magicicada; species Magicicada septendecula. The sequence continues at coordinate 220,079,548 of CM068368.1, read as the reverse complement.
TCCATTGTCCCGACTACGCTCAAACTTCACTTCACTGTTCCTTTGTCTAACTGAGATTGTATTATTTGTTTTGGGCTTGCAATTGAATGAAATAAATTTAATAAACTGATAAACCTCCCATTTTGTCCCATTACAATACCCCCCCCCCAATGAGAGATCTTCTGCTGGAACAGAAGAACTCTCATTGCTAAACCCCTAAGAGGATCGGAGAGGATATGGTGCCAACAACCACCCATTAATTCTTAATGCATCATGGGTAAACTACCCCCCTAGCTCGGCGACTATGGCTGCACTTGAACGATATTACTGGACTTCTCTGTCCGAGATCCCAACACCATAAAATCGAACAGACACGTGCCATAGCACACCTCACCTTTTAACATTCTACCCCCAAAATCAAAACCCTGGCCTCATACCATGCCAAATCCTCAACCGATATATTCCCCCTTACATGCACACTGGGCTGCCTTTAGCAAGTACTGGGCGCGTACACATATTCATTAATACATCCTAACAAATTCCTTATTTAAAATTCATAAAATATTTATTTTTTTAATTCAAAATTCATTTACGTTCAAAATCAAATGGTTATATCTCCATTACTTTCTCAAAATAAAAAAAAATAAAAATAAAAAATCTTTACATGAATCTATCAACTCTATCAATTTTCTTCACTACTACTAACAATCACAAAAAAATTTGAATATCATTAAAGCATGAACTCACTTATCCTAACATTTGATCATACCGATATACTAAACAATGTAATTCAATAAAACACTAGTAATACACATAAACAATAATATGCTTGAAACTCAAACATTATCTATATGGCAGGCATGAAAATATTTTTTTTTTTTCAAAAAAAAATTTTAATTTATCAAAATATGCTTTTCTCAATATTCAGAAACATTTCAAATCATTTAATTCAATTAACGGACAAAATTGCATCAATCAATTGCTAGAAAATGGTCTTGTCTATAACCATCAGCTGATCTTTCTGGGTCAAGTCAACGATTGTTATACAAAGCTACATCATAAAATACATGAAACATCTTTAAAATTTCTTATCTTCAAACATAATACAATAAGACATTTAAAATTAACAAGGTTATTATTACAATAAACAATAAAATTTACAGTTAAATTGACCAAAATTACACATTTTATAGCTTTACATTATTCTCAAATTCTATTAAAATCTGTCACTTGTTTCAATTATTTTCATTTTGACTATGACTTTCTTTCTTTAATATTTTCATTCTCAATAAGTTTGGGTGACTCTTAATTATTCATAACAATTTGATTTGCAACTTGGCATTTATATATAATCTCACCACCCTTCTGACTAATACTCACTTAACAGACTTTGTCTAGTATGACACCCATCTCTCAAAATATTTACCTTTACCAACAGTTCTCTACCACTAACTTATTACTCCAACTCATTTCGAATCATTCTACCCTTATAACAAAATACTCTACCCCTTTATACTCAGGATGTGTGTTCCCTTCCCACTGCTCATTCCCTTATGTTGGTTCCCGGACCCTCCCTAGGTAACCCTTTCCGGCGCTAATCGGTTCCCCTCCCGCTACAACGCTTTTCGTTGAGGACTCCTTATCACACCACCCCCCCTTACAAAATTCCTTCATCAACTAATTACTCTCCTATTACATCACTTTCATTTACAAAATATCTCCATTTATTTATTACCTCAATATATCCATTACTCTACATATTTTTCCCATAACTACTGTGTCATTATTACCTCTCAAATTCTACATTAATTTTATTCATAACAATCTTACTTTGTTCAACTCCCCTTTCAAACTTAACTTGGACTGATTTAAATGTCCTAATGAAATAATAATTACCCAAATTCTAACATTTACCCCATTGCACATTTTAACTCTTGGAAATTCAAAACTATCTCAATTCATTTTACCATTTAATTCAAACTCTCTTAAACACATTGAAAATACTATATTCAAATATTACTTATATTCAGACATTTAATTACATTGGAAATTTGCAAATCTTTTATAAGTGATATACTACATTTATAATTCCAGCAATCAGCTGATTTTCTTGGCAAGGTGAATGACCTTACTACAGATATATTTCAAAATTATATAAAGTACACATGTTCATAATTCTTATCCCTAACATACTGCCTACAGTTACTACAAATACACAAAATTATACAGTCCTCAAACATTTCATATTGAAATTGCATTATGAAATTCATACTTACATTACATCACTCACATACTATCATAGATACACAAATATAAACACCAAACACCAATAACTCCATGTACCTTCTGAAACATTTTAACAATCATGTTATTCCACAAACTACACAATTTAACATTTATTTATTTATTTATTATTATCAAAATTAAATCTCATAAAAATAATTTAAATTCATCCTCAAAATTCAATTATATAACATTTTAAATCAATCAAAAATATTTAAACATCTCAAATTATTTTAATTCCATCAAGTATTGAAAACACAACATTTTAATTACATTACTTCCAAAACAATTTATCATTCATTAATTACCACCTTCGTAATCATTTATTTAATCTGACAAAATATTATTATTATTATTAAACAAATTCTACTACATACACTCATTGTTAACATTACATACTTGTTACAATACAAACACAATTAATTTTACTAAAATTTATTTACAAATCTTTGTCATTAATTTTTCTGTTTACCACACTTCATTTCCTAAATTAGCAACGTCAGAACCATAAACTAAAATATTTAGAATGTCCATACACTGATTTTTTAATTCAACCTCCATCATCGTGTAAATATCTAACATATTTAAAACATAAATCATTTTTATCCACACACAATTTATTGTTATTATTATGATCATTATCAACATAATATTTGACACCATTATTATCTATTAATTCATAAAACCCGTCTACATTGGTAATTTCAGTTCTGTCTCCGTAAGTATTTTTGTTCAACATCAGGTAAGTTATTTTCTCATTGTATTCCTCTACTACATTCCTTACAACATCAGGTAAGTTATTATCGTTTATAAAGGTATTATCAAAATATTCATCTATCTCTATTTCACAAGGTAAGTATTTCATATAGTATATTTCCTTCAACTCTAACCTCTCTTTCAACTCTTTATAATTTCTCTTTAACTGATATAATGTTAACTCCCTATCTGCACACAACTCTCTCTCAAAACATCTTTCATCATCATAACACCTGTCACTACCCCCCTGAACTATCTCATTCCATGCAAAGGGCCACACAAACTTACTATATGTCTTGGCACTTCCAAGATCATCACAAAAAATAAAGGGACCATCTGAAGACACCTCGTCTTCCATACAACTACAGGAGGAAACTCTGTCCTCATAAACAACCTGTGAAACCTCTGTTTCACCATAAACTTGGGGAAAATTTGCCCTTTGCCCATCAAAACTTTCATCTAATCTCTCTCCCACTCTTTCTCTAATTCATCAACACTAATTACTACTCCGTTACTAACACCAACTAACTTTCTACTCTCATTATCACTGCTATCACTTAACGTACCATTCTTAGATATCCCATTTTCAACTATATAACCATTATTCTTATTTAACATTATTTCACCATTATAATTACTTATATTAACACCACCACTTACCTTGTCTACTATTCCTTCATTATTTTTCGTTATATTACTACCACCACAAACACTTACCTGTTTTGATTCACTTGTATCTGTTCGCCACTCTCCCATTTTCTCAATAAGTTTATCAACTTTATTATTCAAACTGCACAGTGTGCTACATAAATATCTCATCATATGCGTCTTATAATCAGATTCACTCGTATCATTACTTACCTCATTATCTGCTACCTGATCGACTTTCTTCTTGTTAAATTGATTTGTCCCTTCACCACTTTCTGCCCCCATTATACTATCATCCTTATCACTAGGCCTATTCACTGTCTTATTTTCTACCACTATTACTTCAACTATTTTACCTTTATTATTTGTCACCTCACTATACCAATATCATCACTGTGCTTTTTAATTTCGGCAAATATTCCCTCTTCTTGTTCTTCCATCCGTGTTAAATTCTCATCAAAATTACCCCACTCCTCGTCTGTCATTTTATCTACAACCCCTCTAAATTCGCTTTCCCACTCATCCCACGCGAAACCAATATTCTCTTGTACTTCGCCCATGTTCAAAAATTATTTATATAATACCCTTTGTATAACGCCCACTATAACCCTTCTAACCCACACTAATTATTCAGTTTAAATCAAAATACCCACACAAACTAGTTATCCAAATATAAAAGTAAACACAATAATTTCCCAAACACGTTATGCTACCAAAACATAACCTAGTTCAACGTAAATATATACGATTATTTCTACAAATACGCCGTTACCAAATCCTATTTTCTGTGCTTTAAAATAGGTCTACCTTGTATAAAATTATATCAGGATTGTGGCAGCGAGTCGCCAGTTGTTGAGGAACAAACTTAATCAAAATAAATAAATTAAATAAAATACTGCCAGGAACTTACCTGCGATCTTTTCGCTTACTTACCTTTCATATAAAAAATAGCTATCAGAAGTCCAGAGTCGCCACGATGTTTTAGGCTATACATCGAAAACTTAACACTCTACCTTAATAAAACAAAAGGGACAATTTTGCAATCTGACTACACCCCAATTCAGAAAATTCCCGGGAACATTAGACGAATCTTTCAGCACATAATACTAGGAAGTGGTAATGACGTATAAAACAAGACCTTTTAATTTCTTCTATTATTTGTTATTCATCTGAATAAAATTATTACTCCATATTTTAGTGATTATTCATCTTTAACTCAAATATGACTGTCTTTTATAAATAGGAATGACACAAACCCTTTATTTCATATCATATATCTATTTCAATATTTAATTTTAATAATATTAAGGCTAACCCAGCTTGCTATACTCTCGCATTCATTCTTTAAAACCCCATTTATTTCGAGCTCTCTATTATTAAACGAATTAATGCTTGATACCTTTACTTGGTGAAAATCCATTGTAAATTATAGTAAAAAATAAAACCATAAAATAGTTTTAGTGATTTTCACTCGTCAAGTTGGCGATTTCCAGTTCCATTGACGAGTGGAAATCACTAAAACTATTTTATGGTTTTATTTTTTACTATAATTTATTATTAAACTGTTAATGAAATTATTAAAATTGTTGTTTGTTACTTATCCATCGTCGTGCAACACTGAATGTATGTCCAAAAGTTTAGTTTACCACGCTTTAATTTTCTTCACTTCACTGCACTAACTCCATTCTGATATACGTTCACTTGTTGTTACAGGTTTATTACTTTTTACATTTTAAAATAATTTACTTGGGGCCCACGAACCTTAGCGTGCGTCTAGCCGACGCCGCGTCGGTAGGTCGACTGACTTTTACATGCGGGCGGAAGTCGCTGCCTTTTGTTGTTTAAGTCTTCGTCACTGCACACACAGTATGTGCTATTTAGGTGTGTTTGACGTCGACGAAATTTCACTGCCTTTCGTCACGTCCCTCAATTGGTTGTAGTTTCAATTACGTTTCCAGCTGCTTCCGAGCACATGGCGAACAAATTTTACAAAAAGCCATGTTGGTCGAGGTATCTAAGCGTCGTTAGTGTGCCCCGCTGATGTTCACGCATTTGTGTGCATCACACAGCACCGAAGTTCTTGGAATTATGCTGCGTTGTAGGACACACATTGCATTCCATTGTCCCGACTACGCTCAAACTTCGCTTGACTGTTCCTTTGTCTAACTGAGATTGTATTATGTTTTGGGCTTGCAATTGAAATGAAATAAATTTAATAAACTGATAAACCTCCCATTTTGTCCCATTACAACACAAGACTAAATTCATAGAGCCGGAGAATTATCTTTCGCAAGTAGACCAGATGTAGATCGCCTGACCAAATATTACTTCAGAGATGGTTTGTCAGTTCGCTACGAACAGGTTTAAGGAGGGGGCAGTGTTACGCCAATTTCAGAACGTTCTACATGTTTCTCGGCTATCCCAGCGGAACCAGCTGTAATGTGTGTGTATGTGATTCTTAACATGCGTTAACGATGCTGTTCCAGATTTCACCGGTCCACACGCACTGTGTTCAAGGCCACAAGCAAATATGCTCTAGTGTTTTCTAAGTAGTTTTGACGCGTATTGTGGATTATTCTGGAATCTCAACGGCGTATGTATATACACATTCAACGACGCTTAGTACCAGTTTAAGTGGCGATTTATTCAAGTGAGGTTCAAGTTATTGTCGGTCGATTTCTCAAGTGGTGTATTAGTGAAAAGTGATTATAGTGCGGAATTCTTTGTAGTTGACATAATTATTTGTGTGGACAGATTAACTTGAATTGTTGTAAGAGAATAATTTTGTTGAATAACTTATTGATTACAAACTGTTAATTGTGATAATTAAAGCTGATTTTTAGTGACTTTATATTTATTAGTTTCATGTTCTATAGTAAATTTAATTAATAATCTCCATGAAAATATTTCTTTTGGGTAATTTAGAAATATTTAAACATAAAACAAGTAATAAATTAATACCAGAACAAATTCAGATTAATACAAAAAATTATATTTTTAAAGTTGCCAATTTAATAAAATAAGAAATATTTATATCTTATTTTACAATTAATTGCAAGGGCTATTCGGAAAGTAACCTGCGTAGACGCATAGCGAGAGAAGTAGTGGGGGAAGTGGCATGATTCGTGTACTGACTTGTATAGTAGCTTAGTACGCGTCCAGCTGTATAGTGGGAGTGTCGCGCTGCCTTTCTTTCACTCGTTATAGCCTTTCAAAATGAGCGCTGCAATAGGAAATCCCGCCAAATGCGAAGTCCGTGCTGTGATAAGATTTCTGATGGCAAAAAAGCCTTTCAGCGGCAGACATTCATTGTGAATTGTGTACTGTATACGGCCAAAATGTTATGAGTGAAGGTGTTGTGTGTCAGTGGGTTCATTTGTTTAAAAGTGGAAGAACAAACTTTCACAATGAAGAAAAGAGTGGCATGCCATCCGTAGTCAGTGATGAACTCATTCAGAAAATTGATGAAAAAGTCCGTGAAAACCGGCGGTTCACAATCTCTGACCTTTCTGAACAATTCGCGCAAATTTCTCAGACTGTTTTGCATAAGGTAGCCTACCGGAAGTTCTGTGCTCGGTGGGTACCGAAAGTGCTTTCCGAGAACCAGAAAACACAACAGATGGGCTCTGCCTTAGACTTCTGTCACGGTACAACGTGGAAGGAGAAATGTTTCTCAGCAAAATTGTGACTGGCGATGATACTTGGGTGTCGTACATAAACACTGAGACAAACAGCAGTCAATGGTGTGGTGTCATACCGCCTCACCAAACAAACCAAAGAAAGTATGGCAAACTTTGTCTGCCAGGAAAGTTATGGCAACCGTTTTTGGGATCCAAAAGGAATACTGCTTGTGGAGTTCATGGAATGTGTAGCGACCATCAATTTTGCAGTCTATTGTGAGACTTTAAAAAAAAACTAAGGAGAGCCATCCACAACAAACACCGAGGTCTGCTGACTTCTGGTATCGTGTTTTTGCATGACAACGCTCACCCTCACACCGCTCGGCACACACAAGATGTGTCGCATCAATTCAAATGGTTTTGATCGTCCGCCATATAGTCCAGATTTGGCTCCCAGAGATTTTCACCTGTTTATGAAGATGGCGAAGTGGCTTGGGTCCCAGCGCTTTGATGACGACGAAGAACTTCACGATGCTGTGACAGGCTGGCTGCGATCCCATACAACAGAATTTTAAAAACATGGTATTTCTAAACTGGTCAAACGCTATGATAAATCCTTAAATTTAAATGGCGATTATGTAGAAAAATAGTGGAAAGATGTAGTTTTAAAATATATATAATAAAATTTATGTATCTACATCCATGTTTTATTTATAGTCAAACGGAGGTTAATTTCTGAATAGCCCTCGTATATAACATATTTTATATACACATATAAAAACATTAAATTTAGTCTGTTTATAAAACAGCTGTTTTGAACTGATTTAAAAATTTATCCATTATATTTTAACTGTACCTTTATCCTTCCTGCAGTACATTTTAATGTTTTTAATATGCAATTGTGTATCGATATATATAACGATGTGGAAAAGAAGAAGTGTACTAATTGTAAATTGTCCTATTTCTTAAGGCAAAGCGAAAATACGTGTTGTTTTCATTTGTGAGGTTAGGTGACAATGGTTTTTGGTTTTTACCTTACTGCTGAAATAAATAAAACCCATGGTTGAGGAAAACAGCGTTTTATGTGTATATATTACAACACTACAACGAGTTTAATTTATTTAATGTGCGACAAATCTTTATGTAACACTACAACACATTAAATTCATGTGGTTGATGAATATGGGTGTAATCATAATAATAATAACGCTATTTATCTGGTTAAAAAAATCATTTCAATATTTATTGATAGCATTCTTATTTGTTTTGCGCTTCAAAGTCATTATTATTTTCATGTAATTATTACGCATAATTAGTAGTCTTATATTACACACAAACATATTATATAATCTTATATTCTAATACATTGTTATAAATTTGTAAAGTGCTCTCAGCTAGCTCATTTATATTATATTGATTAGATTATCTGATCTTTTAATTATCTAAACTCTTTTTTAATTACTGCATATGCATTGCTTTCTAATAAAATTCTCTATTGACTTTGTCAAATTAAATACTAAAAATTATAGATTTCAAATTATAGTTACCGATAACAATTATAGTAAACAGTCTTACATATTACGTTAATTATTGTACAAAAACATATTTACAGTTATACAATTTCTGGATTCATATTTGAATTGAATTGTCTTATCTTTTTATTTGTTACTTATTGTCTTTTGATTAAGTCTCAATTTTTAAAGTGCATGGTTATTTCTCACCTTATTATTTGTGGTACATCTGCAGCATGTCCTCTTCGGTCCTTGCTACGGGATGCTCCTTTGTCGTCCTGGAGTCTTGTAGTCTTGGAGTCTGGTAGTCCTTCGTCCATCGGATTCTCATACTCTGGATTACTGGATTCTCGTACTCTGGATTACTGCATGTATTCGGCTGCTCCCTCGTCCCTCGTCATGCCCTCAGGTTGATGTACTGTTGTTGTTGCTATGCAGAGTCTCGGGCTGCCATAGTAGTTGATCAGGATAACGAAGTTCTAGTTGTCGAGTAGAGCCTCCGGCCGTATCAGTGGTCGAGCAAGGAAGAGAATGATGTTAGCGCGTCCCCGGTATTTATACCCAGGGCGCCAAAATCATGTCTCGACAATATTCTGCAGGTTTGATATTGTCGATAGTGTCACTTCTAATCCACGCTTTCTTCTCACACTTAATTTGCTCGTCTTCGCGAATTGTGAAGTCTTTTGTACAATACCCGATATTCACTCGGTCGTTAATTTGTAGGTGTTCATCATGCACAAGCCGTTTTTCTTTATCTTAATTAACATAATTACTATTGATTTTTAGTTTCCTATAATTACACTTTTTATTCATTTTGCACTATTTTTTATACACTTAATTGTGTTATTTAAATACACATTTTGGTGTATTTAGCTTTGTGCTATTATGCACACAAGTATTATAAATTAAATAAATGCAAATAATTTATATCGTTACTGAAAGGGTGGCACTTTTCAGGAATGGACAGGTCGCACACACACACACACACTTTACGTGTGTACACACACAGAGAGCAGCTGGCGTTATTCACCTGTACCAACATGAAAGTTAGGCATTCCTTTTACAATTCAGATTGCAAGCTGAACTATTATTATTAACAAAATGCATTATTTATTTAATCTAATTACTTATTTACATTACTTTGTGCAATGCACAGTACCTTTATATATTTGTACTGTTGCAATATAATGCTAATTACATAGTAATACTTAAAATAAAGAACCTAACGATTTTGAGTTGACAAATTAACAAAACTATAACAGCAATTGTAAACTGAAAAATATGAATATTTATGGTTAATAGAAAACACAAAAAACAAAGTATTAAGGAATGACAACATACGCTTTACCTATTGTACATAATGGACGTTTCTTTTGGGTTAGCCACAAAAACTAGTACTTGTTGGAAAACTAATACAGTAGAACTTGGCTAATTCGAACGTGCATAATTCGAATTCGTGGATAATTCGAATTTTTACCGTGGTCCCTTGAATATCCTATGTAAAACCATGCAAAAACATCGTCTGTAATTCGAACTTTTTTTGGTTAATTCGAAATAAAAATGTTGCTCAAACTACAAAAAATCGCCTGCTGTATGGGCTAGACCACGTAACAATAGAGACACGACTGGAAACAGACAAGCAGGCATCGCCCTTTGTGAACAGACGCTTGTCCTTTGTGTCAAATTCGTGGAATTGCCGTCAGTATCTGTCGATGACACATGACTGTCTCGTGTAACGGTACCGTCCGCCATTGTCCCTGGTTCCACGCCTCGTCAGTCAGCCACCCTCACTGTTGCTTTCAGTTCAGTCTGCCTGCATTCATGGAAGTGTTAAGTCTTTTTGAGTTTCTACTGTGCGAGCTGTGTCCTGTAGTGAGAGACCGTTCCTTTCTTTATACAGTACTGTATATACAGACTGCTGTGTTTTAGTGACGCTTATTGTGCAGTTTTATTGTGTTGTGTGTTCATCATGGCCCTTTCAAAACCAACACGGACCCAATACAAATCATTGACATTTGCTGAAAAAGTTGCCGTTATACGGAAAGTGGAAAAGGGACCAAAAAAAATCTGAAATTGCCAAGGAATTCGCGATACCGCCAAATACGCTGTCAACGTATCTAAAAAATAAAGAGAAGATTTTGAATAGTGTGTGTAAAGCCAGCGACAAAGATAGGAAAAGAGCGCGAGGACCAGAATATCCTGACGTGGATGAATGTGTAGTGAAGTGGTTTAAGCAAGCAAGGGACAAAAAAATTCCAGTCAGTGGGCCCCTCGTCAGAGCCAAAGCTGAGGAATTCGCATCTAGCTTAGGGAAAAATGATTTTAAGGCCAGCACTGGTTGGCTCGATGGTTTTAAAGAAAGGAATTTCTTTCAAAACTGTTTGTGGGGAAAGTGGATCTGTTGACGTTGAAGCTGCAAATTCATGGAAACACGATTTGTTGCAAATGATTTCTGATAGAGACGCTAAAGACATTTTTAACGTAGACGAGACGGGCTTATTCTTCAAATGCACCCCCGACAAAACACTTGCTTTTAAAGGAAAAAGTTGTAGTGGCGGCAAACACAGCAAGGAGCGCATAACACTTTTATTCGGAGCAAACATGGATGGCTCGGAAAAACTGCCTTTGCTAATGATAGGGAAGTCAGCCAACCCACGTTGTTTCAAAAATATAAAAACGAAACCAGTTGAATACAAATCAAACAATAAAGCTTGGATGACAGGTGAAATTTTCGAAAGATGGCTTTTGAAAATCAACAGGAAATTTTGAAATCAAAACAGAAGAATCGTCTTGTTTATTGACAACTGTACAGCGCACAACACTATTCCTCTGATGGAAAGTGTAAAGGATGTGTTTTTCCCTCCAAACATGACTTCAGTAGTTCAACCTATGGACCAAGGTGTAATAAAAGATTTTAAGCATTTTTACAGACGGCTTGTGGTCCAAAACATTCTGTCAGGTGCTTATTTAGATGAGCACGAAAATATCAAGATTAACATCCTTCAAGCTGCCCGCATGTGCAACAGTGCTTGGGACTAAGTTACGCAAAAAACAATTGCTAATTGTTTTCGTAAAGGTGGTTTCTGCCACATTGAAGGTGAAGAGGAGAATAAAGCTGCTAGAGAAGTCTTACCCACTACGGATAACTGGGAAGATGTTGGACATGATGCAGGCATTCGTTACGAAGAGTTTGTAAACATGGATGAAGACTTGGCGGTGTGCGGTGAACAGACAGATGCGGAGATCGTGGCTGATGTTATGAACATAAGAAATGATGGTACATCTTCAGATGAAGAAGGGAACCAGCTAGAACTTCCAGAGATACCGATTCCAACGGCTTCACAGGCATCAAATTACATTCAAGAATTGAGACGGTTTGTTGAAGGACAGCAGAACGTAAGTGACGCTATTTTCCAAGCACTTAATAAACTTGAAGAGTTTACTACAACTCGGTGTATTAACTGCAAAATGCAATCAAAAGTTTCTAGCTTTTTTAAAAAACTGTGAATGCTATATTTTGTACTGAAACGTGTTTATACGTTTGTAATACATATGTATAAGCAAATTGTTTAATAAAATAACATATTGCTTTACTGAATTTCGGTTTTTGATTTGATTTTTCTACCCTTATTAAAAGTTTTCCTAATTCGAATTTTTGGATAATTCGAATTTTTTACTGGTCCCTTCAGCTTCGAATTAGCCAAGTTCTACTGTATTACCGAAAAAACAAGTTCTGCCACAAAAAAGTGACATGTATAGTGTAATGTTATGATAATCTGTGCTAAATAATATTAACTGCTGCTCGATAGTTACACGTGGTAAGGTAAATGCCCCAAGTTGTTGGTGCCAATTTGTAAGCTAATATTTTTGATTGGGGTAGTTTATTATGCTGAGATTCACATCTGAGATCAACGCCACACATTGGTTGCGTCAATTTTTTAAGGTAACGGGTTTCTCCTTTTAATATTGTTGTTTATGTTGTCAATAATACGTGCAACGCCTCACTAATGGAATGAGTTGATTAAACGGCCCCTATGCTTGAGTTGCATTAAGTTCAGTTGTCTTATGTACTAACCCCCACCTGCAGTACTCGTCACTCAATGTTGTTTTGATAAATAATTCTGTTGTTGATAAAAATAATTATTTACTTGATGGTGGATTCATCACTGGAGACAACACTGTTCATTAAGTTATGGTCAGTGATAAGTAATAAAATATTTGAACTGCTTCTTTGGCGGGCAGTGGTTGCTACCAACTGAATCCAGAGGTAAACATAACCTGAACTCAAACCACTAAAAGCCTGTTGACTGAATAAACTAACTTCATACTCCATCAGTGTTGTAAAAAGGCGATTTATTCATAGTATTATTGGATTATTAATCCTTTGTTCAAACAATTAATTCAATTATTCATACTTTACAATAGTCAGTTACTTTGTTGAAACTCATGTCTCAGGGTTGGTAACACGGTCCATAAACCGTTTTGTTGACAAAATTAAGTTATATGTATATACAATTAGGTTCTTTTAACTGCAAGATACGGAACGAAAAATGTCTGTTACTAATGTAAAACCACGTAATAGGAGTGATTACATATAGTATTACTAAATACTAAATGTAATATAATAAAGTCCGTCTGAACATTGACATGAAATTTGGAGGCTAGCATGTGACTAAGAGTTCACCCACATTTAACCTCAATTTACAATGCATGTACATTTTATAAAAAGGTAAACGTTACTACATTAATAATGTTTGTTGGTTGTGTAGTGTTGACAATAGTTACATATGTTCAAGAAATTCGAATAGTATAGTCATATAATGTGATAAATTATTTAAGTATTTTTTATAAATCACTATACTTCCTTAAATCCTTTTCTAAAATTGTTATATTCACTATTCACTTTTAATTAGCATTCATTGCTTTATCATTACACCACTCTTCACTACACTGTTACTCCAAGTCGATTTACTTCACTTCTTGAAGGTTAGGATGCCCCGTGTTTATGTTTGGTACCGCACTGAATTATGGGTAACTGGCGAATTATTTGTGTGCGGATTTTGTCATCTGTACGGTATTAAAACTTCTGAAGAACTGTCTGTAAAGTCAAGCGTCACCTCGCTGTTCCTACCTGTGCCACCGGGGGGGAATGCTCGTTATAAGAGTTTTGATTGGCTGGAATTCATGATATTCCTTCATTAAATCCGTACCCCTGCGTTAACAAAATTATTTAATTTTGTCAGAAGCGTGGGTTTTTTGGGTTTGAGAGTACAAAACTGACGCCAAACGTTTTACTAAAATCTATAAAAATAGTTTACAATGGATATTAATTCTTTATGCTACCTGTGAACACTAGTACGTACAACTTTACCATTATCTGGCATTTGTCCCTTCTAAACATTTAGACATCTCACAATGCATAAGTCTGTTCACTATTAACAAAGATAGTATTTTTAACTTATGTTTTAATACAATATTATTATTAAAATATGTCTTATAGTGATTTAATTAATATTTTGATATTACGAATAATTAATTCAATGAATACAGAGTCCTTTGCTGTTGTTAATTAACATTATACACATTCGTTTGTGAAATAAATACATAATCTGTTCATAGGTTTCATGATGCCTATAGCACTATGAGCTAGTTTTACTTCATACAATATAATAAGTAACTTATGATAAATCCTTAATTTTTTTTTTCGTCAATTAATGAATGTTTTAGTGGATGGTTAGTGGAGGATCGGTCAATAATACAAATTTTAGCTATTTTGCGTCGACGTTTCGACAATATTTATTGTCATCTTCAGGACCTGTGTATGAAATACAATAGAAATATTGTAACGTGTCAAAAATGGGGTATTTTATTTTATTTCATTTTCGGGGTTTCATAAAAAATATTGTGCAAGTTTTAATCCCATTGTAACAGACCACGTGTATAAAACAGTGTTGAAACGCAGCAGCAACGTAATATTCCATTGCGAAATCAGTTGAAGTATGTGGCCACCTCAAATTTCCAAGAACTAACTTTGTTGAATGTGGTCATGCGCCTGTACGCACGACACAGGTATACGCGTGGGTGGGGACGCGAAGCAGATCACCCAACGCTATCAAAAAATGGTGCAGAAACGAACATTTTGTGAGATCTACCATCCGACCTGAAGGATATGCAAGTTAACAACCATAAAAAATATAAATCAATTTGTTTTTATACAATATCAAACATAACGAAACAATTAAATATTTGGGTGAATGTGTTGGTGTATGTGAGTGTGTGCGTGCGTATGTATGTATCATTTTATATGTGAAGACGTATGATAGTTTGTTTACATCTTCAAATTATCTTTAAGAAAACGAGCAAATTATAGTATGAGAGAACTTAATTTATACACAAAAGTTTATCTTCTTCCTTCATCCACCCTCTAATTGTTCCTTCTGGGATGCCCACACTCGGTGATAAACGCGCCTTTGACTCTCCGTTCTTCACACGATCAATTATTTTGAGTTTATCACTCATAGAATATGCTTTTCTTTTCTGCGACATCACAAAACTCTACACTATGCGAATTTATGACAAAGACTATACACTTTGATAAGATAATATCAGAGTATGATTCTTATACTGTACTGTAATATGAGGGAGAGAAGGGATTTAGTTGGCTGCTTGCCTTGGCATGAATTCTTAGAAACGTAGAGACTGTAAATAGCTCGGGCAAATTGTTTGTCTATAGGTACACTTGAACTGGCAATTCTGGCTGTTGTTTACAACGCCGTTTCCAACAACAAGCCTTTGTTTACAATAAATGCAACGCATTCCAATGTTGTGGGTATGGAAGTCACGATAAACAATTCATAATTTACTCACTCTCTACAAGTAAGAATTTTCGCTAATAACGGGCGACATACTCTTCACCGCGTTATATCCGAATCCGCGGTATATCGGACTGCGCTATATCGGGCTTCTACTGTAATTAAACTCCCTTATAGAAAAACTCCAGGCTGTTTAAGCGATCTTATTGATACAGAGAATAGGTTATGGGTATTGTGGCGTAATAATTATACTAACACATTATTAGTATTACACAATCATCTTTTATTTATAAAAACATATTATGCATCTCTTTTTAATTTTTAAATGTTAACACAACAAAATTTAATAGACAAAGCAAAATTGTAATATACAAGTTTTACTTGCAAATCAGTACTTGTCTCATTCTCTCTCTCTCTCTCTCCTCTCTCTCTCTCTCTCTCCCCCCTCTCCCCCCCCCCCCTCTCTCTCTCTCTCTCTCTCTCTCTCTCTCTCTCTCTCTCTCTCTCTCTCTCTCTCTCTCTCTCTCTCTCTCTCTCTCTCTCTTCCCTCCCTCCTTATTGAGATCTCATTTTTAATTTAATACATTTTTTGTTCCAAAAATAAATGATAAATTGATATCGATTCAATAGCGTCTCCGTTAAAATTCCGTTTGGTGATGCCTTTAAAACCAGTTCCAGGCGGATTTCCGCACCTCGTCTCGTCCTAGTCACATCATATTCCGTTTTACATAGACACCTTTTCAACAGGAGACTCGCTGTGTCGTTGGAAACACGTGCCGTTTGTAGATTCACTCATTAACAATAGAATCACTTGTTACATTCTTTTACCTTATAAGGACATCGCCTGCCCCCACCTCTACAATCCTGACCAAACCTGCATCATTACAATAAAACGTCAACTTGTTACATAATTTTGTTACCCAAATTTTGTCCCGTTACAATATCACAGTTGCGTACCTGTGATGCAAAAAGCTGAAGTTGTTAGGTCACCATGAAAACTGAAATTGCACATGGAAAGCGATACGTGTGTAATGTAAAATTCTTTTTTTTTTATGGCGGAAACTACAAAACAAAAAAAACAACTCGAAAGTAAGGCGGGTGATCCTTGCTTGTTTATACTACAGCTTCGCATATCCTTTGTTCACATGCTACATATTGATACAAAGTTACGCGCATTTTTCAGTACTGCATGTAGTAGGTGGGTCAGTGAGGATATGGCACTACAACCCCCCTTACTCTGCCATTCCCTTTGGGTACTTACCCCCTCATCTGGTAACTGCAGTCGCATCTATGTGACTTTACTCGACTTACTTCCCAGAATCCCATCACAGGCTCACCCTCCACAGCTTACGAGATCCTACATCAAGAATAAAAAAGTGTTAACAAGTGGTCTTTCATCCTTCCATATCCTTGCACTAGCTCATTTCCCCTAGAAGTGCTTGGTTTGATTTGACCAAAATGCTGGTTTACAGAACAGTGATAACATGAATACTAATCATAACACAATGAAAATTAGAACATCGTACTAATACAGAACATAATATACTCTAATACAATCAACATCACAATATTAATACCTGAATCACTACCTAAACAAAATGTACACTCAAATGTCTACAGTCCTAAAATATATTTAACCTCCATCATTATAAACCAATCTAACCTTTTATACCTGTGCAGTTCAGTATCATCTAATCCCATTGTATTACATCTTTTAATACAAGAACCATTAATTAACATGTCATCACAAGAACTTAATACAGTATTACAACAATCATAAACCTCAAGATCATTCAACCGTACATAACAAGAACCAGTATCATATACCTCTTGTAGAACACATTAATCAAGTCACCATTGGATTACTAGTCAACGCCAGGTAAGTCTCACAGTTATCATTGGTTGCAACATTATCATTGATGATAGCTTCACCAGTTATATTAGCTTCATCATCACTGTCCACAAAAGTTAAGTCATCGCTATATTGTACTCTTCCTATCCCCAACACATTCATAACTCTTCATTGCGTATAATTATCTCAGTCTTCACATTCTCCTCTTCTCATCTGATAACTTATCCTGGATGAGATAAATCAGGTAAACAACAAATAAACTCAATAGGACCACTAAAACTTTGAGACACCAAGTCTCCCTCAACACCACTGGATGATCGTATGTCCTCAAAAACCACATGTGGAGTCCCTACACCACTTAAAACACTGAGAAAATTTCCCCTTTGTTCCACAGTCCCACCTAACCTCTCTTCACTCTCTCCATCATCCACATATCCTTTAAACTCTTCCTCACTATCAGCCCTTACCACAACTAAAATTTTACCACCATTATTTCTCAATATACCATCCTTTATTGATCCACATTTTCATTAAATAATTAGTATTATTCAACATTGTACCTCCATTAACAGAATCGACTATCTTATTCTTCATAACCTGGTCTATTTTCTTATCTGTAAATTGTTCATCTGTAACTTTCATATTGTTACGACTGTCTAACTTGATCGTCGTATGGTACAGTGGAAAACAAAATACAAGACACTAATTAAGTCACTAATCACCAGCTTTAATTAATCTCAATTAACAGTTTGAAATCAACAAGATTATACTCATACAATAATTCAAGTTAATCTGTCCACACAAATAATAATGTCAACTATAAAGCATTCCGCTAATACACCACTTGAGATGCGCTGTGTAAATCGCCCAACAATAACTCGAACCTCACTTGAATAAATCGCCACTTAAACTGAAACTAAGCGTCGCTGAATGCTTATATTTTGTAGGTAAACTGATACGTACGATTCAAATTCCCACTGTTGGGTTTGTCAATTTGTTAATACACCTATGCCAATGTGTTTTGAATTATTTTAATTATGTAAATCTCGGAGATATTTGGAGTTGTGGGATGTATTGATGTAATTAATTAATTATTAACTTAGAGCTCTAAAAACTATCAGTGTTTGTGTACCTGCAACTTAAATAATTAATGAGTTATTTTATAATTCCGTTCGACACTATTATACCTTGAAGAGAATTCTGTCTAATTTTGTATTTTTTACGCTCTCTCTTTGGTGTCAGATAATTCCGCTATAAGCGCTATAGTATCGGCTCAACGAAACTTATAGGTTATTTCAATGTTTATGTTAACCAATTATTCTATACTTATTCAGTTACTTTTTTATTCCTAGCTCATTAAACCATACTCCAAATAACAAGATTTTGCCAATATATAAAGGTTCTTTATTTGTTTACTTCTTTAACATTGAATAATATATGTTCTAATTAACATACGCTTGGGCTATAGATTGTATGAATCGATTGTTGGTTATTCTGATACCTTATTTAACTTTAGTTATATAGTGTGTTTTAATTTGTAATTAATTTAATTCAGGGTGTGAAGGTTCTTGTAACTGTGGGGAAGATTAAAAATACATAGATAAGAATGCAAGAATTTGTAGTGTTGTGTAGTTAGTATGATTAATATTATAATAATTTACCAGACTAGAACGAAGCAAATCGTGTAGGCGGTTGATTGGTAAATTTACTGTTCTGGACGATTATGCTGTACGATTTTCTTTCTTCGGTTTACTAAAATGGAATTCTTCTCCTGTCCACTTCGGAATTACAGCTTCCTGGATTGGTTTACAGCCCGATGGATGCTTCTTCTGCAACGACATGACCCAAATACGTTCTTCCCTCAGTTGAAGCAATTAGTGTTGTTCCGTGTTTTTTGAAAGGTTATAAATTCTGGTGTAGTGTATATTATTATTTGTGGTACTTTTGATTCTTTCTATTCGTTTTAATGTATCGTCAATTCCTCTCGTATATGAGACGTTTCCAGTCCTTCCTTGTATAATCCAGTTATTTATTCTCTATTCAGATTTCATTCTGTAGTATTATTTGGTTAAACTGTACTGGTGATTCATATATATTGTCATTAGGATTTTGTATTTTATTATAGTGTCTGATAAGTTAGACTATTCTGATTAAAAAAATATTTCTTGGGTTTTTAATCTCATCAGATTCAGTTCATCAAAGCAATTATTGTTAAATCAACAACTTCCTCTTCTTTTTTCGTCCCTAGCAACACCTGACTTCTTCCTCCTACATGTTTGAATATAATGTTTATTTCATATATTTTTTGTCTATTCCTTATCAATTTGCTATCCTATTGGAATGTAACTTTACCAATAGTTGGTTTATTATTTTCTACACATATTCTGCCGGTTTTTTTATATAAGCCGGTTTTTTTCTTTTTTATATTTAATCCACTTTCGATATTATATGTTACTAATCGATATAATGGCATTATGGTATTATCATAATTTGTATAAATTTTATAATATATTATTATTAATTTAATGTTTTTTCTAGCTCTTCCAATCGTATTCATTAATTATTATTTATTGATATACCTAACCTTTATGTTATGAGTGGTTATATAGTGGTTTTGGCTGTTAGGCCTTTTATTGTAAACGGACCTATCTGTGTTTTATTTCTGGTACACATCTATAGCCTCTTTTACATAAATTCATACATACAATCAAATCTTAACTCTTAACATTTACATAAACAATTATTTTTTCCATATCTAATAACAATTCTATCTTGACCTATGGATCACATATAAGAAATTCAAATCTATTAACGTTAATTAACTGCTTCACACTTCATTCTGCAACAGTTATTGAATAATACAACTTGTTTCATTATCTTTCATTAACTCAATACATATTTGGTATAACATAACACAAACTTTATCATAATACTTGTTGTCATAAAATATTATCTCTTAACTCAAAATTCTTATTTGTTATTACTATAAAGTAAATTATTGTTTCATTTTTTGTTTGTTTTTCATTGAACATTTATCATCAACTATTATCTAACTTACAGGTTCGGTTATACTTGTTAATATTATCTTGCATCCTTATTTACCTTTATCTATGATTATAATTGTAATTATTAGATCTTTGTTCTATCATTGGGTTAGATATTGACTTGTTTATTATTCTGTGAACCTTGTTTTTATGTAACATGAATGCTAGCATTTCTGTTGCGTTACATATGCTCCCCCTCCTAAAAAAGTTTAGTTTACCTGAATGAAGTTTAGGTCAAATAAACTTGTCTTTTTCATATGCCTTTTCTTCATTTCATTGTCAATGGTTGTCGATGGGATTTTCATTGTAACTTCATTAGACTAGTATTAATACCTTTTTTTATTTAATAACATTCCATCATTTTAATTAACATTCTTGATCATTTTTAATGTCTGTAAACATTATTTGTTGATAGTTGGCTACAATATTCAATGATACATTAGTTTCACATCTCTTCTACTTATAATTACTATTATCACTGTATTTCTCAATTACTCTTCTGTCAACTCATTTCTTTTTGTTTTCTTCGTCCTATCCTTTTGGAAACTGAAGTCATTCTTGCAGCTATTCTAATATTCCTTAAATATTTAATTTCCCTAACAATCCCTAATACATGTGTTGGTACAGTTCAGAGAGGCACTGTTTGGCTTCATACTCTGCTGCCCACACCACATCTTAATATAGTACTGCTGGAATTCATCTACAGTCAGCTATAAAATATAATAATAATCTCCTAATAATCTCTTTAATTATTTAATAATAAATATTTGGGAAAAAATTTTTTTTTCTTTGTTGCCTTTATATTTCTTCATTACCTTCCTTCATATTTTGTGATTTCATTTTAGTTCCTTATACATTCTTTGATATTGAATTTGACAGTTATCATTTGTAATCATTTTTGTTATTATTTTTGTTGTGATGATCATTATAATTGTATTTCTGACTAAATATATATTCCTTATCCCAACTACTCTTCTCTTTATCGTATTTCATTATTTTGGCTGTTTATTTTTCGATGAATTATGTTCATATATACTCTATCTTTCTTGTCTTCTTTAACATTACATTGGTTACATTCAATCGTTTACTGAAGTTGTTTCCATCATTTGGCAATGTAGTATGTATTTTAGGTCATATGATTTTTTTTTTTCTTTATTTTGCATAGGTAGATTTGAGGTAATAACTTTTATCTTGGGGTTTCATTATTCATTATTCACACTATTTCTTTATAAACATTTAATAATAATTCTCGCTTTCTTCTGTAATCTTGGGGTTTCATTGTTCATTATTCACACTATTTCTTTATAAACATTTAATAATAATTCTCGCTTTCTTCTGTAATCTTGGGGTTTCATTATTCATTATTCACACTATTTCTTTATAAACATTTAATAATAACTCTTGTTTTCTTCAAAATCGATAATAAGTGGTTCTTATTGTATTTTAGAATTTAATGGTAGTCTTCAACTCAAATTCTTTTTAATTCCAAGTATTTTCTCTTCAAGACTGGTAATAAGTTGTTCTTATTATTTTTAGAATTTATTCATTTTATAATATTTCCATATCTTGTCAATTGGTTGCCTGGTCAGTTTTCATCAAATCAGTCCCATTTTTCTGGTTGACTGCTTCTTTTCCTAACCATGGTCCATTAATTCGACTGCACCCGTTGTCCGGATTACTGCAGTGTTCATACCAATTTTTATACTTGATAAATATCTTTCGTGTATCTGGTACCGCAACTTGGCTGATGTAAAATCTTCATTTAAGTCAGGGTATTCAGTTATATTTAGCTCCTTTTGAATTATCAAGTATCGTATCTCCTCTATTCTAGCATAATCACTGGTATATTCTACCCTTCCTTTCCCTTCGATATCTGGACTATTTACTAAATGTTTTACGGGTATCTTCCGTATTAATGATATAATTGATTCGGTCATATACTTTTTGATAGTGGATTTATTTAAATGACATTTAAATTTATTTAATGTTTTTGTAATTATTCCATGGTGGTTCATTTTGGTAATTTTCATGAAGTTTCCTCTATATTTCATACATTTACATAACTCCCTTCGTTCATTGATTGGGATGTTAAACGCACTAATTAATCCACCTTTCCTCATTTCCATTTCTTCCTTTGTATAAACTATTTTCTTTCTCCATATTTTCCTTATTTTCTGGATATTCTCTTCTATGGTCAGATTTATTATAATACCTTCGGAAGTGCTGTCTAGTGTTTTAGACATATTCTTTAAACACCTCTCCATTTCTTTATTTGTCTCCTCCTTGTATTTATCCACTTCTGGGTTAAGTGTGTCATTAATTTTATTCTGTAATTCTTCACGAACCTGTACTATTGTTTCGTTAATTTTTTCTAACCCTTCATTTGTTTTGGCTATCTCTAATTTTCTTTCCTCATTATTTTGGTCCACCTTCTGGTTAATTGTCACATGGAGATTTTCAATTTTTTCATTAATTTGCTTTAAATTTTCTTCATGTATTTGTAAGATGTCTCCCTTCATTTGTTTTAAACCCTCATCATTCCTATCTAACCTTTCGTGAATTTGGTTTAACCTTTCCTTCATTTGTTTTGAGGTTTCTTTAATTTCCTCATGGGTTTTATCGTATTTTTCCTCCAGTCTCTTTGAGTTTTCCTTATTTTCCTCATTCATTTGTCTATTACTTTCCATTATAATCCTCAACAGCTCCTGCATACTCATGTCTTCCTTTTTGTTGGATTTATCTGGTTGGTCCCCTTGGGCAACTTCTTCCATTACTTCCTTTTCCTTGTCTGTAATTATTTCAGTTTCCGTTATTTCGTCTGTCTGTTGTTCCATTTCACTGTCTGTTATTAGTTCTATTTCCTGTTCTTGTTCACCTTCTTCCTTCTCAGTATCTTCTGCTGCCCTCCTCTTTTATCTAAATCTGGTATCATACATTTTTATTCTCCCACAGTTGCCTGCTCTGGTTAAGTAATATTATTATACTTATAATTACTTAACTCAAGCCCTACACAAGTTGCGCGCCAATTTGTAGGTAAACTGATACGTACGATTCAAATTCCCACTGTTGGGTTTGTCAATTTGTTAATACACCTATGCCAATGTGTTTTGAATTATTTTAATTATGTAAATCTCGGAGATATTTGGAGTTGTGGGATGTATTGATGTAATTAATTAATTATTAACTTAGAGCTCTAAAAACTATCAGTGTTTGTGTACCTGCAACTTAAATAATTAATGAGTTATTTTATAATTCCGTTCGACACTATTATACCTTGAAGAGAATTCTGTCTAATTTTGTATTTTTTACGCTCTCTCTTTGGTGTCAGATAATTCCGCTATAAGTGCTATAGTATCGGCTCAACGAAACTTATAGGTTATTTCAATGTTTATGTTAACCAATTATTCTATACTTATTCAGTTACTTTTTTATTCCTAGCTCATTAAACCATACTCCAAATAACAAGATTTTGCCAATATATAAAGGTTCTTTATTTGTTTACTTCTTTAACATTGAATAATATATGTTCTAATTAACATACGCTTGGGCTATAGATTGTATGAATCGATTGTTGGTTATTCTGATACCTTATTTAACTTTAGTTATATAGTGTGTTTTAATTTGTAATTAATTTAATTCAGGGTGTGAAGGTTCTTGTAACTGTGGGGAAGATTAAAAATACATAGATAAGAATGCAAGAATTTGTAGTGTTGTGTAGTTAGTATGATTAATATTATAATAATTTACCAGACTAGAACGAAGCAAATCGTGTAGGCGGTTGATTGGTAAATTTACTGTTCTGGACGATTATGCTGTACGATTTTCTTTCTTCGGTTTACTAAAATGGAATTCTTCTCCTGTCCACTTCGGAATTACAGCTTCCTGGATTGGTTTACAGCCCGATGGATGCTTCTTCTGCAACGACATGACCCAAATACGTTCTTCCCTCGGTTGAAGCAATTAGTGTTGTTCCGTGTTTTTTGAAAGGTTATAAATTCTGGTGTAGTGTATATTATTATTTGTGGTACTTTTGATTCTTTCTATTCGTTTTAATGTATCGTCAATTCCTCTCGTATATGAGACGTTTCCAGTCCTTCCTTGTATAATCCAGTTATTTATTCTCTATTCAGATTTCATTCTGTAGTATTATTTGGTTAAACTGTACTGGTGATTCATATATATTGTCATTAGGATTTTGTATTTTATTATAGTGTCTGATAAGTTAGACTATTCTGATTAAAAAAATATTTCTTGGGTTTTTAATCTCATCACATTCAGTTCATCAAAGCAATTATTGTTAAATCAACAACTTTCTCTTCTTTTTTCGTCCCTAGCAACACCTGACTTCTTCCTCCTACATGTTTGAATATAATGTTTATTTCATATATTTTTTGTCTATTCCTTATCAATTTGCTATCCTATTGGAATGTAACTTTACCAATAGTTGGTTTATTATTTTCTACACGTATTCTGCTGGTTTTTTATATAAGCCGGTTTTTTTCTTTTTTATATTTAATCCACTTTCGATATTATATGTTACTAATCGATATAATGGCATTATGGTATTATCATAATTTGTATAAATTTTATAATATATTATTATTAATTTAATGTTTTTTCTAGCTCTTCCAATCGTATTCATTAATTATTATTTATTGATATACCTAACCTTTATGTTATGAGTGGTTATATAGTGGTTTTGGCTGTTAGGCCTTTTATTGTAAACGGACCTATCTGTGTTTATACCTGGTACACATCTATAGCCTCTTTTACATAAATTCATACATACAATCAAATCTTAACTCTTAACATTTACATAAACAATTATTTTTTCCATATCTAATAACAATTCTATCTTGACCTATGGATCACATATAAGAAATTCAAATCTATTAACGTTAAACATATTTAAAGCGGTCCAGGTCACTGTATGATAATTATATATAATTTACCTTAATTTCCGTCCAGTGACGTCAAGCGTAATTTGTTTTGGTTACGCGTTTCAGGCCATGTGGCCCATCCTCAGACCATCACTCCAAGAGGAGCTCGTTAAAAAATAAAAAATCCACAATAAAACAAACACATAATAAATAAATACAAAAATATATTAAAACATATAGAGGCGTTCTATTACACGAACACGGTGCACCGCGTGTAGCATGCCTGAACTGCGTCAATGGAACCTGTTATCTATTATTATCTGTAATCGATCGCAGCGCGGTATCATACAGTGGGTTGGACCTGAAGTTAAGTTTATCATTAAGTATGTCGTCACACACATCTGGGTTATTATGACCTCTATATATCTCGAATTCTTCAAGCGCATCCATATAACGGCCTTTGGCACAATAATGTAGGGGTATGAAATTATTGTTGAAATTTGTATAAGAATGATTACATGAAATCAGATGCCTTGTAAAGTTGGATTTAATATTATCTATGGAAAAATTACCCCTGTTAAAATGGCCTTGTGGTTTGTGTTCGCGGAATCTTTTGATGAACGGTCTACCCGTTTGGCCGATATAAAATCTGTCACAATCGTCACATATAAGTTTGTAAATACCAGTTTTGGATTCAATTGTTGTTTGAATGACTGGGCGAACTAAGTTCCGTAGACGGTTATTTGTTTTAAAAATGACAGTATAACCTAATTTATTTAAAGTGGATGTAAGGATCTTGGGCATCAACTCAGTGTATGTTGTTGTGATGTATTTGTTGTTAGGTGTAATATCATGTGTCTGTTTGGAACGACGGGATTTGTGTTTTCTAAGAATATTGTCGATCATTTGGGATTCATATCCGTTGGCCAGAGCTATGTGTTTAATTATGTTGAGTTCACACTCGAAATCATCATTATTTAGGGGGATCATCAAAAGTCTGTGAATAAAACTGTTGTAGGCCGCTAATTTTTGAGAGAAGGGGTGGTGTGAGTCTGCATGTATGGTCACGTTTGTGGTGGTAGGTTTTCTGTAAATTTTAAAGTTTAAGCTGTTAAGTTGCCTGGTGACAGTAAGATCAAGAAAGTTGAGTTCATTATTGGTTTCAGTTTCCATAGTAAATTGAATATTGTGGGTAACGGTATTCATATGATTTTTAAGATTACTGATTTGGCGTAAAGTACCGTTAAAAATTAGAAAAGTATCATCAACATATCGGCCATAAAAGATAATATTATTGGCGAAGATATTATTGTTAAGGATATAATTGTTCTCATAAAAGTCAAGATATATATCAGCCAACAGGCCGGATAACGGTGAACCCATGGCCAGACCGTCTGTTTGAATATAATAATTACCGTTGAAAGTAAAATAGTTTTGCTGAAGGATAAGTCTTAGTATGATAATTAGTTCTTTAATGAGTTGTGTGTCCAATTTGTTAGTATCATGAAGATTGTCATTCAAAATATCTAAAGTTTGGTTCACGGGTATATTTGTGTATAAATTGATGATGTCAAAGGAGGCTAGTTTGTAACTGGCTTGTAATTTTATGTCGTTGACTTTATTTATGAAATCAATATTGTTGACGATAATATGGTTGTTTTTGAGAAAGATGTTATCTTTAATTAGTGTGACAAGTTTTTTGGCCGTTTTGAAACCCGGGGCCGTAGTAAAATTGACTAATGGCCTGATAGGAATGTCATCCTTGTGGATCTTGGGTAAGCCAGTAAGTTTTGGGGCGCGCGCGTTGATAGGTTTTAAGGAACGTCGAGTACGATCGTTAAATAAATTGGTACAATTGTTGATAGTACTATTTAATGATTTTACATATGAGTCAGTGGGATCGTAATTTATTATCTCGATATTGTTATCAGAAATGAACTTGTGTATTTTCTGTGTGTATGTGTCGTTATGGATTATTACCAAAGTATGACCTTTGTCTGCCTTAGTAATAAGTGCGTTGTTATCATGCAACTTAGTTTTTATCTTTTTAAGTGTCTTGCGTTCAGCCTGTGCTCTTAACTGTTTCTGTGTCTTACGACCATTAGTATTAGGGTTATTTAAAATTTTATTAAATTTATAGTTGATTATGTGGCGTGACTGGCTTTGGAGATTCGAGTCATCAATGGCCTTGACTGCAGTCTCGGCATTAATAACTTCATCAACAATATTATGTTTGTTATCAGGTGGAAAGTTATAGTCTAAACCCTTATTAAGTAAGTTCATTTCATCGTTATCAAATGCTATATCGGTGAGGTTGACCGTGCGCGGGTAAAACGTATGTTTACATTCGGGAATATGATGCGAACATTGTGCTGAAATTAAACGTTTAAGTTTCATAGTTTGTTTTTGTCGTAATGTACGCATTGTATCTGAAATGTATGTGTTTACTTTGTCTAATATATTATCTATAATTGCAGGATGAATCTGGTTATGAATTAATAAATGCAGTTTGAATAAAGCTTTGTTAAGAGTGGCCTTTTTGGCATATAATGATTTAATTTCCTGTTTAACACGGTAAATTTCAGCGTGTTTCTTAGTAACAATAATTTCATACCCCTACATTATTGTGCCAAAGGCCGTTATATGGATGCGCTTGAAGAATTCGAGATATATAGAGGTCATAATAACCCAGATGTGTGTGACGACATACTTAATGATAAACTTAACTTCAGGTCCAACCCACTGTATGATACCGCGCTGCGATCGATTACAGATAATAATAGATAACAGGTTCCATTGACGCAGTTCAGGCATGCTACACGCGGTGCACCGTGTTCGTGTAATAGAACGCCTCTATATGTTTTAATATATTTTTGTATTTATTTATTATGTGTTTGTTTTATTGTGGATTTTTTATTTTTTAACGAGCTCCTCTTGGAGTGATGGTCTGAGGATGGGCCACATGGCCTGAAACGCGTAACCAAAACAAATTACGCTTGACGTCACTGGACGGAAATTAAGGTAAATTATATATAATTATCATACAGTGACCTGGACCGCTTTAAATATGTTTAAATTAGAAGCTCATCAAGCAAGCGCGGTATTCAAATATCAAAATACTAAAATCCAGCTTTTTAAAACTAACACGCACATCAAATTTAATGTTCTTTGTCTAAAACATAAAATCATTCCTAAATATGCCATTATACACATTAATTCTAATACTAAGGCAGCAATAAATACTAAGAAACACGCTGAAATTTACCGTGTTAAACAGGAAATTAAATCATTATATGCCAAAAAGGCCACTCTTAACAAAGCTTTATTCAAACTGCATTTATTAATTCATAACCAGATTCATCCTGCAATTATAGATAATATATTAGACAAAGTAAACGCATACATTTCAGATACAATGCGTACATTACGACAAAAACAAACTATGAAACTTAAACGTTTAATTTCAGCACAATGTTCGCATCATATTCCCGAATGTAAACATACGTTTTACCCGCGCACGGTCAACCTCACCGATATAGCATTTGATAACGATGAAATGAACTTACTTAATAAGGGTTTAGACTATAACTTTCCACCTGATAACAAACATAATATTGTTGATGAAGTTATTAATGCCGAGACTGCAGTCAAGGCCATTGATGACTCGAATCTCCAAAGCCAGTCACGCCACATAATCAACTATAAATTTAATAAAATTTTAAATAACCCTAATACTAATGGTCGTAAGACACAGAAACAGTTAAGAGCACAGGCTGAACGCAAGACACTTAAAAAGATAAAAACTAAGTTGCATGATAACAACGCACTTATTACTAAGGCAGACAAAGGTCATACTTTGGTAATAATCCATAACGACACATACACACAGAAAGTACACAAGTTCATTTCTGATAACAATATCGAGATAATAAATTACGATCCCACTGACTCATATGTAAAATCATTAAATAGTACTATCAACAATTGTACCAATTTATTTAACGATCGTACTCGACGTTCCTTAAAACCTATCAACGCGCGCGCCCCAAAACTTACCGGCTTACCCAAGATCCACAAGGATGACATTCCTATCAGGCCATTAGTCAATTTTACTACGGCCCCGGGTTTCAAAACAGCCAAAAAACTCGTCACACTAATTAAAGATAACATCTTTCTCAAAAACAACCATATTATCGTCAACAATATTGATTTCATAAATAAAGTCAACGACATAAAATTACAAGCCAGTTACAAACTAGCCTCCTTTGACATCATCAATTTATACACAAATATACCCGTGAACCAAACTTTAGATATTTTGAATGACAATCTTCATGATACTAACAAATTGGACACACAACTCATTAAAGAACTAATTATCATACTAAGACTTATCCTTCAGCAAAACTATTTTACTTTCAACGGTAATTATTATATTCAAACAGACGGTCTGGCCATGGGTTCACCGTTATCCGGCCTGTTGGCTGATATATATCTTGACTTTTATGAGAACAATTATATCCTTAACAATAATATCTTCGCCAATAATATTATCTTTTATGGCCGATATGTTGATGATACTTTTCTAATTTTTAACGGTACTTTACGCCAAATCAGTAATCTTAAAAATCATATGAATACCGTTACCCACAATATTCAATTTACTATGGAAACTGAAACCAATAATGAACTCAACTTTCTTGATCTTACTGTCACCAGGCAACTTAACAGCTTAAACTTTAAAATTTACAGAAAACCTACCACCACAAACGTGACCATACATGCAGACTCACACCACCCCTTCTCTCAAAAATTAGCGGCCTACAACAGTTTTATTCACAGACTTTTGATGATCCCCCTAAATAATGATGATTTCGAGTGTGAACTCAACATAATTAAACACATAGCTCTGGCCAACGGATATGAATCCCAAATGATCGACAATATTCTTAGAAAACACAAATCCCGTCGTTCCAAACAGACACATGATATTACACCTAACAACAAATACATCACAACAACATACACTGAGTTGATGCCCAAGATCCTTACATCCACTTTAAATAAATTAGGTTATACTGTCATTTTTAAAACAAATAACCGTCTACGGAACTTAGTTCGCCCAGTCATTCAAACAACAATTGAATCCAAAACTGGTATTTACAAACTTATATGTGACGATTGTGACAGATTTTATATCGGCCAAACGGGTAGACCGTTCATCAAAAGATTCCGCGAACACAAACCACAAGGCCATTTTAACAGGGGTAATTTTTCCATAGATAATATTAAATCCAACTTTACAAGGCATCTGATTTCATGTAATCATTCTTATACAAATTTCAACAATAATTTCATACCCCTACATTATTGTGCCAAAGGCCGTTATATGGATGCGCTTGAAGAATTCGAGATATATAGAGGTCATAATAACCCAGATGTGTGTGACGACATACTTAATGATAAACTTAACTTCAGGTCCAACCCACTGTATGATACCGCGCTGCGATCGATTACAGATAATAATAGATAACAGGTTCCATTGACGCAGTTCAGGCATGCTACACGCGGTGCACCGTGTTCGTGTAATAGAACGCCTCTATATGTTTTAATATATTTTTGTATTTATTTATTATGTGTTTGTTTTATTGTGGATTTTTTATTTTTTAACGAGCTCCTCTTGGAGTGATGGTCTGAGGATGGGCCACATGGCCTGAAACGCGTAACCAAAACAAATTACGCTTGACGTCACTGGACGGAAATTAAGGTAAATTATATATTAACGTTAATTAACTGCTTCACACTTCATTCTACAACAGTTATTGAATAATACAACTTGTTTCATTATCTTTCATTAACTCAATACATATTTGGTATAACATAACACAAACTTTATCATAATACTTGTTGTCATAAAATAATATCTCTTAACTCAAAATTCTTATTTGTTATTACTATAAAGTAAATTATTGTTTCATTTTTTGTTTGTTTTTCATTGAACATTTATCATCAACTATTATCTAACTTACAGGTTCGGTTATACTTGTTAATATTATCTTGCATCCTTATTTA
This sequence comes from Magicicada septendecula, assembly GCA_034769895.1. Taxonomy (NCBI): domain Eukaryota; kingdom Metazoa; phylum Arthropoda; class Insecta; order Hemiptera; family Cicadidae; genus Magicicada; species Magicicada septendecula. The sequence goes on along the minus strand of CM068368.1, from coordinate 220,048,091 downwards.
CCTTTATCTATGATTATAATTGTAATTATTAGATCTTTGTTCTATCATTGGGTTAGATATTGACTTGTTTATTATTCTGTGAACCTTGTTTTTATGTAACATGAATGCTAGCATTTCTGTTGCGTTACAATTTATACTCCACTGAGATTCCAGAATAATCCATAATACTCGTCAACACTACTCAAAAACACTAGAGCATAATTGCTTGCAGCCTTGAATAGAGTGCGCTGACCGGTATGGTCTGGAATAGCCTCGTTTACGCATGTTAAGTGTCACATATGCACACAAACATTACAGCTGGCTCTGATGGGATAGCCGAGAAACATGTAGAAGGTTCTGTAATGGCGTAACAATATTTTCTGTAAATCTAGCTCCATCTCTCTGTTTGCTTTTTCACCTCATTATTGAACTCTATAATCTGTTCATTCAAATCATCAAAATGTTTGTTACACTTCACCCTCTCATTGTTTCATCTCATCTCTTAATTCACTACTTTGTTGTCTTATTCCCTTATTTGTTCAGACATCATTTGTATAAAGCTCATGATCATTTTATTGACCTATTATACCTCTCTAGCAAAAATGCGGGTAGAGAGGGGTCGAATTCACCCCAAGGTCACTCATTATGGCAGAGACCAATAAACTAATCTCTACATCTTGTTGACTTGCCATTTTCAATCATCAGTACATATACAGTAACACACAACACCAGTATATGCAACAAAATATTCAATTCAATTCAGTTACATAAAATTCTGTCACCTACCCTAACCTACTTCTGTGCCCTAGATTGCCCTAAATTACTAACCAAACTTAACAAGTATCATGTAAGGGTTGCCATTGTAATGGTATAAATCACAGAAGGTGTGTGGCCCTCTTCTACCATTAACAAAAGAAGGAAGACATTCACACACAAAAAAAGAAAAACCCAGGGTCACCAACTGAGATGCTTGTGCAGGTAGGTGGTAACCACTGAGCTATCCCTGCAAAAACAAACAAACCGAAATGCTAAATGATGACAATTTCTTTACAGAAGATCACCTAGTTTCAGGAATGTTAAGTGAATTCCTCGAGCACAGGTTAGGTCAAGGTAAGGTGTAGCCATTAACACTTTTGAATGCACTTTTATAACCATTAATTTTCCTTTATCCCATTACTAAAATGTGTATGCCTTATTCATTTTATAAAACACCATTCTATGCCACACACTCACATTCCGATCACAATTTTAATTTTTACATACTTAAATAAGATACTTTCTCCCGCGCAGTCAGCCAGAGACGTTTTTTGAAAGGATGACAGAAGAGTGAGAGAGATATGCAGTTTCAGATTGTGCATATCAATACAGCAGTGCATGCCTTGACTTCTAAATTAGCAGTGTTCAATTTCTAGCCACTCATATATAAAACTTTTACTTCTACCATTGGTCGGCCAATTTTTACTTATATTTTTAGTTATTTTTCATACATACATTGCACAAAAAACTATACTGTGTTTCTCTCCAATATTTATACTACAGCTTCACATAACCTTCATACATGTGCTACATATCAGTACAAGGTTATGTGCGTTTTTTGGTATTTTGTCTAGCATACTGTAAGAGGATGTATTGTTACACAGTGTACTATGGTTGTGGTATAATATGTTCATAAGTAAATGTATTTTTTATTAGTGTAGAGTCACTTATGGACTTAAAATTTGTTATGTTTGTAAGTTTCATACACTAAATGACATGCTTATGTATGAAGTGCTTAATATATATTTTTTTTTTTCTTTAAGGTTTATTACCAGAAATTAAAACATATGGTACAAGACAAAATGCATGCTAGATCTCGAGGACCAAGAGCTGTGCTTACAAGGCAACCAACTGAAGGTCGCAGTAGGGAGGGTGGTCTGCGACTTGGAGAGATGGAAAGAGATTGTCTTATTAGTTATGGAGCTAGGTAAAATATTAATAGTGAACGCATATATATTTCTGTTAGTGAAAAACTATATATACATCTGCTACTGATTATAAATATCGGTATGGAGAACCATACATGACTTCCATATTCTAAGATTTATATTTAAATCTTAATATCGCCTGCCAAGCGCGATATATTTTCTCTTATACATGATGTACATTAAAATGAAAAAATTTTAATTTTATTGCCTGGCAACAAAATTATTTTATTTTTAACAATTACCATTGTTTCAAAAAGTTTAAATAAATTTTCAAGTACTTTACTCTTGTTAAAATGTATAAGGTTGCAGGTAAACTACCCCTTCCCCTTAACCGATCTTCACCAAAATCGAAAGTCATTGAGACCTCTACAATTCAGGGACGTATGCAAAAAATTATTTGATTCTGTTTGAATTTGCGGCTGTTATCGTTTGCCATAGAAAATACGCTTGATAAAAAAACGTTGCAGGTAAACTACCCCTTCCCCTTAACCGATCTTCACCAAAAACAATAGGTCTTGAGTACTCTACAAATCAGGACTGTATGCAAAACATTATTTGATTCTGTTTGAATTTGCGGCTGTTATCGTTTGCCATAGAAAATACCCTTGTTAAAAAAATGTTGCAGGTAAACTACCCCTTTCCCTCAACCGATCTTCACCAAAAACAATAGGTCTTGAGAAATCTACAATTCAGGGCTGTATGCGAAACATTATTTGATTCTGTTTGAATTTGCGGCTGTTATCGTTTGCCAAAAAAAAAAAAATTTCCCTTGATAAAAAAAACCGTTGCAGGTAAACTACCCCTTCCCCTCAACCGATCTTCACCAAAAACAATAGGTCGCGAGTACTCTACAAATCAGGCCTGTATGCAAAAAAGTATTTGATTCTGTTTGAATTTGCGGCAGTTGTCGTTTGCCATAGAAAATACGCATGATAAAAAACGTTGCTGGTAAACTACCCCTTCCCCTCAACCGATCTTCACCAAAAACAATAGGTCTTGAGTACTCTACAAATCAGGGCTGTATGCAGAAAATTATTTGATTCTGTTTGAATTTGTGGCTGTTATCGTTTGCCATAGAAAATACCCTTGTTAAAAAAACGTTGTAGGTAAACTACCCCTTTCCCTTAACCGATCTTCACCAAAAACAAAAGGTATTGAGAACTCTACAATTTAGGGCTGTATGCAAATAATCTTTTCATTCTGTTTGAATTTGCGGCTGTTATCGTTTGCCATAGGAAATACCCTTGTTAAAACATAAAACGTTACAGGTAAACTACCCCTTTCCCTTAACCGATCTTCACAAAAAACAATAGGTCTTGAGAACTCTACAATTCAGGGCTGTATGCGAAACATTATTTGATTCTGTTTGAATTTGCGGCTGTTATCGTTTGCCAAACAAACAAAATTACCCTTGCTAAAAAAAAACCGTTGCAGGTAAACTACCCCTTTCCCTCAACCGATCTTCACCAAAAACAATAGGTCGCGAGAACTCTGCAAAACCGGGCTGTATGCAAAAAATTATTTGATTCTGTTTGAATTTGCGGCAGTTATCGTTTGCCATAGAAAAAAAATCTACACACAGACAGACACACAGACAGACAGACACACAGACACTTTTCGGAAAACGACTTTTTTTCATGTTTTGAGTGTAGTAGAATCAGAATCTGCAATAATCTCGAACACGATTTTTTTTGCCATCACCATACTTCCATTCCTTAAGGAATATGGAAGTAAAACCATAGATCATTCCTTATGATAGAAGTATGGAGATTCATTGAATTAAATCAAATTTTTACTCCTTGTCTATCCTCGTTATCAGCAGGTCATCAGTATTGAACCACCATGTGTTGATATACATGGATACATTCCTAATAACAAACAATTAAATTGTAAATATTTTTGGCAGTTTCAGTGAATATTAGTATTAAAATGTTTAGTAAATTTAGTAGGATATTTAATAAACATTTAGATGTACTTATATAATTATAGTATTGATTATGTATAGTTATATTTCAACAGATTTAGTACATTTTTGTAAGATGTTTACCATATTGTTATGACGGTCTCACCGATCGTTGTATGGTACAGTGGAAAACAAAATACAGACACCAATGAAATCACTAATTACTAGCTTTAAGTATCACAATTAATAATTTGTAGTCAACAAGTTATCCAACAAGATAAGTCTTGTACAATAATTCAAGTTAAATTTGTAGACACACAATAATGTCAACTATTGGAATTCCATACTAACTATAACACAATAACACTTGACCGCACTTGTGTAAACCACCCCTCAATCCGCGCTAAAGAAATTGCTAAACACAAATAACTGACAAGCCAGCTGCTATGGCTTTTTATAGGTAGCGCATGTATTCTAGAAATTTCTCATCCTCAGTGTGGTGTGCCAGCTACTGCGTATTTCAAGTGTTCTTGAGAGTACTCTCGAATGTACTATAGTGTGGCCTTGATTGAGGCAAATGTACGGGTACCGGGGTGGAGAATGCTCTCTGCTGTTTTCTAGCCAGTTACATTTGTTTCAATTTATTTACAAACATACTTCATAAAATTCTAGTCAGGAAGGCAAAGATTTTTTAGATATATAAAAACTACAGAAAGGCTGAATGTGGCAGAAGTAACAGCGTATATGTAAGATTAGTTGGGACAGTGCCCTGAAATCAATTTACAAGATAATTAGATATTTTGAAAAATAAGTATAAATTTATTAGACTACATCATTATATAATTTATTCTATCATCTCATGTAAATGTGAGATGTTGTTTTGTAGAAGTATTAATCTCATGACACTCCTTACAAGAGTCAGTTTTATTAGAAGAGCAAAAAAATAATTGTATCATATACATATAAAATTTTTACATTAAGGAAAAATTATGGAAAAGGAGAGAATAAAACTATAGTTGTTTTGAGAAAATTATAGTATGAAGAATAGTTTACCATGTACAATAAGGATCTGGAAAATCTTATTTTTTTAATTTGTATTTGAAATGGCATAATATGAAAATGTAAAGTTAAATTTTAGTTTCTACTTATTAATAGTGATATTTTTTAAACCAATTGTTTACTGAGATCATATGTTTACAGCCACATTAAATATCACACAGTGAAGAAAACTTTATGGATGCATCTCTTTAAGATAATAATACTGCATGCAAATTTCACTTTTAACATATTAATAATTACGGTTCTTGTGTTGTAGTATATTTTGTGTTAAGATAAGTATACAGGATGATTTTACTGACGTATACTATGAAGGTGATTTTACTGACTGTGTAGTTATTTATTTAACAAATGGATTCTGCTACATTTTATCAAGTCATATTGTCACCATATAGTTATGACTTGTATATTAGTTCCCATCAGACATTCACAATTTTCATTTATAAAAGCAGTAAATCACAGAAACATGGACACATGCAGTATTTATGGAAACATGGACACTAATGAAAATAGAAGAAACACTAACGAGAAGAAAAATGTTTAAAGGAAAATGATGTGTTTATGGCCCAGTTAAAAGAAGATAATGAATGGAAAATAAGATCTAACCAAGAAATAGATGAGATATTGAAACATGAAGTTATCATAACATTTATAAAAGCTCACTGAATACAGTGGCTAGCCCACTTGGAATGGGCACTGCATGTCAAGGGAAATCATGAGACAACTATATAAAAGCAAAAGAGGGGTAAACCTAAAATAAGCTGGTTGGATGATGTGCTTGAAGACCTTAGAAGAATTAGTATGCGATAGGTTACTGCTTAGATGGTGGTGGATATCTGAGTATAGTGTTATGTTTTGGAAAGTTCAAAATTTGTTAACCCAAAGGCCCAAAAAAGAAATGAAAAATTTTAAGAAATTGTGAAAATCCAGCAGGGTGTCAGACTAAAACGGATTTGTAACACAAATCTGAATGTTTCAAATATTTAGTGTTTATTGTATGTTGTGTGTTCTACACAATTATTGTATTACTAAACAAATGATAGAGTAATTGGGATTTTTGTATAGTTTTTCATATAACAATAAATGTACTTTGTTCAGAACAGTGAACGAGTCCTGCAGCTCAGGTAGCTTACTATTTATCAGCTAAATTTATTTACTTTTTATCCATCATCACATACTGATACTGTTTATTTTTACTTCCATGTTCCATAAGGAAATGGAAGTATGATCGCAAAAAAATTGTGTTTGAAATAAGGGCTGATTCTGATTGTACTACCCTCAAAACATGAAGAAAAATCATTTTCCAAAGTGTGTGTGTGTGTGTGTGTGTGTGTGTGTGTGTGTGTGTGTGTGTGTGTGTGTGTGTGTGTGTGTGTGTGTGTGTGTGTGTGTGTGTGTGTGTGTGTGTGTGTGTGTGTGTGTGTGTGTGTGGCAGACGATAACAGCTGCAAATTCAAACAGAATCAAATAATTTTTTGCATATGTACCTGAGTTGTAGAGGTCTCAAGGATTTTGGTGAAGATCGGTTAAGGGAAAGGGGTAGTTTACCTTCAGTGTTTTATGTTTTAACAAGAGTAAAGTACTTAATTATGATAAATAAAGTATCCTGAAAAGAAGGTCATAATAATCTACTGTAGAAAGGTAGATAAAATACCTATAAATAAAAAGGGTAGTTGAAAGGGAAGGGGGTAATTTTCTATAAATGAAAAGGCTAGTTGAAGTGGGAGAGGATAATTTTTTATATGTGTACTATGTTATCAGCAACAAAGAGGTAGTTTGTTGTTAAAATTCCGTTCCAGCTGTTTGGCCGTGGTCCAATGTTTTCTGTAAAACCAGACGTTTCAGCAGTGCCATCGACTGCCATCATCAGTGAAAACTGAGTGCGCTAACGTGAGTGGTATATGTTAGTGACCACATTACTGTGGTTAATGCTGAAGAAAGTAGTAGTTTCTATAGAAATATGTCATTTAAAAAATGATTTTAAATATAAATCTTAGAACATGGAAGTCATGTATGGTTCTCCATTCCGATATTTATATTTTCAAACACTAGGTAATTTTTTTACTTCCATGTTCCATAAGGAAATGGAAGTATGGTGGTCATGAAAAAAATTGTGTTCGAGAAAAGGCCTGATTCTGATTGTACTACCCTCAAAACATGAAGAAAAGTCGTTTTCTGAAAAGTGTGTGTGTAGAATTTTTTCTATGCCAAACGATAACTGCCGCAAATTCAAACGTAATCAAATAATTTTTGCCCGAGTTATAAGAAGTCTCAAGGCCTATTGATTTTGGTGAAGATCGGGTAGTTTAGCTGCAACATTTTACGTTTTAACAAGAGTAAAGTACTTAATTTTGATAAATAACATATCCTGAAAAGTAGGTCATAATAATCCACTGAAGAAAGGAAGATGAAATATCTATAAATAAAAAGGGTAGTTGAAGGGGGAGGGGCTAATTTTTTGAAGACTACCATTTTGATGTCAAATAAAGTACTTCATTTTGAAGGATAAGATACCTTAATAATTACATATAATGAAGCTGTTACTAAGTAAATCTGTAAGTATAAAAAATGGGGTTGTTCGGTTGAGGGGGGAGGGGTAGTTTACCACCAATGTTTTGTGTTTTAACAAGAGTAAAGTACTTAATTCTGATAAATAAAGTATAATAAGAAGATCATAATAATTGCATTGTTTTCTGTTTTAACAAGAATAAAGTACTTAATTTTGATTTTAGGTTTTTACTTAATTTTGGGAAATTTTTTTAGAAATTATTAAACCGAATTCAAGTAAACAATTTTAAATATAAGTCTTAGAACATGGAAGTCATGTATAGTTCTTCATTCCGATTTTTTTTATATTAATTTGTATTTATGATTTACAGTATGATGCTGGTTGAAAGACTGATGATTTCCAGTGATGCTTTTGATGTAGATGTTTGTAATCTTTGCGGACGTCTTTCATACTCTGGGTGGTAAGACAGAACAAAATTGTAAAGTAATAATTTAGTTATTAAGTATTCTAAATTGTATTTTATGTATTAATAAATTTTGTATCCTATAAATATTATGAAGAAATTTATGTTAGTGGTTGAAATCACAATCAGAATGATCACAGTTGCACACCACTATATAAAAATTATCCCAATTAGTGCTTTCAAGCTTCACAGCCCATCGTCAGATTGGAATAGACAGGAAATATGTGAAACCCCTTCACCCCTCTCCCCCACCCTGCTCACACACAACAAGCTATAATATAAATGACCCTTCCCCACCCCCTAAACCCTGTCCCACCATCTGTAGAGTTACATATTTTTTTTCTAGCAAATTCCTTGTGTTTCAGTGTGTGTGTGTGTGTGTGTGTGTGTGTGTGTGTGTGTGCATCACACACACACAACACTGAAACACAAGGAATTTGCTAGAAAAAAAAATATGTAACTCTACAGATGGTGGGACAGGGTTTAGGGGGTGGGGAAGGGTCATTTATATTATAGCTTGTTGTGTGTGAGCAGGGTGGGGGAGAGGGGTGAAGGGGTTTCACATATTTCCTGTCTATTCCAATCTGACGATGGGCTGTGAAGCTTGAAAGCGCTAATTGGGATAATTTTTATATAGTGGTGTGCAACTGTGATCATTCTGATTGTGATTTCAACCACTAACATAAATTTCTTCATTAAACGTCTGTTAAGATGTGCAATCGACTACAGGTAATGGACAACAACAATGAGGTAATAAACGACAACAATAAGGTAAGTAAAATATTTAAATATCTTAAGTTAAAAGTTAAATTGAAGAGGGTTTTAAGTAAAATATGGTTTAATAAACAATGTCTGGATAATAATGTCATCCCAAAGTACTCTCAAGTTAAAATTAAAAATAAGAACAGTGTAGCCAAAAAAGTAAAAGAACAAAGCGAGAAGTTGTGGATAAAACTGGAAATAAGGTCACTCTACGGCCTAATCAATAGATATAATAGGGAATTATATGACAGATACATAGAATTGTTAAGAATATACTCGTATGTAGAGTTAGAAGAAATATTATATAATTTTGGTTTGGGGTACGTAGAAAAGAAATTGGAAAAGAAAAATAAAAAAATGGTAGATAAGTTAAATAAATTAATAAGAAAGAACGAAGTAAAAAAGGAACACCTCTCTAAGAATAACTATGAAAAAGAGTAATAAACCTTACAGAGGTAAATTTCAATGCAGAAGAAAAAGAAATGTTAGCAAAAGGCTTAAAATACGCACCGCCACCAGAATTAAATCAAGAAAAAACGATTATTGAATGCGAAAGCATAATACAAAAACTAGGAAATGAAAATGATAAAAAAAGAATAAGGTGGGAAGTAGGGAATGTAGTAGATAAAATATTTAAGAAAAGTTTGTATAATTCAAAAAATGAACAAAAAATCAAATCAACTGTAACTAAACTAAAGAATAAAATAAAGAAGAATGATATTATAGTTACGAAGGCGGACAAAGGAAATACAATGGTACTACTGAGAAAGGACGAATACATAAAGAAAACGGAAGAATTTATAAGGGAAGGACCATACGAGGAAATAAAGTATGATTATACAAGTAAGTACCAGTCAAGGATAAAACAAATGATGAAACAGATAACATTTATAGAAGAAAATAAGAAAAAGTATTTATTGGAAAGTAATCCAACAGCACCAACTTTTAAAAGTCAGGTTAAGATACATAAAGAAGGAAATCCAATTAGACCGATTGTTTCTTTTATTAATGCACCTATTTATAAATTATCAAAGGATGTTAGCAGAGTACTGAAAGAGAAATATGAATTTGGGACAAAATACAACATAGAGAATAATGTAAAATTGATAGAAAAATTAGAAAATATTAGGATTAATGTAAATACAAAATTGATATCACTGGATGTTAAGGACATGTTTACCAATATCACAGTAAATAAAGTTATTAAGTTAATAAACGATAATAATATGGGAGAATACAGGTATAAAAAGCAGTTGATGAAAGTAATTAAAGAATGTGTAAATCAGAACTATTTTAGGTTTAATAACAAGTTTTATATACAGAAAAAAGGTTTACCTATGGGGTCTTCATTATCCCCTATTATTGCTGAAATATACATGAATGATTTTGAAAAGCAATTAATAACTTCCACTAAGTATAAAAACAATATAAAATTATGGTCTAGATACGTTGATGATGTATTAGTAATTTGGGAAGGAAGCATAGAAGAAGTGCATGAGTTTATAAATGAGGTAAATAATAAGGATAAAAACTTACAATTTAAAGAAGAGATAGGAGGTAAGAAAATAAATTACTTAGATTTAAACATAGAAATTAAAGATAATGAGAAACTACAGTTTGGGATATTTAGGAAAGAGTCGTATTCTGATATAATTATACCAAGAGAGTCTTACCACCCATATAGATATAAAATGGCGGCAATCAATTCATTTTGTTACAGAGCTCAGAAGTGTTTAAAAGAGACCGAATCAAAAGATAGGGAGTTAAGAACGATAAAGGGAATTGTAAGGATTAATAATTATAACACCAACATAGTGGATAAAGTTATGAAAAGGGTTAACATACAAAAAGAGAAAATAGAACCAGAACAAAAGAATTATGCAGGGTCATTGACATACATAGGTTCACATACTAGAAAAATTATAAAATGTTTTAATAAATATGGAGTAGATATAGCTATTAAAAAATGTGAACGGTATTTGATAAGATAAGGAATAAGAATATAGAAAAAATTCCAGTATTACAGAAAAGCGGAATTTATAAATTAAAATGTAAAGACTGCAACAAGGTGTACCTAGGAGAGACAGGATGAAAATTCGTATGCAGGTTGTCTGACCACAAACGTGGAGAAGGTAATAGAACAACCAATTCATTATATGCAAGACATTTCATAGAAGACAACCATAAGTTTGTTAATCCTTTGGAAGAATACGAAATTGTAAAAGTAGTGAATAACACAGTTGAAAGGAAGCTTAGAGAGGAGTTAGAAATATTGAAAGAAAGAGAAAAAGGGTTAGACAATTTAATTAATATTAAAATTAAATTTGATAATGAAGAAATATTTTATAACATGATTAAGAAGTAAATGATAGAGGACAGATAGATAAGATTAAGAATTATTTTGCATAGTACTAATTGGATGTTTTAAAATAAGGGTGTATGACTGACCCACGTGTGTGGAGAGGAAGAGGGTAGTTTAAAAGGATGCACACACACACACACACACACAACACTGAAACACAAGGAATTTGCTAGAAAAAAAAATATGTAACCAGATGGTGGGACAGGGTTTAGGGGGTGGGGAAGGGTCATTTATATTATAGCTTGTTGTGTGTGAGCTGGGTGGGGGAGAGGGGTGAAGGGGTTTCACATATTTCCTGTCTATTCCAATCTGACGATGGGCTGTGAAGCTTGAAAGCGCTAATTGGGATAATTTTTATATAGTGGTGTGCAACTGTGATCATTCTGATTATAAATATTATATTTCAGATACAAAATTTTTATTTTAAAAAATCTTGTTTTCATAAGTGAACCATATTCCCTTAGTTTAAACATTAAATCACACTAGATGACCACTCACTTGTGTTTGTCATTTCCTATAATGTAAAATATTACAAAGATATTTTTAGTAAAAACAATATAAACTTTCAGAACAATAGACAAGAATGAAAGTTATTTACCTCTTTATGTTGTCATACTATGTTGCAAATAACTATGATTAAAGTTATGTTTCACTCAAATTATTCTCGAAATTATATTGTAGTATTTCAGATTATATTGTGATAGATTTTATGTATGTTGCATATTTACACACATAATTATAAAATACAGTTAAAATGCTTCATTTTAGTAGATTGTTCCTGTACAAATATTTGTATTCACCTACGTCCAGCTTGTCTGTGTCTGACCAGCTAAGGGGTATAATACACTAGTTCTCTATATGTCTTGTCTTGGTATTGGTGCATATATTTACATTTGATTTGCTCTTTGTGTATACACTAAGCCTCCATACTTTTGGAATACTTGTTATTAATTTTACTGTAAGCCTGAACTAAAAAAATGTTATTAATAAGTAAACTAATGCAATTATTACACATCCTAATCATCCCTATACGCAGAAGCCCAATGATTATGCTTTCATATAAGAAGGTACATACAAGTTATTATACAGGTAACTGAAAAGTCACACAATCCAGAATTAGAAAATGCTCTTCTTGATAGTAGGGATATGTAGTAAATTAGTGGTGTAATGTTGGTAACAGTGAACCTTTTCCTTAACATTGCATGAGTTTCCAACAATGGATTGCATTAATTATAATGTCAGCATACTTTTTTTTTTGAAGTGCATGCTGTTTAGATATACACATAAAATGAGTTTTTCACAAGAACATGGTGTAATATAGGACTTTATCTATCATATACCGTCCCAGTGCTAGATAAGTAGTTACTGTATTCTGTAAGTCTCCATCACTTTCAAAATGCTTTCATCCCCAAATGTTTGATGAATTCATCAACAAGACAGGAAATCAACTATAATAATGGAAGGTCAACCATGTCATTCGTTATCAAGAGCATTCTACCTTCATCAAAATTGGACACCATCATCTTACTGATGATTGGCCCATTACATAACCATATACTTCACTGATTTGATGGTAAATCTCGCATGGCCGCATATTTCTTGCATGAAGAAATCAAATTATGGCTCTAAGTTGCCACACAGTGGCATTGTCCATTTTTTTAACATTATGAACATGCACAGGAAAAAATTCAGGAACACAGTTGAAACTCACACAGACTAAACCATACACATCACTAAGACTGCTGAATATGAATGGAGATGAATGGGACAGTTTAATGCTCTATACACGCAAACAGATATTACTTTCCAAGTGATCCTCACATGATTAGAGCTAATAATGAATGACTCAAAAAGAGGTTTCTGCGTGTCCCTAAATAATGTGATATTCATGCCCCACCTTGTTGGCCCACTCTTATCATCATTAATTTGATTCTCATAAAAATAATGGATATCTTACAAATTAAAAATTATGGTATATTATGGGATACCATCCAGTTTTTCATGTCCGCCCAGATTAATTTCATTAATCCAGATTACTTTAACTGAGTTTAATTCTGGGTGATGTGGTGGAAAATGGGATAACACTTCCCCAGCTGAACTATTATTGATGATGTAGCAAACATGCTGCAACTTGTTCAGTAATATTAATACATATTGTTAAACCTTTTTCATGTGTTGAAAAGCCCTACGTTGTTGGCGTCAATTTGTATGACAACTAAATCCATACGGTTATTAATTATATTTGGTTTAATTAATTATTTATAAATTTATTTATTTATGATTGGTTTTTGGTTTTATTTATTATTATAAAGTCATTGAGTTAAAGTGTTTAAGATCATTATTAACGGTTTAAACTGTTCATCGTTAGTCGAATGTTGAGTGTCGGACAGAGTTTGGTTCCTCTTCACTAGTGGATATTTTTCGGCTGCATTGGTCCTAGCTGTAATCAAGACAATTTAGAATAACGGTACTTACTTTGAGTGATGTTCTCGTTATCAGGTAAAATGTATCAGCTTACCTAAAAAAAAGATTAATTCAAATCATTTGTGGCGCTGTTTGTATTGCCAACCGTTGCATGTCGTCTGCCAAGCCTGTAAATGCTTATCTATGTGAAATAATCGGGCCAACTCTAATTATTTAGTTGAACATAATTTATTTCTTATTGAAATCTGTGCATTAATGTCATTGAACCTTTAACATAAGAAGGTTAGACCTTACAATTACTTTTTCATTTTGTATCCAACAGCTATTAAAATCTCAGGGTGGTCAAGCTGCGTATGTGGGTACAACACTCCACAATGTTTTGTGTATAATACATTCAATAAATAGGGTTCTTTGAGCTTACAAGATACTAAACGTAACACAACACAACAATCATTATTGTTTAATAGGAGAGTGGTCACCTCGGATAACTAAAATCTCATTTCATTATTAAAAACTTAAACAGATGGCTTGTGTCATCTTCTAGGTTAGACTGGTGTGTCTAATATAATCCCAGTTAAGTTCATTAAAAATCTAAGTGGTCAATTGACAAAGAAAATTCAAATTTACTAAAGTTATAACATCTTCAGTAGATCCAACTATCGCTAGACTACTATTTTGGATATCCTTTCTCAGGTAATTTCCTTATTTCTAATAACATATTGTAACGTATCAAAATTATCGTTACATAAATATAATATCAAATACCCAGAATGAAAATCTACCGTGAACATATCTAAGCCAATATAGCAAAACACACCAACAAAATGAAAGATGACATTAAAATGTAAAAGTCAATCGTATATCCATGGATAAATAATGTTGAAGAAAATAAGCACCGTAGAAGAAAGAAATTATAATTGAATAAATCATCAATATTATCACAAGAGGAAGAGTGAACCAACCCACTACGTTAGCAACCAGGACCCAATAGATCCAATAAGTGAGGGAAAAATATATAAGAAGAGGGAAAAAATCTATATAAGAAGAGGAAGAATATATAATAAAGAATGAAAATATTTATTAATGAACAAGAAAATGACATTACCAGTGTGAAGAAGACACGATAAACAAGGAAAGTATTTAATAAATGAAGTAAATACCCGGAAAATAAGAAGATAATACTACCAGTATGAAGAGTACCAAATAAGTGAGTAATGATACCCCAACAAGGAAGAACCTGAAGGAAAACAAAGTGACTGAGAACAAAGTATTGACAATATAATAAGCAGCCACAGACAATAATAGTGAGTTACTTACAGTGAATTGATTAATACCAAAATACCACGATCTCAAACAAACTAACACAAACAATAAAAGTGTAGTGTTTATAGAAAGTGAAAATAATAAGTAATAAAAAAAGATATACAACATAATAACAATCTCAAATAAACAACACAGACAAAAAGTGTATTATTAATGAGACAAAACGTATAATAAAGTAAAACATTATAAATATCACAACTAAACTGAAATTCAGTACAAACAATAATTGCTCAATTATGAAAATAAATGGAACTATTTACCAGTAAATACCATGACTGACATTAAATATAGAATCTTTACAAAATCATACATTTAAATATCAGGAGAGTGAAAAGTAAAGTCAATACAGAATGTAATTCGTAGTATATAAGGAATAAGACAGCATGTATTAGATGAAAAAACAAGCAACCCAAACCAAGTGTAAACACCCAATATGTATGTCAATAACCAGTTAGAATTAGATAACAATATGTGAACAAATAGTATATAATAGAAGTAAAATAAAGAAAACTATTGTACTAAATAATAGTAATAATAATCATAGTGAATATATATAGAAATAAGCAAGAAACTAAACTAATACATATAAGCACTGTTGTCATTCAGTAGTATACACATAACCTCAACTGAACAGAATCTGCAACACCGAATCATAAATAACAATTAGAAAAACACTGCCAAAGTATTTACATGATGAAAGAACCAAACTAGAATAAATAATAAACAGAATAAACCCAGTATGAACTAAGGAACACAAATATATACCTTATATTGTTTAAACAAATCATAGCCAAATTACCAAACCACAGGGTGACTGACAGAATTACATAAAAAACTCAGTTAAAACTAATCAGGAAGAGGAAAATAGTATAACAGTAGTTACAAGAATACTCAATACCTCTTTGAGAACCATTAACAAACATTAAATACATGAATTTATGTAATAATAATAATAAACAATAATACATGTCAGATGGAACTAGGTGTAAATAACAATCCAACAGAAAATTGTGAATAAGTAGCATAGCAGGGAATATTAGATACCCAAGATAAGCTATAGACAAAGTCTAAAGAGAAGTTAATGGATGAAAATACATCCCTGATACAAGACTAATAATAAAACAAGAGTGTCAATATAACAGGACACATAACATGGTGTAATAAAACCATTCAATGTAAATAAACGAAGCTATATTAATAAATACAAAGCTGCGCAAAAGGTGTATTATCATTTGATGTACAAACCAAGGACAAAAGAATTGTATTAGAACAATATATATGTTGGAACTGATAAGAAATAATGCAAAGGACATTTAAGGCCTACTCGCCTGAAAATGCATTATGAAATATTGTAAATATTTAGTATTTAAGGAATAGTTGATAAGATATAATGACTTTAACTATTAACAGTGAGTGATATAAGTATCATGTGATACTATAAAGTGGAAAAAACTTATATTTAAATAAGAACCACAAAAAGTGCATCGACGGAAGGGTAAATAAGTTAATCATGGACGGAATTAGTGCTTGAGTGGACTCAAAATAAAGAGCAGAGCATCCGAAATAACATGATACCCTTAGTTTCCAAATCGGAGATGTATTAACAAAGTTATAAACGATCATAATTTTTCAATCAATTCCAAAAGAATTGATAGCGTCACTTTTGTACTCTCAAACCCAAAACCAGATGCTTGGAAATAAAATTTCTTAATTTATTATGACGTTTGGGTACGAGATTAATCGATTTCCAGCCAATAAGAAACGCTGATTTCAGCAGACGCTGATTGAGGCAGCGAAGGAGAGCACTATTAAGAAACTGATCGTCAACGCTGACAGAACGTGTCTTCGACGAGAGGATTTTTTTTTCAAAATGTGCGCATTCCCCAGTTAGTAAACAATTGCATCTAACCTAACTTATATGTTAATAACCTTAAACGTGTGGAGTGTAACCAGTGATATGAAAAACATACCATTGACAGTGATCAGTGGCATCATCGGCGATGATGAGTGAAATAATAAGGGAGTATTTAGAATTAGCGACACTTTAATGAATTTTAAATGATTATCAAATAATAAATTTTTGTGTTGATACCACGTTAGTCAAGTACATTTATACGTGACTAACCTCAATAATGATTATTAATTAACAAATTATTGAACAAAAGTTCTCAGTTTTATTTATTATATAAAATATTATTAATTTTAAAAAAGAGTTGCAAATTAAATTATTATTTAACCAATACTGATGTAAACATAAATAGATGCTGATTTGACTATAACTATAACGAAAGACAATTCGATTATCAACAATAATTGAGAACCGTCAATAAGGTTAATGAATAATAAATATATCATTAACGAATATTATGTGTAATTATAAGATTTTAATGAAGTCAATTTAAATATTTTTAATAATTAACCTAGAGGAATTGTCACTCTAACCTACCTGTTATTAAAAGGTACACAGATAATGCAGTGCTGTGCTTTCAAATCAAGAAAGCCTAAATATTCTTAATTGCACTGAGATGATAAATTAATCATTATATTTTATTCTTTATAACCATTAAAGGAATTTAATTCCGATACACAACAATTTTAATCATATCGCACATCCTATACCATAACCTGCAAAGTTGATAGCAGGCGTGCCTGATACGATAGTTTCCAATATTATAATTAAACTTTTTTCTAATTTTGTAATCACTCTCCATAATACGTTATTGTCGTATTTAAGCATTTTTGTAGCAAGTATCTTGTATACTAAAAGAATTCACGATTTTTGGTAATTATAAATAAAAAATCTCACCAAACCAGGTTAGAATAGTACGATATAAAGAATCAGTGTTACCAGCCCTGAGCTTTAATAATCTCTGTAACGAGTTAAATTGTTTTTGATGTTTTATGAAATGTTTTAAAAGGTTTTAAATGAAATTTAATTATTGTTAATAAACTATCATTTTACTTATAATCGAGTCAGTCCGTCATTTCAAGGTAGATTATAATAACAACAATAACAGAGCATTTATTTTACAAAGTGACAGTACAGCGAACAAGCGGCCAAGATGTGAATAATTTCATAACAGAATCAAATGCAAACAACTTTATTCACTTTATATCCACATACACATCAGTGATAAATGTTGTATGAACTATGTTATGTTATTTTTAGTGTATCACAGGAAGAAGGAATCTACTTCGGAAGGTTGACACCAGTAAGTAAGTGGTAAGTGACAGGTAAACTCACCAGTGTTCGAGAAGAGAATTTAAACATTTTTTTCAGTTTTTTAAACCTTTTGAGACACCGTAAGTCAATAATAATAATAACTATAAACTAACAATAAACTTATAACTTAATAATTGAATACACATCTATGCACATCTAGTCGCAGTATTACAACGTGACGCTCCATTGCGGGGCTTGATTGATTGAACCCACACCTATATTAGTTGTATTATAATATCAACAGGTTATGAAATGGTGGTACATTGATTTAACCTATTCGATTCAGTAAAACCTACTGTCTTTATGTAATTAGTAAACACTCATTTTATATAATTAGAGCTAATAAATTTTGTTAATTCTTATCCCTAGTTACTTGTTACTTGACTTTATGAGGTTTAACGCCTCTTCAAAGTTCATTATTTATTTGTAATACTATACCGTGTCAGGTTATGTTCACTTCTTAAGTGTATAATAAGATTATCAAACCACTATACTCCCTTTTTATTTATTATGCCGGGATTGTACACTATCAATCGTTTGCACCTTCACTATTCTTTATTATTTTGTTTAAATCACTTTATTAATGCCTTTTAGACATTTCGATTCGTATTAACTCTGACTAGGACGTTTACTACATCCACAGGTTAGGTTAATTTACTTTTCTGGCATCGAGAACTCTCATCTTGTTTCCTGAGTCGATAGTACAATAAGACTGACGCTTAGCTTGGTGTCCCTTTGTTGGTCAAGCCTCGCTATAGGTAATTTGATTGGTGGACATCTCGATGACACCTCACTGGCGGCTTCCGTCGGCGTCAGTTTTTGGTTTGGAGAGTACAAAAATATTTTCTTCCAATATACACAAATATTTAAAATACGTTTAACTTTCGTATGGTACTTGGGAGTTCTAATTGAATCATCTCAATCATTTTCAATTGTTCTCTAGATCAATTAGATACCCCTCAAGCCATAATTCTGTTTATGTTTGATAATTACTTATTTTCACAACTTATGCCTATTACATTTTTCATTTAAAACTATCTTACTTTATATTATTTACAATTTAACTTCACTATTAGTTTTATTTATGACTATTCAGTCTCTTGCTGTCCTTTAGTTAGATTATACGTCAGTTACCTGTGATAACAATTCTAAAATTGAGTATAAACCCTGTTGTACAGATAGCATTATGGTTTAGATTTACCTGATATTATTCATTGAAGGTATTTTAAGAGTTAGTTACATTTCACACTTATTCTTAAAGTTTCCCTTCAACTTCTGGTTATCATTGGTTGACTTAATTAATACCCTTTTTTGTGTATTTTTGGTATTGACATATTTAGTGTTAGGCACACCTAGGCCTTAATTTTTATTCTGCTTCAATCTTATACTTCATTGTTTATACTGATTACATTTTAACCATTACTTGGTGTCTTGTCTATCTTATTAGTTTACTACTGTTGGTTTAGTCTGATACCCTGTATAACTTAATATTTAGTATCAGACTCTGGGCTCCCTTTAGGCCTATTACCCCCCCAAGTTAGTTTTAACAGTGGTCCGTTCATTACTATTGGATTACTTCTGAATATTGTTACCAGTTTATTTAAATTAACTATTACAACTTTTAGTTGTTACCTTTGGTGGTTTTGCCACACTTATTCCCTGAATTATACCCTTTGGGTACACCTATAGTTAAGTCACTATATGGTGTTACATCTTTCCTCTTAACTCTTAATTTGTTTCAATTTTAGTGTTCATTCTCCTTTACAAAATAGTGATAGTAATTATATTAAGGTGTTACCATCATTTGATTGGTAAGTATATCACCTTTCTCTGTTAATACAATAAAACTTCTTGCATCTGGTGTCAAGATCAAGTATGTGTATTTTTTTATTATCTTGTTACATTTTTAAGCTAATTACAATTGTTTTACATTATATAAGTGACTGTGAACCTTGCTGGTTCTATTGACACTAATGTCTCATCTCTTTTATACCTTATTGTTACAGTTTTTGCAAGATTTGTTAGGTAACCTCAGAATGTCTGACTTTTACCTAAATATTATTTTAGGTCTAAAATTTACCTAACTATTATTGTGTAATTTCATAAATTCTATAACATGTAAAGATGAGGCCCCTTTGAGGTGACGTGATAGCCAGTAAATATTTTCATGACCCTGTATGGTTAGGCAGTAAAAGACGAAAATCTATTTATAGCCAGTGATTAATTCCACCAGTATGTTTGTTATAAAATATAATAATAGTAAACTAGTCCCTGTTCGGGCGCCATTTGTTATATTACGTTTATTACTGATAATAAAATAACTTATTCCTGATAACGTCTTTGCTTTAATTTGATTTCAAAGGTCAGGCGCCATCTTGATTGCAAGAGAATAAATACAGACGTAAATAACATTTAATTTTACTTAGCTTTTAAAGTCACTATAGGGCAGGAATTCGTTTAAGCAAACTCTTGAGCGGAAATTGTTATTTGAAATAATAATACCTGTTTAAAATTGTTACCAATGATATTACCCAATTTATTTATATACGTATAAGTACATCTTACGCCATGGGGCTTATTGAAATTAAAATTATTATTATTAACAGGTAATAATTGGCACTGTTAACAATATTTACCCCTCTTTCTCCTCCACACACACTATTTCTATACATGTTAAAATTTCATTACATAATACATGATACATAATAATACACATTATCATTGAAATACATTGAAATAATTAATCCATATTTAATCTTGATTAAGATTTGCACATTTTATCTATTTAAAGTTGCATTTAAATTATATAAATTACAATGTCAATTAATTAATTCATTATTTCTAAAATTTCATTAATTAGTCATCAATTATTTATTATGATTATTAAATTTATTTCAAATTTATTATTAATATTCATTATATTAATATTATCCCATCATTCACTTTTTATTTCCTTTCTACTCTGAATTTCCTACCTATCTAACTACCTAACCTTTCACATTCTAATCATTGTTTAGTCTGGGTGACTCCTGTATTCATTATACTTTTACTTATTATAATCTTACTCACCTTCTTCTAACTAACAACCAAATTTACCTATCATGACACCAATATCTCAATTATAAACACCTTTCACTAATTTCATTCCGACGATAAATCCTATAGCACCACGCGTCTTTGTACAGAGATGGGTGTTCCCTAACTGGCTATATACATTCATAATATTTTGCCCTTCCAAAAATTCGGCAAACACTCCCTTAAACTACGCTATTACCTGCCACAACGCTATACGTTGACTACTCCTTATCACCTCACCCCCACTACAAAATATCATCAACAACAAATATGTTTAACCTTGACTTTACTCACCTCTACAAATAATCACTAACTACTGTGTCCCTAAATATCTAATACTTTCTTTGTATTATTTACTTCAAAATTCTTAACTATCTAACTCCATTAACTTCAATTAAATAGCTCACCTGCCTCTATTGTATTACACCTAGGCTCTATTCCCTTTTTAAACACCTTACCTTACTGTAATCATTGACAATTGTCTTATAAAATTCATCTAACTCATAACAATACCTCTCAAAATTCAAATATATATATATATATATTCTTACTTAATCATTTATTATTATTCATTAGGAATTACCTTCATTACCAATTAAATAATGATATACTTCATTAGAACTTTCTATTACAATTAATAATTTACAACTTCTGTTAGTACAACTTCCTTTTGTACCATTTTAATTCAGTAATAAAGAATAATTACTCTTTAATTATTATTCAATTATTTAAACTTGTTAAACAAAACATGTTAATTGTTAATTATTAACACAATTATTAAAACATACATGGTGTACACAAATATATAAAAATTACCTGTAATACACAAAAATTGTCAAAACCCATAAATACATTGACATAAATACATATAAAACAATGAAAAATATACAATCCAACTTCATTATTGTGTCATTAATCGAAATCAGTCCATATGCAGTCAAATTCAAAACCACTGTTCACATATATTTAATGTTCATTTCACAATACAACAGTCTATCCTCCATCGTTGAATAACATCCTAATCTTAAGTCTATTTGTCCTATGGTCTAATGAATAAATTTTATTATTAGAAATATTATATTCATAATAATTATCAACTATTTCATATTTATTCACAAGTTCAATTTCATATATCAAGTCACGATCGAGTAGGGTTCTGTCTACATCAGTAAGATCATATGTTATAATCTTGTTATTCATCTTGTAATTATCATCATAATTTTCTACCACAGGTAAGTACTTGATACCATTATCTATTATTATTTCAATTTTGCTGTTACTATAAGGTAAGTATTTATTATTTTCATCCACCGTATCTACTCCTAACCTTTCTACCAATTCTCTGTACTTTCTATTTACTGTAAAAATTTCTATTACTGTCTTTCTCTCACCATATCTCTCACAATACTTCTCTACACTTTCTCTCTTAATATATTTCTCACCATAACACCAAGTTACGCTCTCTCTCTCTCCAAATATGCAGGGGTCACTAACTCAAAATTACTGCACCACTTATGAGGTACACAAAAACACCAAGGAACTTTATTTGTAGACCTATCGTCTCCCAAATATAAATTTAAGGAACTCTTGTCCTTATGAAAAATACGTGAAGACTTTTCTTCACCCCCTAACACAACATCAAAAGAAAATTCTAACCCCTGCACCCCTTGTACAAAAATACTTTCTCCAAGCTCTCTCTCTGACTCAATACACTCAAACACCTCATTTTCACTCATAATATTTTCATTATCATTTACCAATATCATTTCATTCTTACTACCTGTAAACTCATTATTCACATTATCACTGTTACTTACGTTATTAGTCAGTACTTCGTTTTTCGTCATATTTTCACGACTACTCACCTTCTGATTTTCTATTTGAATTAAACTCTCATCCAATTTTTTAATCACTTTATCACACTGCTTAATAAGATTATGGTTACTGTTTTTAATTTCGTTCTTTAGTTCGTTAAACTTGATGTCAAGACTATTTCTGATTTCATTTTTCTGCTCATCTAGCTTTTTGTCAAAATTATCAAATTTTACACTCTGTTCATCAAATTTATGTAATATTAACTGCATCAAAGCAGCCGTACCATCTGGTTTACTTTCTGACCTAGTTGAAATGGATGTAGCGACTTTCTCTGTCTCTACAGATACAACAGATACAGGCGTATTTGCCTCGTCAATCTGACTAGTTTGAGTTGGTTGAACATCCATCTCACTAGTCAAATCTACATCAGCTGTACTGATTTCTATTGTAATATTGTCATTAGTACTCATGATTGTTATTTATAATACACGCATGCATACAATCTTATAACATAACCTCGTAAAATTTGGGTTATGTTTACGTATTAAAAAATTGTGTTTATTACCTCAGATAACTTTTCCGCTCTCTTTGTAGGCTTATATTATATACAATTTATATAATTGTCCAGCTGTAAGGACGCCATTTGTTATAAAATATAATAATAGTAAACTAGTCCCTGTTCGTGCGCCATTTGTTATATTACGTTTATTACTGATAATAAAATAACTTATTACTGATAACGTCTTTGCTTTAATTTGATTTCAAAGGTCAGGTGCCATCTTGATTGCAAGAGAATAAATACAGACGTAAATAACATTTAATTTTACTTACCTTTTAAAGTCACTATAGAGCAGGAATTCGTTTAAGCGAACTCTTGAGCGGAAATTGTTATTTGAAATAGTAATACCTGTTTAAAATTGTTACCAATGATATTACCCAATTTATTTATATACGTATAAGTACATCTTACGCCATGGGGCGTTTATCAAACATCAAAATTTTAACCCTCCAAAATAAACAGTAAACATGAAACATTATGAAACATGATTATTAAACATTGAAATCGTATAAATATATAGCACAACCCAGCACTTAGAAAATATAAGTCACTCTCTCTCTCTCTCTCTCTCTCTCTCTCTCTCTCTCTCTCTCTCTCTCTCTCTCTCTCTCTCTCACGCTCTGGTACAATTTATTTATTTTATTGAGCTCATTTAAAATGTTTTAAATAAAATTTTTATTGGTCATTTTTACATTGAGTGAATTTTGAATTGATCATTTTAATATTGGATGATGTTATGTTATTTGAAATAAAAAATATGTTGGAACGTTCTCAACAAATTTTGGACAGGTCTCACCGCACTGCTAGGGTCGTCCGGTCGCGCACAATCTGTTCCTACTTTACATCGCTGTTAAGGCCCACACCGTCGTGTCTGCCCACGAAAACACTTTGGGCAGATCCTACGCACGCCGTTCCTTAACGACCCATCGGCCGATGACACCTGTTCAAGTTCTTTATCGCCCCAACATTTCCGAGATTTTATATAGTTAATTAACCACTTTTGTTGGTATAAAAGTTAAAATTCACTTAGTGAACCCTTTTGCCGGCCGGCTACGTTCACGCTCTAGAAGAAAATGACCAAGACTCTTTGTTTCACATTGCGTAGGTGGGGCGAAAGCGACGTCATCAAGCTATTGTTCATAGAGCCAAGCCTCGAGTTGTTTATAGAAATATACATTCTGTACCGCTGACGTCATCAGGGCTCGTCTCGTTATCTCGGTATGTGACATACGTTTTTTGCTGAGTTTGTTGTTTTGCAATTGAAAACGGTCAGAATCCTGTCAATTCACATTTGCGTGTTATAAAATATTTATATAGTCCACTCACCACAGCTTCACAGGGATTATGGAATATTTAAATAATTATTACCAAATTGTTAAAAATGAATGAATACAATAATTATGGTCTTTTATACCATGTTTTTTAAATTTAATATTGCACCAGAATTGTACCATCACAGAATTGTACCATCACATGTTGTTGACGAGAAACAGGAAATTACGAGTTGAAAAGGTGATGCTAAGATCAGCGAAACTCTTCAATCCTGAGGACAAGACGAATAGTGGGGAGCGGGGTGAAGCAGTTTGAAGACGCAACAAACGGAAATTTGTAACACTGAACGCCAGTCGACCACCATCTTTTGCACTGTGCAGTAGCAATCGCAGGCGCCCGCATAAACAGCATAAGACGTAATTTGAACAATGTGAGATTTCAACCAGTTTTGGACTTTTCAAAAAGTATAAATAATGTATTAATCAGTGATATTTAAAATAAACAAACAGTTCGGCCGTAAGATATAAAAGTGCAAACAACGGACAGTGTACACAACGAGAGACGTCCCGCAGGTGTCAAACTTCTACGCATCAACAGGAAAGTAGACATTTCAAAATAATTCAAATACTAGCTTTTTCATAAATTATAAAGTTGAGCTAAACAAAACCTAAAAGTATGTACATGTGTATGATTGTGTGTGTGAAAAATATGCATATAGGCCTAACCAGAAGTGTTGAGTTTGCATAACCTTTTATATACGTATTCATATTTTGTAATAATTATTGGAAATCAATTTTATGCCTTAAGGTGGAATAAGTGTGTTCATGATCTTTTTTATGTTCTCGAAGAAAAATAAATAATTGTATATTTTAATTGATTTGCGCATTGTTATTTGTATTTGCCCATTGTTCTCTGCCTAAGTACACTAAACGAATGTCTGGATTATACCTTACAGATAAAAAATAATATTAAATTAATAAACAATTACTGAGTAACACTTCAGTTGTCGCCCGAATTTACAGGGACATTGTAAATTGAAATTGATTTACAATTTAGTCGAAAAATGGCAGAGAAAGACGCAAATACAAATTTAGATGAAAGTGTAGAGGTAGGATCAATGTTGAATGTTATACAAGATAGTATGATAACCATGCATGAAAATGTCGAGAGCGTAGGCGAAATATTGAATGTAAATGAAACGGTCGTAGGGGGTAGTAGAAATAATGAAATAAATATATTTAACCAATTAGCATTGATGATGGAAGTAATGAATAATATCAAGTCAGAGATGAGTAATAAGTTTGAACAACAAAATAAGAATAATGATAATTTGAACACGAGTTTAAATGAATTCAAAACTGAAATGAATAATAAACTTGACAAACAAGACGAGAAATTAGGAGACATGAATAACGAATTTGTGAATATAAGAAGCGAAATATAAATGAGTAAATTAAGTATGAATAACCAATTTAAAAGTATAAGTGAGAATTTTAATGGAGTGAGTGAGAAATTTGTGGAAATAAATAATAAACTAGAAAAACAGAGTAAAACTATTGCGGGAGTGAAAGGTGAAATGACTGTAAGTATAAATAAAATACAAGCCGAGATGAAAAGTTATATAAAAATAATTAGCAAAAAGCAGGATAAGAAACTGCTAGAGACAGACAAAAAATTCGAGGCGTTGACTAGTAGATTTAACGATAAATTTAAAAAACAAAATGACAAAATTGAAGGTAATGTTCAAGGTGTGATTGATGAATGTGAACAGATTAAAAAAGCAAATAAGTTACAAGAGAGTGTGGAATAATGAAGCCAAAAGTAACATTGAACAACTTAGTACAATTAAAACTAGTGTAACTGATTTGAAAAGTAACCACACAGAACATGAACAAGAAATAATTCAAGTTAGAGAAGATCTAAGCCTAGCGATTAATTAAAAACTAACCAACATGTGTGAGATAGTGAATGTTGATGTTGAATTAGGTTATTTCAGTAATGAGGGTAAGGGAGTGAACCCCATACAACTTTTAAATTCTATAAAGAGTTTTAATAAGTATAACAAATAAAGCTGGGAAATAAAATTAGTACGAATTTTGAAATATTTTAAAGGGGATGCTAAAATTTGGGCGGACGCTCATAATGATAATTGGGCAGACTTTGATGAATTTGAGCGAGCGTTTAAAAATAAATATTGGTCAGAGGAAAAACAAGAGGGTTTATGCAGCACAATAATGGGATGGGGCAGTTTCAATATTAAGCATATGAGCATTACGTCGTATGTGACGCGACTATATAGCCAGGTTAAATATTTAGAACCACCAATGCCTCTTTCATCTTTTATAAGGTATGCCAGTAAGCATTTACCTAAAGACGTACAATACACAATTAGAACCTGGGAGTTTACTGGTATAGCTGAATTTATGAAAGAAGAAGAAGAAGACAATAAATGTCGGTCAATAAATATTAGAGATAGAGAATCGAGGCCAATAAATACCGAATTAAGAGAACCAGACCATTTTATTAGAGATGATAATAATATGAGTAGATGAGAGGGGGTGCATGGTTATGTCCACACCCTAATTGTAGAGCTAGCAACTATAATAGTTCTCGAACTCAGTGTTATAGGTGTCAGGGTCCTAGGGGTCGTGCCCCAGGGAGAGAAGATAATTATAATAGAGGAGGAAATTATAGTAATGAGTTTAGAGGGAATAATAGAGGTAGAGGGTTTACCAGTAATAGGGGGATGCTGGGAGGTTTGAAGCACAGAGGGAGAGGGGGATATGTTGGAAACCTAAACGAGACTAGGGGTGTTGAAGCACCTTCTAATAATCAAAACAGTAGAGGGGGTCATAGGGGGGTATACAGCGAACCACCACCTCCAGCACAGTTAAACTAGTAAGGACGGTTGAAAAGGAAAGTCCCCAGCCGTCTAGAAATCACATAACAATAGGGTCACTTATTACTAATATACATAATGAATTACCCGATGAAGAAGCAGGTGAGAGTAGCAGTAATTTTAGCATGGCAGAATTCGAAGCCGAAGTGTTTAATTTCAAATACACTTTTCTAGTAGATTCAGGGAGTGAACTGACCGCTATAGATGATAAAGTTTTTGAAAAAATAAAAAATTAAACCACTGAGACAATTCCACAACTACCAGTATTGGGAATTAGTGTTATAGGTGTAACAGGTGTTCGGAGTAAAAAAGTAACTAAGCAAATACTGTTACAGCTAAAAATAAATAAACACACAATAAGTGTGCCTTTTTTAGTCATTCCAGGTTAAATATGGGGGCAATAATGGGTAATGATTTTTTTAAATAATTTTAAAGTTGAGTTAAACTATTATACACAGTTTATGAAATTAAACAATGAAAATAATATAATTGAAATACCATTTATACGAAAAAGAACTATAGAAATGAAAGCATTAAAAATAATTAGTAAGGGAATTTTAATGTCTGATAACGACATAAATGAATGCAGGCCCTTGATGATTAATTATTGTAATTTAAGAGTAAATAGTTGTAACGGGACAAACTATTGGCGTTTATTTTTTTTTTCTTAAATACTTGTAAAATGTAATTGCCACTCCAGCTGAACAATATTTGAATCATAAACGCTGGGCAGTTTTTTAACACATTGCAGTCAGTGCGGTTCCAAGCCAAGCCGTACATAGGTGTTGTTGTTGCACAAAAGCCTTTAATGAATCTGGGAATGTGAAAGTTAGCAAGGAGGGGAGCGTATTCGCGCATGGGTGTGCCACTGTGAACAGCTTGAAAAGCACGCACGAAACATTCTTTCTCGCCCAGTGTGCAGAAAACAAAGAACAGTCGGCTATGAACATCCAATAAACACGGACGCAATCAGTCTGCGCGTCCGCCGGCTAGGCGTAGTTTTCGTCGCGCCCGCAGTTCAAAAATGTGATGTAAAATCAAAATTATTTCCATACAAATAATATAAATAGACTGTGTTGTGACAAACAAAAATGTAATAACTGTTCGGCAATAAGAACCGTGCAAAACGAAAAGTGCGAGATGAAGCCAATTACGTAAGGAGACGGGACTACGTGGACAAAATTCAGCGGAGCAACAAAATGTGGTTTGAATAAAATTTTAATAAGGGTTAAACCAAAATATTATTGTAATGTCACTTTAAAAGAAAATGAGATCTCTAAAGGTATGGGGTATTTGCGTGTGTGTGAGCGGGTGAAAAGTATGTTAACATAGAGGTGCTGGTTTGTGGGTTAATTAATTAAATAATCTAATTTTCAGTTATATTTACGTTTATTAATAAAAGAAAAAATGTAATAATCATGTTAGAGTGAGGGTTCAGGAATGAACCGATAATGTTTGCTTTGTGTTTGAATGGGAGAATTCAGTGTATGATTGTGATGAAGGTAATAAAAGGTAATAGATTTTTTGGGAACAAATAATTAATTTATTTACTGAATAACCCTATTCTGCCTTCCTGTTCGCTGGAAAAGAACCCTGGTAAGTAACTATTATATATATATTTGGCAAACCTTAAAGATGGCGTCGGAATTATACAGACGTCAAGTGTTTATGTACAAACCGATAAATGATTAAATAACACTTTGTAAGATTGTTAACATAGTCATGAATTATTTTAAACTGAAGATAGTTGGGGTGAAAAAATGAATAAAATCCTGTATCAAACTGGGGAATTTAGTTATCAAGATAGGGAGAAAATAGTACAAGTAATAGATAAAAATAGATTCATTTTTTCAGACGAACCAGGTCTAGTAAAAGGGTTTAAGGGTAGATTAATTGTTAAAGAAAAAACACCTTTTGCGCCTAAAGCATATCCGGTACCATACTCTAAAAGGGGGTTAGTACAAGAGGAAATAAACAAGATGTTAGCAGAAGGGATAATAGAAAAATCCACCTCACCATATTCCAACCCTTTAGTAGTGATTACAAAGAAAGACTTATCGATAAGACTAT
Source organism: Magicicada septendecula (assembly GCA_034769895.1). Taxonomy (NCBI): domain Eukaryota; kingdom Metazoa; phylum Arthropoda; class Insecta; order Hemiptera; family Cicadidae; genus Magicicada; species Magicicada septendecula. The sequence goes on along the minus strand of CM068368.1, from coordinate 220,018,433 downwards.
GCTTAGACGCGAGACAGGTAAACAAAATAATTATTCCAGACAGAGAGTCGCCAGAACCGGTGAGCGAAATTCTACAACGTTTCAATGGGACAAAATATATTATGACATTGGATTTAACGGCTGGATATTGGCAAATAGAACTGGAGGAAGGGTCTCGCCAGTATGTGGCATTCCTATATAATGGAAGGAACTATCAATTTTGTAGATTGCCTTTTGGACTAAACGTAAGTGTTTCAATTTTTATTAAATGTTTAGACTACGTACTAGGAAGAGAGATTTTAGAGTTTACAACTGTTTATGTGGATGACATAGTAAAAACTTCACCAGATATTAATACACATTGTGAAAGGTTAGATAGAGTAATAAGTAAATTGCATGAGTATGGCATAACTGTCAAGTTTAAGAAGTCAGAATTTTTAAAAGAACAGGTTAATTTTTTAGGCCACATAATTTCAGCCAAGGGTATCAGTACAGACCCTAAGAAGGTAGAGATAATACAAAATTTTCCAGTACCTAAAATGTGAAACAATTGCAAAGTTTTTTAGGCCTGTGTAATTATTATAGGCAATTTGTAGACAAATATTCTTACTTAACGGTACAATTGGGGCATTTGTTAAATAAAGGTAATCAATGGCAATGGAGTTTACAAGAACAAACTGTATTTGAGCTAATAAAAAATAAATTTTTAAACACAGTCATATTAGCTCATCCTAATTTTATAGAACCATTTTACATACATACCGACGCATCGGACATAGCTTTCGGGGTAGAACTATTTCAGTTAGATGGGGATGGTAACCATAAAGTGATAGCTTTTGCTAGTAGATCCTTAGTAGCTAGTGAGAAGAACTATACACTAACAGAAAAGGAGGCGCTATCAATAGTTTTTGCCTGTAGAAAATTCAGGACGTATTTGTTAGGGAACAAAGTAATAATAAGATCAGACCATCAAGCCTTAACATTTTTGAAAAACTGTAAACTAACGCATGGTAGGTTAGTGCGTTGGCTGTTAATACTACAAGAGTATGATTTAACCATAGAGTATTGTAGGGGTGAAGAAAACATAGTAGCTGATGTCCTATCTAGAACTGATTTTGATAATAATACTGAAATAGACACGGCAAATACATATAAAATATTTATAATCAAAGAAGTGGAGGGAGTAGATATGAAAAAATTAATACATAACCTAGCAACAGAACAACGGAAAAGAAGACATGATAGGAATTTAACACCCATCAAATATGAGGTAGGGCAACTGGTATTAATAAAAAACCACGATCAATCATCTGCTTTGGACAAAGAGATTAAAAATTCTTCCTGTTATACGACAGTCCTTATGAGGTTAGTGAAGTAAAAATGGAAAATGCTTATGTATTAATAGACCTGCAAACCCGAGAAATAAAGGGAACCTATAATGTAACACATAACACAGTTAAAAAGGTATTATGTACATGAGTAGTGTTGATTATTCTTTTAATTCATTAAAATCATGGGCAAATAAATACAGATTATTTTATAATGAATTGGGGGGTACCTGAAAGTATAATTTTTAGTTTAAACAGTAAGGTAAGGGTGCACTGTTGAGCACTTGGGCACCGTTGGAGCTAAAAAAAAAAAAAAAAAAAAAAAAAAAAAAAATGTGACCTTGTCTGTAGTTGGCCATCATAATTAATTAGGTTTAAATTATTAAGTTATCAATGTATAAAGATAAACCATATAAGAGATATGGTAAATGTGATTCCCCATTTTCGGGCGGTCACGGCTTTACCGCACCCTGACCGTGGATTTGGCTTAATATTCTAAATTGGTGAACTTAGAAATACAACTGGGGGGTTTAGATCTGGGGAATCTAAGATTATAGAACTTTGGAACACGGCTATATACCTAAGTATGGGTGATAGACCGATTAAGGGAGTGTGAATATTAATATAGTAGGATTACTGGTATCCGGGATATCAGCAATGCCGAATTTTGTATAACGCTAAAGCAAGGATGGGGGAGAAAGAAAAGAAAAAAGTGTTCACCCCTTCCGTTTCAGTCCTTGTGGAGGCAACTGGGTGCTACAGTCCAGGGGGGGTAATAGTGTGTGTGGAAGGAGGAGTTCAAAATAAGTTCATAATTTAATAAATTATAACAAATGAAGATGGAGAAGGTGGTTACTAGGTTGTTAGTAATGAAATATTAAAGATTAAAATGAGTTACATCAATAATGTAGAGTATGTAATTAATTTTCTGATGTAAACGAATGATGTGTTGACGAGGAGTATTTTATTTTGATGTATTAAGGAGTAATATGAAGGTACTTAACGATTGTTAAGTAAGTAATTTGTTCTAATGTAGTTGATTTAATGTGTTTTACTCTATATAAGGAGTTTATTAATTTTTAAATGTGAATGGAATATTTATAATGGAAGGGATTTATACGTTGTAATGGAAATGTTTATTTAAAAGTTGATGGGAATCAGAGCGATCATTTTGAATTTTGGGGTAAGAGTTAACTAGAGAAGATTATACAGAATGTTGGTATGTAATTCTTATAAGGTATTATACTTAGACTAAGTATTCATCCATATGTTGGGGGAAAAAAACAGTACTTCTTAATGCAAACCAACACAGAGCTAAGGGGAACCAGATCAGTCAGGGATATGCTGTTATACCAGGCCACTATTTGAGATTTTTTGATTTCATGTTTCACTGTCTAGTGATGCTGTGGCAGTGGTCCTGTGCTGGCCTGCGTGTCAGAGCAGGAGTGTCAAGTGCCGGTCTGGCCTTGCGGTGTTGGGATCTCAAAAGAGAAGTCCAGTAAGGTCATTCAGGTATGGTCACAGTCACTGGACCAGGGGTAAGTTAACCACAATTTTGAATAAAACGTAAGGGGGTTGTGGCGACATATCTTGGCTGATCCCTTTAGAAAGTATGAGAGTGTCAATGAGAGCTTTTATGCTTCGGCATAAATCCTCTCATTGGGGGGGTATTGTAATGGGTCTAAATTTACCTAAATATTATTGTGTAATTTCATAAATTCTATAACATGTAAAGATGAGGCCCCTTTGAGGTGACGCAATAGCCAATAAATATTTTCATGACCATGTATGGTTATGCAGTAAAAGACGAAAATCTATTTATAGCCAGTGATTAATTCCGCCAGTATGTTGTTGACGAGAAACAGGAAATTACGAGTTGAAAAGGTGATGCTAAGATCAGCGAAACTTCAATGCTGAGGACGAGACGAATAGTGGGGAGCGGGGTGAAGCAGTTTGAAGACGCAACAAACGGAAATTTGTAACACTGAACGCCAGTCGACCACCATCTTTTGAACTGTGCAGTAGCAATCGCGGGCGCCCACATAAACAGCATAAGACGTAATTTGAACAATGTGAGATTTCAACCAGTTTTGAACTTTTCAAAAAGTATAAATAATGTATTAATCAGTGATATTTAAAATAAACAAACAGTTCGGCCGTAAGATAAAATGCAAACAACGGACAGTGTACACAACGGGAGACGTCCCGCAGCTGTTGAACTTCTACGCATCAACAGGAAAGTAGACATTTCAAAATAATTCAAATACTGGCTTTATCATAAATTTTAAAGTTGAGCTAAACAAAACCTAAAAGTATGTAAATGTGTATGTTACATTAAATATATTAATTTATTTATTAATTCGTACAAGTGATTTGGTTACCATATTAAACATGAATATTAAAATTAGAGCCTAGCCAAGCAAGCATGGTATTTAAATTCCAAAATGTCAAAATCCAGTTATTAAAAACTAACTTGCATATTAAGGTCAATAAAATTTGTTTACAAAAGAACATAACTCCTAAGTATGCTACTGTGAAAATTAATTGCTCTTCCAAGGCCGCGAAAATAACACAACAATACGCTGAACGATTTCGTGTCAAGGAAGAAATTAAGGTGTTATACATTAAAAAATCTCTCCTCAATACTCGTTTGCTTAAACTGCATTTGCAGATTCTTAACAATATTCATCCTGTCATTATCGATAAAGTTTTAGATTCCGTACACAGATACATATATAATATTGTACATCGTACACATTTTAGTCAATCACGCAAACTTCTTAGGCTAGAATATAAACATCGCCAAGAGTCTGCCATTGTTTGTAAACACACATTTTACCCTAGAGTCATGAACTTAAATACAATAGTCTTTGATGATAACGAAATGAAGCTTTTAAGTAAAGGGATAAATTATAATCTCCCACCCATCGGTAAAAACAAACTTGTCTATGAATCGTTGAAGCGGAGGCAGCCATCAAATCTATTTCGGACCCACACTTACAAAATGAAGCACGTGTACTTATAAATAATAAATTCAATAGAGCCATAAAATTAAACAGTAATCTACCTCTCGTTTCACGTGGTCAGTCTAGGTACTCTAGTGAATATAAAACTTTAAAACACATGGAAACAAAATTAATCGACAACAATGACCTTATCGTTAAGGCAGATAAAGGAAATACGCTAGTTATCATGGACACTGATTCATACAGTGATAAAGTTCATGATTTTATTTCTAACAACAACATTAAAATATTAAACTCTGACCCCACTGAATTGTATGTCAGGGAACTTAACAATTGTATTAATAAATGTATCAATTTATTCAATGAAAGCACATGACGTTACTTAAAGCCCATCAACGCTAAAGCCCCGATATTCACAGGACTGCCTAAAATTCATAAACATAACATACCTATCAGACCGCTCGTGAACTTTACCACTCCTCCTGGCTTCAAAACTGCAAAAGCACTAGTTCGTTTGATAAAAGATAATTTACAATTATGTAATAATCATAGTATTATGAACAACAAAAATTTTATTAATAAAATTAAATCTTTTGAACTACAACCTAACCACAAATTGGCGTCGTTCGACATAACTAATTTATACACGAACATCCCAGTCATAGATACATTACAGATTTTGAGAAACAATTTATCTCACAATAGTTGCATGAACACACAGACGATAAATGAGTTAATTAATTTACTCAAGGTTGTTTTGAAACAAAACTATTTCACTTTTAATGGCTCATTTTACATTCAAGATGATGGCCTAGCTATGGGCTCACCCCTCTCCGGCCTACTGGCCGATATTTATTTGAATTATTATGAGAATACTCACTTGTTGAACAATAATATATATGCAAATAAAATAATATTTTATGCACGGTATGTAGACGATACGTTTTTAATTTTTGATGGTACTATAAGACAAATCGAATTATTTAAAAACTGTTTAAATAAAATAAATAGAAACATCCAGTTTACTCTTGAAACAGAGGTTGATAACAAGATAAACTTTCTAGATTTAACCATCATTCGACAGATGAATAAACTAAAGTTCAACATTTATAGGAAACCGACTACCACTGACACCACAATACACGCAGACTCTCATCATCCTTTTTCACATAAAATGGCAGCGTACAATAGTTTCATTCATAGATTATTGACAATTCCTTTGGATGATAATGACTTTCGTGATGAGCTAAATGTCATAAAATATATCGCGGTTGCCAATGGTTGCAATAGTCTAACCATTGACAAACTGTTGAGAAAACATGAAAAAAGAATGCTTAAACCACGAATAAACAGCAACACGGAAAAAAAATTTTATATTACTAATTACACTAACTTTATGCCTAAAGTTTTGTCTTCTATATTGAATAATAATAGTTTCACTATTTCATTCAGGACTAATAATAAGTTACTGGATATTCTCACACCGAAAAAACACACGCATCCAGAAGAAAAAACTGGCGTATATAAGTTAACATGCAATGATTGCGAGTGCTTCTACATTGGACAGACTGGGAGAGGTTTCCTTAAACGATTTCGAGAACATTTACCTAAGAAAATAAGAAACATTGACAACATCAAATCAAATTATGCCCGATGTAATTTTAAGAAACTAATAGTCACTGTGAGGGCGGCAATTGTAATTTATCAAACTACTTTCAATAATATTATTACATATATCTAGCAAGATATGTATGACAAATACCATGATTTGGTATTACTGGTACTCACCAAATTCATTATTAGCCGGGCTCATCTTCTGCTTTTATACACTGTTTTATACCTAAGGGTTCCAGGGTCGGGTACAGGAAGATTTCGAAACACAGTGGACGACACAATTGATAACACAATATTCTGGAGGTTAACCATTAATTTTAATTTCACTCTACGTTCGTACATACAGAACCATGTGTTTACTATAATGACGTCAGGTGGCCTGACTCAAACAAAATGGCGGTTGCCTTTTTATATCTCGTGGTATTCTTTAATTGCTTTATTGTTGGATTAATATCAGTTTAACATTACTGCTGCAGCTTCAAAATTATGAATGAATAGAGGTTTAAACTTATTACACAAACCAATGCCCTCGGCATATGTTTTTTATGGCCATGCATTCACTCTCTCATTTACACCCCCAATTTTAGACCTGTACATTCTTTAATTCACAATTGAATATTAATGAGCTCATAAGATAGAAAATATTAAAAGGAACTTCTCTGGTTAATCGGTGCTGATGTCCATCCGTTGATTGTGCTTGCTACCCATGGTACTGGCCGGTGTTCTCCTGTTTTAGTCTGCCGTTCAATTAGGTTGATATTACACTGAATTTACATTTTTGTAACTGTATGTTAACAAGTTATATGAGCCTTTCTTGCTCCACTATAATGGCCAACATTTTGCCAATTGTATTTAAATTATTGTAAAATTTTGTGCACACAACGATACATCGCTGTGGCTGCTATGAAGAATGGCGTCGAAATGAGAACGAGGCAAATGTAAAATTGCGCTTGTGTGTGTGTATTTCTTACGTCATCCCGCTTTGTCTTGCTGGACAACGCCGGGTTACACACATTGTACTCAGTGCGTCATTGTTATTAGCGATGACGGAGCTGTGCTATAGCCCAATCATAATTCATATTGTTGTACTTCGTCATAAACACCGCCATGGTATATTTTGATGTTTTCACGTCCACCGGAGACCTTGGTGTTTTACTCTGGCCGAATTTGCGTTGTTCCTTTTTTCAGAGGGACAATGTACCTAACCATTCTGTATGTTTTAATAATTACATAATATAAACATTGAAAATCCCCATAATTCCCATAATTCTGGTACTGGGTCAGTCTGTACTGTTACAAACCCCCTCAAGGAAAATTTTTGTGTCGAAACACAAAAAATTTCCTTGACTCATTCACACTTTCCTAAAAGGATCAGTCTAGATACGTCACCACAACCCCCTGTAACGTTACAAAAAAATTTATCATCACTTACCCTTGGTCCCATGATGTTGGTCGCACCCTCTGACCTTACTGGACTTCTCCTGAGAGATCCCTACGCCATGAGGCACTCTACACTCCTGTTCTGACGCTCCAGCCAGCCCAGGACTGCGGTCACAACACCACAAAACTCTGAAACATCCAATACAAAATTCAAAATAGTGGTCTAATACACTTACATATCTAGAACTGATATGTTCCCTTTTAGACGCATTGGTTTGTGTTTGGGGCATTGGTTTGGTTTTTTTTTTTTTTTTTTTTTTTTTTTTTAATTTAACAGGTTCAACCTCACAACTACAAAACTTAGAATACCTTGAATTTTTTACCACCACCTAAATCAATTTCTTACTTGTAAGAAAATAAACAACATATATATAACTACACACACAACACAATATATCAACAATTCTTTAATATACCCCAAAATACCTTCACCTAATTATTTCTACAAATTCAGCTTACAACTATCATGGCAGACACGGTTATTTAAATTCTGTTGCTCAACTTATATTCACTTCTTCTATTTTGTACATGGCAGCTTACTATAATATTTTTATCAACCTTCACTTGTAACTTTAGATTTTCAACTTTAGAATATACTATCTCTTAACACTTGTTATCGTCATTACCCCTGTAACGACCTCCTAACCACACACTCTATTATCAACATAATAAAACATCATAAAACATTGTACATTACATATTAACATTGTTACATTTACCTTACATTAAACAATTTAAATTTACATGATTTGTACCAAACTTTATCACATTTTACTATCAACAACTCTCTATTAACTTTTAATTATTTGACATTCATCATATTCTATGCAACAATTTCAAATTTATCCTTACCTTTCAGTTACAATTACCTTCCTTTGTTACCTCACCTTCCTACCATGAATTCTCCTTTTCTAACCCTTCTATCCTTACTCGTTTGGGTGACTCTCTATTACTCATTTTTCTCTGTCTTATTTTGGCATCTGTCAACCTAACCTTACTACCCCTTTTTTCTACACTAGCCGCTTCTAACCATTAATATATTTTGACACCAACATCTCTATAATAAACCCCTTCATAAATCCCATTTAAAACCTCTGGCACCGCGCCTTTTTGTACTAGTATGTGTGTATTCCCTCTAACCAACTCATTCCCTTATCGGTTTCTGACCCTTTCAGATAACCCTTTCCGGCACACAACGATCCACTCCCGTCTCAACATCTCTCGTTGGACTCCTACACCAATACCCTTATTACAAAATATCACCATCAACAACTATAAAATTACCATGCACATTACTCAACTCTACATATAATTACTAACCACTGTGTCCCTAAAATATCTAACACCTCTTTATATTTTATCAGCATCTCAACACTTTATTTTTCCTAACTCCCAATAACTCTATCTAACTAACTCCAATGCCCTGTTTTATCCTTATTCCCAAACTCTTTTACCACATTTCAACTTAATACACCATTACAAATTCATCACTTACCAACTAACAACAATACCTCTCAATACCCAAATCTATTACCTGCTTAATCATTTACTAACCCTTATAACCTGAATCTCATAATATCATTTAAACTTCCTTTAGTTATTTATAATCCTACAATACATGCTTACCTAAAAAATACATAAAATACACAACAGTAAAAATACACAAATACATAGACATCAATACACAAAAATATACAATTCACATAATCATGAAATCATTTGCCATAATCAGTCCTAGTCAGTCCATTTTTTAAAAACACTGTCCACACAATTAAATGTTCATAACACAATAGAAGGTCTACCCTCCATCGTTAAACAATAGTCTTATCTTCGGTCTGTACAATTTATTTTTTATTAAATACATTATATTAACATCATTAATATAATACACATTTAAATTCTTATATTTTATAAAACCATCATAATTAATAGGGTTATTCCCTATCAATTCAACATACAACGTGTCACGATCGGTTATGGTCCTGTCACCTTCAGTATAATTCGTCACAATCAGATAAGTTACTAAGTCATTATTTTCATTATCATCTCCTACTACTGCTATATCCGCTTCATTACAAGGTAAGTATTTCATATAGTTTGTTTTCTTCCATCCTAATCTCTCTATCAACTCTTTATAACCTCTATCTAACTTAAATACTTGCATCTCACCATCTACACACAACTCTTTCTCTAAATATCTCTCACTCCATTCAGAGGGTACTACTACATTAAAACCTCTCCTGATTTCTACAGGAACAAGACAACAATTCAAAAAACAATTATCGGTAGACCATTTATCTACCCAATACACTCGTGAAGCCTTTTCTTCACCCCCGACTACATTACTGGAAAAATTTACCCTCTGCAACCCCTTTATCTGTAACTTTTCTCTATACTTTCTCTCTAATTCATCAACACTTTTTATCACTTCATTATCAAATTCTACTCCCATTATACTTTTATCACCACTCTCAATACTCACACAATTATTTTCTAACACCATATTTGTAATTCTGTTATCATAATTCTCACCACTACTTACCTTGTCTTTATTTTCATTCAATTTATTTGATTCTCTACTATTCTCTACCCCCATTTTACTCTCGTAATTTTCATTTACTTGATTCAATTTGACATTCTGTAAAGTATTCTGCTTTTTTAACTCACTCTCAAGGCTATCGAATTTTGCATTAAGCGTACCATTCATTTGATTGAATTTGTCACTGATTAACGTGAACAACTTTTCTAATGAGATTTTATTTTCAACTTCCATGCTATTATTATTTTCTGCCATTTTGTATTTTAGTATTTTAAATGGTTATTTATCTTTATTTGTATTTGACTACGCAATTTACTCAACTCGTACTTAACTATTCAACTTCAACAACATAACCTCTCATTCATTCTATATCGTCTTCTGTGTTTCTCCATCTATCTGTTTTATATAAATTAATTTTATATAAAGTCCACTGTGAGGGCGTCCAATTGTAATTTTAAGAAACTAATAAGTCACTGTGAGGGCGGCAATTGTAATTTATCAAACTACTTTCAATAATATTATTACATATATCTAGCAAGATATGTATGACAAATACCATGATTTGGTATTACTGGTACTCACCAAATTCATTATTAGCCGGGCTCATCTTCTGCTTTTATACACTGTTTTATACCTAAGGGTTCCAGGGTCGGGTACAGGAAGATTTCGAAACACAGTGGACGACACAATTGATAACACAATATTCTGGAGGTTAACCATTAATTTTAATTTCACTCTACGTTCGTACATACAGAACCATGTGTTTACTATAATGACGTCAGGTGGCCTGACTCAAACAAAATGGCGGTTGCCTTTTTATATCTCGTGGTATTCTTTAATTGCTTTATTGTTGGATTAATATCAGTTTAACATTACTGCTGCAGCTTCAAAATTATGAATGAATAGAGGTTTAAACTTATTACACAAACCAATGCCCTCGGCATATGTTTTTTATGGCCATGCATTCACTCTCTCATTTACACCCCCAATTTTAGACCTGTACATTCTTTAATTCACAATTGAATATTAATGAGCTCATAAGATAGAAAATATTAAAAGGAACTTCTCTGGTTAATCGGTGCTGATGTCCATCCGTTGATTGTGCTTGCTACCCATGGTACTGGCCGGTGTTCTCCTGTTTTAGTCTGCCGTTCAATTAGGTTGATATTACACTGAATTTACATTTTTGTAACTGTATGTTAACAAGTTATATGAGCCTTTCTTGCTCCACTATAATGGCCAACATTTTGCCAATTGTATTTAAATTATTGTAAAATTTTGTGCACACAACGATACATCGCTGTGGCTGCTATGAAGAATGGCGTCGAAATGAGAACGAGGCAAATGTAAAATTGCGCTTGTGTGTGTGTATTTCTTACGTCATCCCGCTTTGTCTTGCTGGACAACGCCGGGTTACACACATTGTACTCAGTGCGTCATTGTTATTAGCGATGACGGAGCTGTGCTATAGCCCAATCATAATTCATATTGTTGTACTTCGTCATAAACACCGCCATGGTATATTTTGATGTTTTCACGTCCACCGGAGACCTTGGTGTTTTACTCTGGCCGAATTTGCGTTGTTCCTTTTTTCAGAGGGACAATGTACCTAACCATTCTGTATGTTTTAATAATTACATAATATAAACATTGAAAATCCCCATAATTCCCATAATTCTGGTACTGGGTCAGTCTGTACTGTTACACCGACACCTGACTTCACACAATCATAATTACACAGAATTTAGTTCCAATACCGTTACATGTGTGTAAGAAGGGCCGTTTCATGAATGCCTTGGAGGAATTTGAAATTTACAGTGCATATGCAAACCCATGGAGTCGCGATATCATGTTAAATGACCACCTGAACTTTGTATCCAACTGATTGTACGGTACCGCCTTGAGTCTGCTCGCTGGGGCTACGATAAGGTAGCAATCGCTCAGTGGCAGAATGAACTTAGAACGGGTGCGCACCCAAATCCGCGTATGGTTCACATGCAAATTTTGACATTTTTTACTACTTAACGATCTCGCAAGAGTGATAGTTTTACCTTTTTAATATCTGATGATGGAGCATAAGCTCTGAAACGCGTAATAGACGAAGTTACAAGAAATCACACGGCGGATAATTTAAGATAAATAATTTATTAATTGAGTTGATATTGTAGCATGTTCTAAACTTTTGGGGAATCAGTTAAAAATTGTTCAGTCGTAACTTTCTCTATCATAAAATCAATTATATTTTTTTTATTACTTCTTTACCCTGCACTTGTAGTTCTTATTCTTTTCCTGACCTTAATATTCTTTTAAAATTATATAACAAGTTTTATTAACTCAAAAATTACTTCACAATATATGATATTATTGTAAATTTAAAAATTATTATGACGGACGAGACACTGTTAAAATTGTATAAAGTGGTGGCAGTATCATGCGGCCTTTATGGTAGTGAAACATTGACACTGTACACAAGGACCTGCAGCTGAATACAGGCTAGTAAGATAAAGTTTTTAAGAGCTGTACTTGGAATATTCCAGAGAAACTGACTAAGGAATGTTGATATAAGGAAAGCCCTCAGAATTTACAGCCAGAATGACAGGATGAAGCAGTACAGACAGGATTGTTTAAAAAATAATTGTAGCTTTTGAAGTACACTGTAACTATGTAACAAAATTTAGCGTTAAAGGGATATGTGCAGAAACCAGTTTATTATGGATGAGTCCACTTTGAAATTGTGAATGGTAGGAGAGAAATGGAGAATGAGCTGTTATGCAAAATTATTCAAATGAAGGTATTGCCAACATGCATGTCACGTTTTAGTTATGTTGTTAGTAACTATGCTATGTTCTGTCTCAGTCTTGCTTTTGTTATTATTTCAATTTATTATTAATTATGAGGGTGGGGTGAAAAGTTCCAGGCCGGAATAAGAAAACAACTTTTTTTATTAATTTGCTTTTATTTCTCAACATAACCTCCATTTAGCTCGATACACTTTACCCAACGATGTTCTAGAGCAGTTATGCCAGACTGATAAGCTGATTTGTTGAGATCCTCAAAATAGCCATTTACAGCATTGCTGACTTGGTTGTTGTCCCCAAATCTTTTTCCTTCGAGCCATTTTTTGAGGTTAGGAAAGAGATAGAAGTCACTCAGGGCTAAATCTGGTGAGTGTGGTGGGTGAGGAAGCAATTCGAACTTTAATTCTTTATTTTAGCCATTGCAACAATTGGTGTGTGAGCTGGTGCATTGTCTTGGTGAAACAGCACTTCCTTTTTCACTAAATGTGGTTTTTTAATTTCATTGTTTAAATGCTGCATTAAGTTCGCATAGTACTTGCCAGTAATTGTTTTTCCCTTTTCAAGGTAGTCAATGAAGATTATTCTACGCACGTCCCAAAAAACAGTCGCCATAACCTTACCAGCAGATGGAATTGTCTTAGCCTTCTTAGGAGTTAGTTCACCTTTAGCAGTCCATTGTTTTAACTGTTTGGTCTCAGGAGTGTTGTGGTGGAGCCAAGTCTCATCAACAGTTATGAATCGACACAAAAATTCGGTTTCATTGTGGTTATAGAGTGCCAAACAATCAGTTGAAACATCCTTTCGACATTGACAGTCCATGCTGTCTCACTCACTTTCATTATATGGTCTGCCAAAATGATTTTGTAGATTTTTTCTATTGTTTCTGGTGTAGTCACTTCAATGGGACGTCCACTGCATGGCTCTTCAGTTGTGCTCGTCCGAGTCATTTTAAATTCAGCAATCCAGCGCTTAACCATTGTATGCGATGGAGAAGAGTCCCCCAACATTGAATCCAGCTCCTTTTTTATATCAGTTACAGTTAACACTTTCAAAAAAAAAATTTGATCACAGCACGAATTTCTAATTTGCCCATTGTTAAAACAATGCTTGAGGCGCTTACTTCAGTGGACTGTCAAACTAATACTAAACAGCTGATTGACTTGAAGATTCAAAGTTCAGCCTACGAGGTATGCAACCATACAACATGTTTTTATGAAACAGTCAAAGAATACTTTTAATAATGTATAAAGGATTTTTAGTACTTACAAGTACACCTCTAGGTATTCCAGTCGGTGATTTTCTTAGTTTTACATTTGAGATGCATTTCGGAACAGTTGTGTTGTTCCATCTTCAATCGGAATCATTTAGTAAACTTACATATATAAAAAAATTTCTTCTCAGGTGAGCGCCGTCGACACAGGTATATAAAGCATAACACTTAAACATTTTTAAAATAACGTTAACATTATAATGAAAACCGAATTTGAACGGACGATTTAAATAATAGTAGCTGGCCAGCATTTGTTGCCCGCACGTCATACGGAAGCCAACTAGACGATAAACTACCCGACGCGCGACCTTTGTGCGTACTCTTTGAGGTAATCTAATATTTTAAACATAGCCAAATCCCTATAATCCTCTTTTCTGTTAAGCGGTGTTTTTTCACCGGCTCCTCATTTGTATTTGTAAATATGGTATTGCTCATATATTTTTGATGTTTCTTTGTTTGAGCTATACCTTAATACTTGTAATGAAGTATTGAAATTGATGTTGTGTTGTGGGTGGCTTTTTAGGTGTTGCGCCACAACTGACGAAAGTTTACGGTGATTTTTTGCAGCATGTTCATTGAATCTTTTACAAAAGTGCGGTCGGTATAGCCGATGTACTTCTTATTGCATACTTCTTCCCCTGCATTACAAGTAATCATATAAACGCCTTTGGCTTCTTCTTTTGGGTAACCTGTGTTTTCTTGTTTAAGTTGTGCCTTTTTATTTTGTAGGCTGGATTGAAGCCAAATTTTTTGAAAATGCTTCCTATTTTTAAGGAATTTTCGTCTGTGTAGTGTAGTGAAAGAAAGTTTGTTTTTGTTCTATTGCTAATGGATTCTGAGCAGTTGTTATTTGTAGGCCTGTTGTTTTTATTCTTCATCCTTGTTATTAAATTATCTATTATAACTATAAATTGTTTTGCCCAGCGCTGTTACGTCAAATATAACTATAAGCCCCAATTTGTGGTGCCAAATGTAACAATAATTGCCCTAGATGTGGTTTAAATGTAATGATAATTAATTTTTTTAATTATTTTGTTGGTGTTAAGGAAAACTATCTCAAGTAATAGTGTAGTATAATCCATAAGGTTAGTCTTTAAATAATAAAACAATGACACATTTATCAGTCTAACCAACATATTTATTACATTTAAATTAGCTGTCATTCATATCAATTCTCAATGGCTTTTAACATATTATTATCATTAATTATATTTGAACATGATTTTACCAATAAACAATTTATATGCTAAAGGCTCTATACCTCAGGGTTCCTTAGATTTTGTAAATAAGCATGAATAATGTTTACATCTAATGACTTATCATATTACAAAATACATTTATTCCAAATGGATTCATTTTAATATATGAATAAATATTCGTAATTAAAAGTGCTTAGTTTGTTTTTATATTCGTATTTGATTACTTCAAGTTTTAATATGTAATTTATACGTAAGTTCTTCTAGAAGGACAGACAGGTGTATAGTAAAATAGTAATTAGTACATAAAATTTTACTGTTGGTACGAATATTCCTGTCTACGGCGTGTTGATGTCCTGTGCCTCCATTTCCAGGTCCACTGATTAACTGTAGATTCTCTCCTGATTCATAGCGTGGTTCACACTCGTAGTGAATGATTGACGAACACTTTTAATCACTTCACTCTCACTAAGTATATCTGACTTCTCTTGATATTTACATTAGTGTACGAACTGTTCACTAGTTCATTATGGTTATTCTATTTACGATAACTTACGGTTCGCAAGCGTCTTATTCCGTTTTTATAGTTTATATCGTTAGTAACACATGATACGATTCAATTGTTTGTTTTTACGAGTTACAAACTAATAAAACTCTAGTTCTCAGTTTCTCGATATTTAACTCCGCTACACAAACTGTTCGTCCACTTTTACTCTACGGGAATTTAGACTAGATTTCTAAATTTTCACGAACTAATTACTCATGTTGACTTAATGAAACTTTAAGTAAACTCTCTGAACTTTCATCGTAGACTCCGAAACTTTACCACAGACTCTTTCCTACATTTCACTTTGCTCCGTTTTAGTTGCTCCTTCTTGCTTTCTTCTAGGAAAATTCACTCCTGGAACCCGCCTACCTTTAAATCTGTTTTCTGATAGGTCATGTCAGTTCACTCCTTATTTCTGGCTCAGGTTCAACTACCTCTGCCGCAGTCTGTCCAGTTATCAGACTCGTAAATTTTTCTGACGTTTTTCTATGCCATTTAGACAGAACAACCCTGGTGTTCTCTAACGTCCAGCTGACCTGTTAATTAGTTCACTCACCCCTGCTGTAGCTTTCTTGGTAAATCTCTCTCTGGTGTTTTTCTACTCCCTTTACACAGAACAACCCTTATTTTCTTTAAGCGTCCAGCTGCACTGGTTAAATTAGTTTAATAACCTCGTGCATGGCTTTCTTGGTATTTTCTAATTGTACTCCTCTCTGGCGTTTTTCTATGCCTTTCAGCCAGAACAATCCCTTAAATTTCTCCAAGCATACAGCTGCACTGTTAATTAGTTCATTCGCCTCTGTTGTGTCCTTCTTGGTACTCCTAATCATACTTCTTCCTGTCGCACAGCTGCTCTGTTAGATTTATGATACATCAACACCTGCACATCGACGTTAAAGGATGTCACACTCTTTTTTGTACTAAACTTCCTCTCATAGTTTCTCTCCATACATCAGTGTCATTGCAAGCGCGGACAGATTTTTTTTTTTTTAGCGTTATACTATTAAGTATTGGTTATATCCATTATTTCTGGCTATTTCTTTTATATATTCTGTTTTATCTAGTTTATAATTAAGTAGGCAGAAAACCATGCTTCGAAAGGCTGCCAGTTTGTAACTATAAGGGTGGTTTGAGTCAACCAAATCTGTCTGTGTGGGCTTCCGGTATATTCCTGTTTTTATTTCCCCATTCATTTTGGTGAAAGTAATATCCAGGAAGTTTTGCATTTTTATTCTCAATTTTGTGCTTGAATTTAATTTTTGAGTGGCAGAAATTCAGATATTTCAAAAATGAATTAATATCTTCTGCTGTACCCTTGATTATGACAGTGGAATCATCCACGTATCGGCCATAAAAAACAATGTTATTCAGAAATGGATTGCTTTCTGAGAATATATATTTCTGTTCATAATCTTCTATAAACAGCTCTGCTAACAACGCGGACATCACATCTCCCATTTAAATCGTCCGTTCGAATTCGGTTTTCGTTATAATGTTAACGTTATTTTTAAAATTTTTAAGTGTTGTGTTTTTAAGTGTTATGTTTTATGTACCTGTGTCGACGATGCTCACCTGAGTGGAATTTTTTTATATATGTAAGTTTACTAAATGATTCCGATTGAAGATGGAACACAACTGTTCCGAAATGCATCTCGGATGAAAAACTAAGAAAATCACCAACTGGAATACCTAGAGGTGTACTTGTAAGTACTAAAAATCCTTTATACATACAACATGATCGAAATAAATAAGCATAGCGGCGCCATCTCTGTATGAGGGCCGAAACTTTTCACCCCGCCCTCGTACAACATTGTTTTACAGTTATTCATTTTAATTGTATTTAATTTTGTAGTTTAATTTATATTGGTGGTTTCTTTCTATACTTATGTACTTTCATAATTATTTGTCTTAACAGCCAATAACGTGATTTGGTAAAGTGATTTGTTAAAGTCGAGCCTTCAAGCTCAGCTGGCAAAGACAGGAAAGTTATACACAGTCACATGTGGGTCTGCACGTATGCACATGTTTTGTGTAATAATAAAATGAAGTAGAATACTGAAATGAAAAAAATTGTAAAAATAATGAATATCGCATGTCAAAAGTTTAAATTTTCACATTATGTACAATAAAAGGTGGTTTTGCCAGCTGGTAAAACAAATTATCTCATCTATCATTCATCTGATATTTTTACAGGTTGTAACACTTGTAGGGTTAAAAGATGTTCTTCAGAGATCCTAAAATATTCTATCAAAATAGCACGATTTTTCCTTTTTCTTGAAACAGATTTTCATTGTCTAGGATAAAGATTCTCACAAGTAAGCTAATACAGAAAAGTAATCCCTTTATGCAATGATAAACTGGATAGTCAGGTATAATTAAGGAGAGGAAATGCAAAATATGCACTTTCCCTTGTGATAACAGCTGGTAGGAAGGCTGTAGTTTATTTATGTCTCAACAGCAGACAATTACAGGACCAAAGAAACACCAAGATAGGTTTATATAACATTCTGATATGGGAGAGAGAGAGAGAGAGAGAGAGAGAGAGACGTGCCAGTTTATAGTATTTTATAGTATTATATATGCTGCCCGTTTTGGTTATGTTAGAAATAATACTCATACATTGGCTGTACTGATGCTGATAACAACAATTCTCTTCTTACATCTTACATGGGTTAGTTGAAAATTTTGGGGAGCGACATCTATAGCTCAGTTCAGTGGTAGAACTAAAATCTTTCATGTGCAGCAAGACATATATTTCGCGTGAACACATGTTAATTTCCAGATATGTCTGTCAATTTATTCATTTTTTACCAGCTGTTTGAAATTTTCCTGTCATATGTGTTTTTAAAATCCATAAATTCAAACATTGTGTTGTGATAAATTCTCTGTTAAAAACGTTTTAGCGCCATTGGAAAATCAAAACAAAATTGTAAATGTGTTAGGAGATGTTGCGCCTTTAGAAACAACGATAAGTGGGGCACACTCAAGTTTAAATGTAGTCTTACAAGCACTGAAGACTATCCCAGCAGTGGACGTCCAAAAAATTTCATAGGGTGTTGGAAGACCGTAGATTGAGGAGTCGATGACGTTGCTGAAATCATAGGCATCTCATATGAGCGTGTGCATCATACTTTAACTCAAGAACTTGGTATGAAAAACCATGGTGCAAGATGGATGCCGCATCTGTAGTTGTTGCATTTTTTGGGCGTCCAGTGCGACCACGTTTTTGATCCTCGTACGACTACGTTTAAACTCAAGTGCCTACTTACAAACCATTGGCTTTGAAGTCGCAGCATTTCCTGACACATTTACAATTTTGTTTTGAATTTCCGTTGGTGCTTAACAATTTTTAACAAAAAATCACACCATGCTGTATAATTTTGTCCATTTTTCAAAACAGGCATGACACGTCATTTTTAAACAGCTTCTAAACAATTAATAAAGTGATAGATAGATTTGGAAATTAACAGGAGTTCACATAAAATACAAATCTTGCAGAACACACAAAATTTTAGTTTTACTGCTAAGCTACAGTTGTCGCTCCGCGAACTTTTCTTCTGACCCTCGTAGAGCAACTCTCTGCACACTGCCATTCCCCTCTGAGCATATTTCATGCATTTCCAAGCCTGTAAGTTTTAATTTTACTGTACATCTGTACAACTTTTCAACTAGGCCTATTTATTTTTTCAAGTTTAAGATACTCAAAATAAAATATCAGATATCTGATACTCAAATAAAATGACATCTGATATTAATTCATCCACACCACAAAAAGCATTAACCAGTTACAGTATTTCAGCAATATATTAATAGCACAAATTATTAAAAGTAAACTGGTAATAAAAAAGGCTAGTGTAATTAACCTCTATTATGGGGTTTCAAGAATAGTTAAATTAGCAGATTATTATATATAATATGGAACTACAAATTTTGGGTAAAATTTATGGGGCCTGTTATAAAAATGGGTTTTGGAGGCAAAGGTACAGCTTAGAACTTTTTTGTCTGTTTCAAGGGCCAGATATTGTGAAATAAATAAAGTAAGTAGACTCAGGTAGGTTGGTCATGTTATGAGACTGCATGAACCCGATCCTACAAGAAAAACATTGTTGAGGAGGCTTTTTGGTCAGCACAAGCAATGAAGACCAAGAACAAGATTCTTGGATAATATAGAAGAGGATCTATGAATTATTAAAGTGAGAGGGTGGCAATAGTGAGCGATGGAGATGATTGGCAGAATGTCCTGAAGAAGGCGATGACACACCAAGTACTGTGACGCCATGATGATGATTATGATGATGATGATAATAATGAATATGAAACTGCACTGGGTAAAGCACTCTGTTGTAAGAGTCAAGTCAAGTGGTGTGTTATTTCTACCGCCTATAAATGGTGAAGGATAAAGAGATGGTTCCTTGGTCAGAAAATGTCATGAGATCTCCAGCCCGTAGACAAGCTCTGCGTTTCATGAACTTTGTTATTCAAGATCATCAGAATCAAATATAAAGGTTTAGATATTGTTAAAACTATTATTATTAGATATTTGTATAAATATTGTTAGATTTTAGTTTGTTTATTTATTCCTTGCTATGTTAATTTTGATCAGTTGTCTTTGTCTTGATTTAGATATATAATGCCAAATGATAATACCATGTGTATTATATTTAATATTATTCTGAGTTTCTGAACTGTTGGTTTAAAATTTAAAAGAATTATCATGTTTTCTTTTTTAAGTTTGTGGTTGTACATTTATTAATACATAATTATTTTATATTTAATAACAAGCATTTCCAAATATTATTTTCTCTCTTTTGACCATATTTTTTATTAATTTTACATCATTAAATTTTAAACATAAAATTATTTACAAATGACTGGGCAAATTTGGTGTATATATGTGAGGTTTGATATAGGCAGTTTGTGTTTATGTTTATCTTTCAACTGTTTTTTGTTTGTCCTATATAATAATATTTAGAACAGTTAGAACTTGCATAGAAACAGTTTTATAATATAACTTTCTTATACATACAAAAAAGTCAAGTAATTATTGTGCATGCATGTGCGCGCGCGCATGTGTGTGTGTGAACATATGCACAATTATAGTGGTAGAAAAATCACTTTTTCAAAGAACTTTTTTTTAAGGTCCTGAGGAAGAGAGTATTACCAATCCCCAAAATCACACTGCACAAAGCATCTAACATATAACCTAAATAGAAGCAGTACATATGAAATAGAATGTCCTAAATGCATTAAAGTAAACATGGTCCAGACAGGAAAATCAATTATTTAATGATATCTTGAACACGGGTAAACTTTTCTCAAGTCACTAATAAATGCAACGTATCACTACCTACCATTAACACAAAACACCCATATCCTGATATAAACAACTCATTAAACCAATAGCAAAAGGTGAATAAATGTGCGTAGTAGAATTCCTTTATGGGATATATACAGAAAATAATAGACTAACACCTGAGCAGAATAAACACAAAACAATATTATATTTGATGCAATAATAAATTAACAGCACACACACAACCACACCCAAACAAACAAAAGTGAACCAGGGAGCAAGAAAAGCAGACGAGCTTGCCAAACACTGAGGAAGGGATACTACTGGTCCCCAAAATCGCTCAGTAAAAATTAAAAAAGCAAGTTTTTGAAACTGTTTTTATTGTCAATCGCACGCACGTATGTGTATGTGTGATACATGTGTGCGTGTGCATGTGCATGTGCGCGTGCATTATATACGTTTCATAGGATGGGAAAATTTGTTTGTAACAATGATTGTGCACCGAATTAATAATGTTTAATGAAACACTTAACAACACATTCATGATACACTTATTTTATCACATAGGTAAAATATGGAAAATTGTTTGCAGGTGTCACGGTTGTCACAGCAGTGCCTCTGTTTCAACTATCAAAATGCCATATGCCTGCAAACTGCTGTTTCAAGAACTTCAGTCTATGAACATTGTACCTAGATTGACACTTAAAAATTACTGTGATTAAAATTTAAGTAGTAAATAATACAAAAAGTAATTGTGTTAATTTTAATATTTTTAAAACCTTCTGCATTGTTAATGTTATGAAAGACTTAAAAACATGTGCATAAGATAAAAATGTTGATCTACCTTCATTTGCTAAATATTGTATGAGTAATTAAAAGCTAGCCGGTTTAAAACAAACTTGTATTTGAATCCTAGTCTGGTTCACACACACATTCAGATACTGTTTATATATCCAGTGCAGGCTTAAAAAATGTAAGCTGTAATTATGATCTGATATGATGTGGATGATGTATTATTTTTGTAACAGTTTATTCATCCTCTCTAAGACATCAAGGTCTACTGAAAAAAGATTACTTCAGACTCATGCAGATATCGATTACATAATGTGTATTTAAGGTGATGAATATGTAGAATGTTCCATAAACATGTAAAACCTATGGTTTATCAATAAATAGTTAACGTGTAGTACTGAAGTGTATACTGTGATATTTAAAGTAATCTGTAAAAGAAACAAAGTGGTTATTCTGTAAACAGTCTACAGAAAATTCAAATAAAAGAATTATACAACCAAATAAAATACTGAGTGTTTAACACCATAAAACAACAACCTGTTGGCATAAGTGGCTTAATTTATCTGCAAAATTCAAGTTAACTGTGATAGAGTACACAGATGGATTTGCTATTTATTAAAGATGTTAGAGCTATTTGTTCCAAGATCGATTTGCTTAAGATTGCAGATGTTTAAGTCCACTGTCATAATGTATGAATTGCTAGCGCTGAGATAATATCCATATTTACCTGATAATGATTTGACTCTTAATTTAGGATGATTCCTAAAGTGAATGGTGTTTAAAGTAGAAAGAGTCAATTTGTAAAAATACTTATAAAATAATCTCTTCAATGTCTTACATTCTGTTACTTAGCATTATTATGTGTTTTTCACATACTTATAATTAGTAATAATAATTACACTTGCATAATATTAAATATCCACATGCTATACACTCAGTTTGCAATGTAATGTGAACACAATGAAACTTCTCTGTTCATTCGTTGTCATTCTCAACACTGTTCCCACTTTCATTATTTGTATCACTTCTGTCACAGTACATCCACGGTGTTGTGAAGGATGTTGTTCATGATGTCGATATGGTGAACAACATCCTTCGAAAACATAAGAAAAAACATAGAAACATTAACGGACATAAAACACGCAAGAATACAACACGCAAATACATTACATTACAACACCGTACACATACCTTATGCCTAAGATTTTTGGGTCAATTTTTAATAAAACCAGCAATATAAAGGTCACTTACAAAACCACTAATAATATTATGAATAATCTTCGTGTCCGCAGAACTACCAGCCTTGAACACAAAACTGGTGTTTACAAATTGATATGTGATGATTGTGACGCCTTTTATGTGGGCCAGACAGGACGTAGTTTTTTAAAAAGATTTACAGAACATAGGCCGCCTACACACCTTCACAGTTTCGACAATATCAAGTCAAAATTTGCAGAACACCATTTCCGAGAATCATAATTACACAAATTTTAAAACTAATTTAATACCCCTTCACATATGTAAGAAAGGGCAATATTTGAACGCTCTTGAAGAGTATGAAATTTATAAAGCATATAACAATACTGATACCAAGCCGCGTGTTTTAAATTATAAACTGCTTTTCAAATCAAATGTATTGTACGACACTGCTTTGCGCTATTGTCGTGGTGGGAGCAAAACGTAATTCAGTGCGCGGTCAATCTCCGTACGATGTACATCGTTAAATGTTCGCGCTCGCTTTTAGACATTTACGTATTTATATTGTTTTAAATTATTTATTTCATGTTGAATTTTAATTAATTGACAAATGTATCAACTTAAATGATACACGATTATTTTAAGTTCTGATGATGGGACAAGTGTCCCGAAACATGTCAACTTTGTGAAGACTTTGTTTCTGGAAGCCGCAGACGGTAAGTTGCAATATATTTGATTGAACAACACGTGGCTTGGTACTATTCCTTTTAAGCATGAATACTGCAAGTTGTGCAAACTTAGTACGAAAATTTCAAAATATTAAAATTCAATTACACAAAACTATTTTACACATTAAGTTCAACAAATCTTGTTTGAAGAACAATGTTATACCGAATTATGCTATTATAAGACTTAAAGGTTCATTTATTGGTGAATCAAACACCAAAAAATATGCAGAAATTTACAGAGTTAAAGAAGAAATTAAATCTCTATACATTAAAAAGTCAAATCTAAATTATACATTATACAAATTACATTTACAATTATTAGATAACACGCATCCAGCCGTACTGAATCATTATCTGGATTTTATAAACAATGACGTCAGGCGAATAGTTTATCAAATGCGTATAAAGCAATCAGATAAACTACAAAGGTTGTTGAATGATCAGTTACCGATATCCAGCAATTTCAAATGTAAACACAAATTTTATACGCGGTTGCAGAATTTAACTTCCCTTGTTTTAAATACTGATGGAACTGATTTATTGAGCAAAGGTTTGAAGTATAATCTTCCCATACACAAATCGAGTCTCAATCGTAAGCACATTATTACAGAACGAAAAATTCAATAAAATCATTAAAAATCGGTATAATAATGTTCATTCCTCTATTCCTTTAACAAATACTAATTATAATAAAGAACGGAAAATTTTAATAGGATTAAAACAAAAATTATCTGACAATAAAGCTGACAAAGATAACACTGTGGTTATTATGGACAGAGAAGATTATAACAATAAAATACAAAATTTCATTATTAACAACAACATTGGTTTACTAAATTCTGACCCAACTGAAAATTATGTAAAACGATTAAATCAGTGTATAAACAGATGCACCCATTTGTTTGATGAGCAAACAAGAAGATAATTATCTAAAACTACCGGGCTGAAAGGCCGTGGTCGAATGCTTGATCTTCTACAGGTAGACGTTTCGGCCACACCACCGGTGACCATCTTCAGTAGCAAAAAAGTGTTCGAAATAGATGGTACGCCGAACACGTCTCCCAATGAACTGGGAACAAGCAACAGTGAGTTAAGGCTACGCTGTCTCTATTTATAACTTTTTGGCCGCTTAAGGTGTATCACGCGGACCAATGAGAAGCCAGCTCGTCATTCTCCATTCTGATTGGCCATGGAAAATAAACCATGCCAGACACTATTTAAGGCGATGCTTTCACCTCGGCGGTTCATAGCGATGGACGCATTCTTATGAATATGGATGGACTCCAGATGCAGGCGAGTGAAGTAACCCCGGACAGAAGACAGCACCTGGGCTTCATCAAACATCACCCGGTGATCGTCGTGGGAAAGAGCGTGTTCAGCAACTGCGGACTTCTCCGGCTGGCCCAGGCGGCAGTATCTCCGATGTTCAGAGAGGCGCGTCCGGACACTACGCTTCATGGTGTCTATGTATACCTGGCCACACGTACAAGGAATACTGTACACTGCAGTTGCTAATGGTTATGATGTCGATATGGTGAACAACATCCTTCGAAAACATAAGAAAAAACATAGAAACATTAACGGACATAAAACACGCGAGAATACAACACGCAAATCCATTGCAACACCGTACACATACCTTATGCCTAAGATTTTTGGGTCAATTTTTAATAAAACCAGCAATATAAAGGTCACTTACAAAACCACTAATAATATTATGAATAATCTTCGTGTCTGCAGAACTACCAGCCTTGAACACAAAACTGGTG
The DNA here is from genome assembly GCA_034769895.1 of Magicicada septendecula. Classification (NCBI taxonomy): domain Eukaryota; kingdom Metazoa; phylum Arthropoda; class Insecta; order Hemiptera; family Cicadidae; genus Magicicada; species Magicicada septendecula. The sequence continues at coordinate 219,992,977 of CM068368.1, read as the reverse complement.
TTTACAAATTGATATGTGACGATTGTGACGCCTTTTATGTGGGCCAGACAGGACGTAGTTTTTTAAAAAGATTTACAGAACATAGGCCGCCTACACACCTTCACAGTTTCGACAATATCAAGTCAAAATTTGCAGAACACCATTTCCGAGAATCATAATTACACAAATTTTAAAACTAATTTAATACCCCTTCACATATGTAAGAAAGGGCAATATTTGAACGCTCTTGAAGAGTATGAAATTTATAAAGCATATAACAATACTGATACCAAGCCGCGTGTTTTAAATTATAAACTGCTTTTCAAATCAAATGTATTGTACGACACTGCTTTGCGCTATTGTCGTGGTGGGAGCAAAACGTAATTCAGTGCGCGGTCAATCTCCGTACGATGTACATCGTTAAATGTTCGCGCTCGCTTTTAGACATTTACGTATTTATGTTGTTTTAAATTATTTATTTCATGTTGAATTTTAATATTTTAATTAATTGACAAATGTATCAACTTAAATGATACACGATTATTTTAAGTTCTGATGATGGGACAAGTGTCCCGAAACATGTCAACTTTGTGAAGACGTTGTTTCTGGAAGCCGCAGACGGTAAGTTGCAATATATTTGATTGTTATAATGATATGGTTATATAATATACCCCATACATAACCCCCTGACATCAAGAATACATAATTGACATACACATAAAATACGAATACAATTGATCTACATACATCAATACTCATAGAAATATATATATATATATATACACACCACACACACACATGTTCACCTGGCAGACAGCCTATATATTTTCATCATACCCCGAACAGGAATGTGGAAAACCCCTGTATCAGGTAGCAAGACCCCCAGACTACAGTAATCAGTTCAAGAGCCCGCCAAGCCTTAAACAACTTCTCATTAAAAACCAAAATCCATTAACTCGTAAGAGTATAACCGAGTTCAAACAAAATGAAATAATTACAAGGATTCGAAATGGCCAAATTTAAATTGGCAAGACAGCCAGAACAACTCTCAGGTTACAATGCATAATTAAAAAATTTCGGTGTTGTTCCCAAATAGTAAGGTGCCATCACAAGGTCAACATGGCTGTATGGTTTTATAAAATGGTAAGTTCTCACTTTCTTTCATGCTTTTACAAAATACAACAATTTGAGCGAAAAACCAAGTGGGACGTAACCACCGGAAAATAACATAGAAACTGAGGCTGATTTTATAGCTTTACATTTATAAACTGAAGTAGTAAGAAACTAATAGTGTAATTATATATAAAAAACTCAACAAATCATGCACTGGCTATGGCAGTAAAAAAAATAATAATGAATTTACTTATTAAAGAATTATTAAACAGCCAAAAATGATTTTATAAAATTGTAAAATGTATGGACTGAACCTTATAAAAAATATATAAGGCATTCACAGAGAACTGACTTGACCTCAGGCACGGCCATGCACCCGAACCAGATTCAACAAAAATTAACATGTCGGGTACCTGCAGACCACTGCACCAACAGGTGACGGCCTCAGGTTAAAGCACCACCAAACCCTTAAATTGTAAAAAAAAAACATACCCATATATATAAAAATCAATAAAATCCCCAACGTAAAAGGGGTACCACCAACCGGTTAAGTACCCCAGCACACGTGCATAAATGATCAACACCCATATGAATCAATAACATTCAGATTCCACACAACTTTTACTGTTTAAAAGAGTTATAACATTAAAATTCGCCGGACACATGGCCCTGTCTGGGTTTACACTTATTCTCGGGGCGTAAGCATTTGGAAAATAAAACTGATGAAGTTTGTAACTCTAATGTCCTGCTGGACTTGTGCACAATCGAAATCTAACTGGAGCTATTCTGAGAATAATGTCACATGGTATTAGCTGCAGAGGCCAAAAATATTTTAAGGCATAAATATCACCTGCGTATAGTCCGGAACCGATCTCGTGGGTATTGTGGCGTGGCGTCCATTTCTTCCTCCCGGCAGCCAAGATGGAGAGTAGAGGTGTTTATGGCATTGGTGACAGTTGTTCAGCCACACATGGAGCGAATCAGATTCTCGTCTTAGTCAGGAACCCTAAACATTCATATTGGTAATTACTCTAGTGTTCCATAATTCACAATACCCATCTCCCCCAGCATAAACTCACACAGCACATCATGACCAGTTTAACCTTTTTCAATTTAAGTATTCTTTGAAACTACCATGACACCCTCCCGAGACCTCAATACATCAAAATCTACCTACTGCATAGAATTTAGTATAAAATAAATAGTTATTCACAAACTGTTCATCAACTAATTGACCATCTTACTACAATTTCAATATAAGTTAACAAACTTGAACAGGTTCGTAAAGTACGCCCGTTCCAACAGAAATTACAAATAATTTCCTTACACCCCCTTTGATACAATTAGAATAAAATATAGATATATAAATTATAAAATACCATATTTCAGCCAGTATTAACATTCAAACACGTGAATAATAAGTGCTTACCCTGTCCACCACGTAGTGACTTTAAACATATATCCACTCACATCCCCGTTAATTTTAAGTTAAATGTAATTCCTTTTATGATACAATAAGTAAAAATACATTCAATACACTTACCGGGGATCACATCACGTTTATTTATCCATCAGAATAGGTATTTTACAAAATGAAGAATCTCAACGCTGCCAGGGGGTAGAAGACTGTAGACGCCAGCTGCCGAATGTGAACTGACTCAGCTTGCAACGAAAAGCCAACCACGCCGCCCCGACACGCGGATCGGTACAGCGAACGTATTGGTAACGTGGTACGCCCCGCTACACTAATCAATTAACAAATACGGTGATGAAGCATTTCATATCGTTAACCATTAGAAAAACAGCCGGGTTTTCACCAAAAACTCGGCACATTACATACCTACTGATAATGATGAATACACCCCTAATGGACTACCACCCCTATATGGGTGAAAATAGCCCTGTTCCAAAAATTGGTAGATTCCCCTAAAAATAACCCCCTAACTAAATTTTGTAACTTTAATTTCTCTGTTACAAATTAATTATTTTTGTAAAGCAATTATTTTGAGATTTTATCGGGCGCCATGTTGCAAGACTGTGCAACCAAAATATTAGGCTTACCTTGCGGTCCAGAATTCGTGTTAGCGAACCAGTAATTGCGAAATGTATTACCTGAAATAACTCACTCGTGTTTATATTGTTTACCAATGACATTACCTTTTATTTATATAAAAAACCCTACTTACATATTGAAAAGACTCTACTATGTGCCAAACATGCACGTGTTTACTATGCCTCGGGGCGTAGTCCCATTTATCTGGTAAACATATTCTCCCTTAAACATTTTCTAGACCCTCCAAAATAAACATGTGTTATAACTACTATATAATAAACATGATAAACGATAAATGATATTGGCACAACCCAGCACTTATTAATTATATTTGTATCCACTCTCTCCCTTTCATACTCTGGTACAAATTATTTATCTGAGCTCATTTGAATGAATATTTAATATTTGATTAATTCTGAATATAAAGATTTTATATATCCTTTTGAATATAAAGATTTTATATTTGAATAATACAATTAGGTTGTAGCTTAGCTGTACACTGATCGAAAAAACGTCCCATCGTAGATCACACCCTCTCGAAATTGTAGCGTCCCATCGCAGATCACACGTTTTTTTGATGTAGCTACCCAAACTGTTAACATATCACACATTTAATAAACTTTTGGTGGTGTAAAATTTAGATAAACAACACTTGGTGAATTTGCCGGCCGGCACCCTTCACTGTCAAGATGAAAATGGCAGCGTTTTATAACTGAGCATTGCGAAGGTGGGGCAAAACTACGTCACTGGTCCTTTATCTGAACGGCCAAGCCTCGTTTCTTACAAAAGTATGTATTACGTCTTGCATTCTTTTGGCTGACATAATCATGGGCTAGGCTTGTTTACCCGTTATTATGACGAACTGTTTTTTGCTACTTTTGTGATTTTACTCTGACCTCGACACAAATCCTGTCCGCTCAATATTACGTTATTGAAAATTCTCACTAAAACTTTACCGATCTTTTATATGGGATTTTAAAATAAAATACAACAATTAGGTTTTAGAACAATTATTTCCCAAAATTGTGAGAGGACCAGAATTGTACCGTTACAAAACCCCCTCAATGAAAGATTTTATGCCGAAGCATAAAAACTCTCATTGACACATTCGTACTTCCTAAAGGGATCAGCTAGGATATGTCGCCACAACCGCCTTACTATTTATGTGAAAAGAAAACAATAACTCACCCGTGGTCCGATGATGGTGACAGTACCTGCATGACCTTACTGGACTTCTCCTACGAGATCCCAACACCATAAGGCCAATCAGGCGCTTTACGCTCCTGCTTTGATGCTCTGGCCAGCTCAGGACCGCCGTCACAACATCACCAAACACTGAAACAATAAATCAAAATAGTGGCTTGGTATAATACTATATCCCTAACTGATCTGTTTCCCCTTAGCTATGTGCTGGTTTGTGTTGAGAAGCACTGGGTTTGCTTCACCTCAACAAGAATTATATAGAAGTGCCATTCTCTTCATTGACTACCCTGAACTTTATAAAATTTTTTCGATTCCCATCGATAATAATTAACCCTTTTTTGTTTTCATAATTAATATAATTATAAAAAGAAACACAAATCTTTATACTACAATTGAAACATATAATCCAAAATTTATGGATACAACTACCAAAATCTCCCTCTTCCTAAAACATTTTATATACAAAAATTTACTATTATTAATATTATTAACAGTAAGTAATCCGCTGCTGTTAACAATATTTTCCCCTCTTTCTTCTCCACACACACTATTTCTTGTACATACATATGATTCATGTTCAAATTCCTATGCTAATAATAAACATAATACATAATAATACACTCATAATTAACGTTGCAAGTATTACATTAAAATAAACAATTCACATTTAAGCTTGATTAAAATTTACACACCCTACATCTTTAAATTTGCGTATAAAATTATAACATTACATTTTAATTAATTAATTAATACTTTTATTAATTAGCCATCAATTATTTATCATTTACTACCATTTAATTCTTCACAATTTCAAATTTATTATTAATATTCATATTACATTATTATTATCATTTCTTATTACCTTTCTACTATGAATTTTCTACTTAAACCTTCACATTTTTATCATTAATTAGTCTGGGTGACTCCTGTATTCACTATGCTTTGACTTATTATATAGACACTAACATTTATAATCTGACTCACCTTTCTTTCTACTAACCACCACCAACCAGATTTACCTATCAGGACACCAATTTCTCAATTATAATCCACTTCACTAATTCCATTTAAATCCTCTGGCACCGCTCATCTTTGTACTCGGATGTGTGTTCCCTACCTGGCCATATACATACGTAATTTTTTGCCCTTCCAAAATATCGGCAAACACTCCCTTAAACTACGCTATTACCTGCCACAACGCTATACGTTGGTCACTCCTTACACCTCACCCCCACTACAAAATATCATCATCAACAAATATATGTTTACCCTTTACTTTACTCACCTCTCTACATATAATCACCACTACTGCGTCCCTAAAATATATAATACTTTCTTTGTGTATTATTCTCTTTAAAATTCTTATCTATCTAACTCCCATTAACTTTAATTGACTAACTCGAATGTCTTTATTTACACCCAGGCTCTATTCCCTTTTTAAACTTTACACTGTAATCATTGACAATTGCATTAGAAAATTCATCCCTCACCTACTCATAACAATACATCTCAATATTCAAAGATATATATATGCTTAATCATTTAACTTCATTACAAACTTTATTTTGTACAACATTAATTGAGTAATTAATCTTCAATTATTTAATTCAATTAATTAAACTTTCATTATTCATCACTTGTTTAGTCAAAACAAAAACATGTTAATTGTTATTATTGAATCAATTAAACTATAATTTACTGTTACATACATGGTGTACATAAAATTTACCTGTAATACACAACATCAAGAATACATAAATACATTGACATTAATACACAAAAAACAAAAACATATACAATCCAACTTATTATTTTATCATTGACCAAAATCAGTTCATAAGCAGTCCATTTCAAAACCACTGTTCACATATATTAATGTTCATTACACAATGAAACAATCTATCCTCCATCATTGAATAACAGTCGAATCTTAGGTCTATACAACTTATTTTTTATTAAGTAAATGATATTATTATTATCAATATAATATTTATCTACATTTTTATATTCTTCCACAATCTCGGTTGTATTAATAGGTTTATTCCATATCAATGTATCATATACCATGTCACGATCGGGTATGGTTCTGTTTACCTCAGTATTATCTGTCATAATCATGTAAGTTATCAAGTTATTTCTATTGTCATCATAATTATCTACTACTACACCCTTTACTTCCCAAGGTAAGTAATTGTTATCATTATTATCATCATCTACTATTATTGCTATCTCAATTTCACTACAAGGTAGGTATTCACTATAATTATCCACCATCTCTACTCCTAACCTTTCTACAAATTCTCTATACTATCTATTTATCTTAAAAATCTCTATTACCCTCTTTCTGTCTCTCCCAATATATTTCTCACCATAACACCAAGCTACACTCTCTCTCTCCAAATATGCAGGGGTCATTAATTCATAATCACTGCACCACCTATGAGGTACACAAAAACACCAGGGAACTCTATTTGTGGACCTATCGTCTCCCAAATATAAATCTAAGGAACTCACGTCCTTGCTAAACATACGTGAAGCCATTTCTTCACCCCCTACTACATCATCAAGGGAAAATTCTACCCCCTGCATCCCTTTTACAAATATACTTTCTCTCGGCTCTCTCTCTCTGACTCAACACACACAAACATCTCATTATCACTCCTAATATTCTCATCATCATTTTCTAACACCATGTTCTTAATTATATCATTGTTACTACCTGTAAACTCATTATTCAAATTATCATTGTTACTCACCTTATTAATTAACACTTTTTCTGTAAATGTATCTTCATTACTACCCCCACTATTCTCTACCCCATTTTTATTCTTGTAATTCTCGTCTACTTTACTCTTTGGTATATCAAATTTCTCGTCTACTAACGTTACTGTTTGTTCTTTCATTTTAACGAAATGTATATGCATTTCATCGATTCTTTTATCTAAGTGGCAATTTTGTCTTTTAATTTCATTTTTTATTTCGTCAAACTTCTCAGTAAAATCACTTTTGAATTCATTTTTAGTTTGCATATTTTGTGTTGTAATTTCATTTTTTATTTCACTTTTGAAATTATTAAAATTTTCATTCTGTTTATCAAATTTCAAATTGGAATCTCTTTTTTGTTCATCCAACTTCTCGTCTAATTTATCAAACTTCATACTTTGTTCATCAAATTTATGTAATAGTAACTGCATCATAGCAGCTGTCTCATCTGTTTTATTTTCATGACTTGAGATGGATGTTATTGTTACTGATTCTGATTCTACAAATGCAGTCGTACTCGACTCACCAATCTGACTAATTTGTGTCAATGGAACATCCATCTCACTAGTCATATTTTCATCAGTTGCACTGATTTCTATGGTTTTATTGTCATTGGTACTCATTTTGTTTATTATATCTCTAACACATATATGTCTATAACCTCGTAACTTAACCCTACCTTACGCACCTGTTTATGTACTTTTAAAATTACTTCAGGTAATTATTCCGCTTTTCTGGTAGGTGTACTCCACATAAAATTATATTTTATATCGAGTCCAAGTTCGGCCGCGCCAATGTAACTTTAATTTCTCTGTTACAAATTAATTATTTTTGTAAAGCAATTATTTTGAGATTTTATCGGGCGCCATGTTGCAAGACTGTGCAACCAAAATATTAGGCTTACCTTGCGGTCCAGAATTCGTGTTAGCGAACCAGTAATTACGAAATGTATTACCTGAAATAACTCCCTCGTGTTTATATTGTTTACCAATGACATTACCTTTTATTTATATAAAAAACCCTACTTACATATTGAAAAGACTCTACTATGTGCCAAACATGCACGTGTTTACTATGCCTCGGGGCGTAGTCCCATTTATCTGGTAAACATATTCTCCCTTAAACATTTTCTAGACCTTCCAAAATAAACATGTGTTATAACTACTATATAATAAACATGATAAACGATAAATGATATTGGCACAACCCAGCACTTATTAATTATATTTGTATCCACTCTCTCCCTTTCATACTCTGGTACAAATTATTTATCTGAGCTCATTTGAATGAATATTTAATATTTGATTAATTCTGAATATAAAGATTTTATATATCCTTTTGAATATAAAGATTTTATATTTGAATAATACAATTAGGTTGTAGCAGCCAATTGTACTTAGCTGTACGCTGATCGAAAAAACGTCCCATCGTAGATCACACCCTCTCGAAGTTGTAGCGTCCCATCGCAGATCACACGTTTTTTTGATGTTGTAGCTACCCAAACTGTTAATATATCACACATTTAATAAACTTTTGGTGGTGTAAAATTTAGATAAACAACACTTGGTGAATTTGCCAGCCGGCACCTTTCACTGTCGAAATGAAAATGGCAGCGTTTTATAACTGAGCATTGCGAAGGTGGGGCAAAACTACGTCACTGGTCCTTTGTCTGAACGGCCAAGCCTCGTTTCTTACAAAAGTATGTATTACATCTTGCATTCTTTTGGCTGACGTAATCATGGGCTAGGCTTGTTTACCCGTTATTATGACGAACTGTTTTTTGCTACTTTTGTGATTTTACTCTGACCTCGACACAAATCCTGTCCGCTCAATATTACGTTATTGAAAATTCTCACTAAAACTTTACCAATCTTTTATATGGGATTTTAAAATAAAATACAACAATTAGGTTTTAGAACAATTATTTCCCAAAATTGTGAGAGGACCAGAATTGTACCGTTACAATTTAACAAACCACCGGGTTAACAAAACAAAACAAACCATAAGCCGGTTATAACAATTGAAATTTATGATTTGCTATAATTAACTACTTTCATGTTCATGATCCGATGAGGTCATGACCGCACTTAAATGGGGAATCTACAGTTAAACATATAACATAGGTTTATTATTTATACCTGTTTACATCAACAGTTGTATACATGACTTGTTTTACAAATACTATCTCAACACAAACATTTCCTTGTTAAATTCAAATAGGGTTTACAAAGATGACCACTTTAGCTTCACTTCTCAATTTGCCTACATATTTTAGTCATTACGTTTTAACCAGTCACATTTGTTTTACAATTCCAATCAAATTTCAAATCAAAATGAATTTACATTCATTACTAAAATTCACATTTTCAATTAGTTTAATTTCTACTCACATTAATTTAATTTCCTCATTTTTTCAAAACAGTTTAAATTACTTTAGTTACCTTATCTGAAACACATTAACTCCATTTGATTACGTCTTGTATTTATTTTAGTTTCATAACAAAATTTATTTATAGCAATTATTCATCAACATAAAATGTTATTATTATCACCTCCATCATAACTGTAAACGTTAGTCACACAAAACAATATACCTGTTAACAGCATATCAGCTGATGCACTACCAGAATATCAACACCCCCTTAACACAAATAAATACAATACAAGTTTATTTACAAGTTTTCGTCATCATTTTATTGTTTACCACACTTCATTGCATAAATCAGCCAAGTCATGATACCATTAAAAAGTCATCGTCGAAAATTAGTCTTATGCCCACATACATTGTATGATTACCATTTGTGTGATAACCATTTAAATCTTTCTTATCCGTTTTACCATAATAATAATAATCCCCAGGGTCATCCCCCATTATTATTCTATCATAAGCCGTGTCTACATTAGTATTTTTGGTTAAGTCTCCGTCAGTATTTTCTGTCTCATTTAAATGGTTTATATTTTCATCATCATAATCATCAATTGCTACTAATGCGCTAACTCTTACAACAGGTAAGCGTTTATCATCACTATCGATATAATTATCGTTTACTACTGCACTATTTCCTTCATAAGGTAAATAGTTAATGTTATTTATTCTCTCTACCAATTCTCTATAACCTTTCTTTACATTAAACACCTCTGTTATTCTATTTCTCTCTTTATAATTACTTCCCCAACCCAATCTCACATTCTCACTCCACACAGAGGGCAATACCACTTTATTATAACACCATCTGGCCTTACCAGATACACTAAGAACCACAGGACATTTTGAAGACCTTTTGTCTTCTACAAAAACTATCGAGGAACTCTCGTCCTCCCAAAACATTCGTGAAGTCTCTGCTTCACCCTCTACCTCACGGGAAAATTTTGCCTTCTGTTCACACCCTACATTTAAACTATCTTCGTACCCCCTTTCTAACTCATAAACACTAAATGCTACTCCGTTACTAACCCCAAATAATTTTCTACTGAAAAGTTTTATTTTAACGTTTATAAATTTATTAGTTAGACTTTGTTTATAAATATACACTTTCGGCTCTTGTAGCCGCCATGTTGTTTGCTACCAACTTTAAAATTTTACTCACCAGGTCCAGGAATCGAATTGGACGAGCTGAAAACAAGATGGTTGTCTGAAATAACTCACTCAACAATTAATTTGTTTCCCATGAATTATTTATTATTTTTATATCACTTTTCAATTCAAATAATTCTTAACACATTTTTTTTTTTATATTCAATGAAAAAATTATTCAGACAAAAACTTGTTAATTTTCCTTATATATGAATTTATCGGTACTCCACATAAATAATAACATCTTTAAAACTACTATCAAAATTTAATTAACACAAACCAGCGCTTCTTATTTTATCATTTTTATTTCACGCACACTTTCATGCAGTACACATTTTATATTCCCCTTTTCGAGCTCATTTTAGTAAAACATTTCTTTCAACAAAATTTAGAATTGTATTTGAATTTATTTATGCCTGGCTGAAGAAATTATATTATGCCTCGTTCTATTACTTATCTGGTTACAACAGGTGAGTCCATATTACTGCGCACTTTCGACTATTTCTTATATTTCTTGGTTTCCCACACTTTGGTGAAATAATGTACTTTTTACAACATAACTGTTAATTGATTTTTTGCAATTCCGATCCGATTTTTTTTTATACTTTCACATTTTTGTTTGGGTGAGACGAAAACTATGCTCAGCCGGCTGACGCAGGAATGGCTCACATCAGTTGTTCTTAGATGTTCATGGCCGACTGCCTTTGTAAACCAAGCATTAACAGACTGCTGGCGTTGACACACCTACATTCCAACGTGGCGTATTGGACTGACGTCATATAGTCTGACTTGGTTTCACTGCATCGTTTACAAAGGTCAAAGTTCGTTGGCTATATGTAACTGGTTTTTTTGCGTCTGGAGTTGACCTTGACACTATTTCACTCGCTTGCTTCCTAGTCGTTATAATTTATGATTAAAATTTGTTTATTATTATTTATACTTTTATGTTTCCACTTTCCCCAAATTATCCCGGGTAGACCCAAACTGTCCCGTTACACAACTCTCATCATTATTTCTACTGTTTATCGTATCATGCATAAATACCTTGTAACGTGCCGATTTAGCGGGATATGTTATTTTATTAAATTTTTGGGGTTTTGGTAAAATATTCATAAACATAATTTCCAACTGTGACCAGGCCACGTGTTGAATTGAAACAGTGTTATAACAAAGGAACGATATATCTCAACAGTTGTGCAATCTGTATGCAGGAATGTACTAAGCGTCATTTCTAAGAACTTTGCGAGTGTGTGGCAGTACGCCCGATCGCACCCGACGACCAGGTGCGCGGACCGACGCCAGTTTTGTGAAACGCAAAGATGGCTAAGAGACAAAATTTCCGAGCACATGTACCAAGTTGACGGATGTGAGTCCTAAGTCCAACCCTTTTAGTGACGTCAACCAGTGCTGAACAAATATTAGCTAAGACCAACACTCACTCAACTGCATGGGTTAAATAGGACATAGCTGTGGTGACGAAACACAAGGCTTTGTTTTCCACCTAAAAAGACGCAATCGAGTCAGCGGTGAATGCTACGCCGCTCTTGGCAGTCCGATACAGACCGTACCTGCAGGTACAGCCCCACGGGGCTCCTCTTTTAAAAATTTTATAAGTTGCCAGTTTAAAGTGAATTACCAATTATAATAATGTGACAGTGGCGAGTATCATTCAGTGAAGAACATCTACAATTATTTTCGGACACACGAATAAGTTAAAACGTGAAATAGTGAGCTCGAGCGAAAACCACGTTGTCGGCCGGGGGTATTTCACAACATGTTTTAAGGGTTTTTGTGGTAATTAAAATGATCAGGGGTGGGTTTATTGAATTAAATTGAGTGAATGAGAGAATGGCAGGCTGGGCTGTGTTTGTGTGCACTAGAATAAGGTAAGATGTTAGTTTTAAGTTAAACATAGTAATTTTGGCCATGGAGTAAATAACCAAATAAGAAATGATTTCACTGTCTAAATTTTTAAGTAAAGCTCTGATAAAGTTTTTTCAAACAAGCTAATAATAAAACTTATTAATTCTCTTCAAACAATGAGTCGAGTCAATTATTCCAGTAACCTGCAAAACACGTTTGCATCCTACGTTCGTGTGATCGAATTCTGGACCCAGATAACTCTCAGCAGGTGAGTGGAACACATAAATAAAATCATTTATTTAGAGTTGTATAATGTAGGCAACTTCACAATGGCGCATCCGATACAGGGACGAATTGATTAAATTAAAAATGACAATTCCACACCTACAAAAGATGCAAGCGTGTTTTTAAGGTTGGAATTAAAGTGCGTCATTTACGCATAATAGACAAGATCAAAATTATATTATGATAAAGGAAATTAATTAAGAGTAAATTAATAAGTATTAAGTATAAATAATAAGATATGGCAGATAACGAAAGCAACATAAATGAAACGACTAGTGTCGAAAATTTTGATGAGTCAAACATGAGTAATTTTGAGATACATTCGACTCCAAGTGCGAGTCAAGATAAAACAGAGTTAAACTTAACTGATCAGAGTAATGTAACTGAAGATTCGGGCGTGCAATTGACCCCGACTTCAACAAAATGTAACGTCCAATTCAATAGTGACGTAATGAGTATGTTACAATTAATCTTAGAACAAAATAAAGAACAAAAAAGTGATTCTGATGCTAAATTTAATAAAATTGATAGCAAGCTTAATGAACAGAAAAACTAAATGCAAGAATTTAAAAGTAGTTTCAATGAGAAATTTGACATACAAAATCGTAATTTCAATAACAAATTTGATGAGTTGAAAAGCGAAATACAAGAACAAAATAAAATGTGAACAACAGAATATTAAAAATGATATTAATTTTAAAGAAATGAAAGAACAGAATATTCAGTTTCAGCAGAGTATAAGTGTAAAATTTGATAATCTGATTCATGTACTAGATAAACGTATTGATGAACGTTGTAAAAATACCAATGAAATAATAAAAAATAGTTTGAATAAATTAGAACAGAGTATTGAGCGAATGGGAGTACATGTGATGAATACAAACAAGAGTAATACAAATGAAAATTATAATGACATGTGTAAAAATGTGGTACTAGATAAAGAGTTAACAAATGATAATGATGATGTCGAAAATAATAAAAATAATATGGCGAATAGTAATGTAACTGAAAAGGTAGTATCAGAGAGTGATGCGTTGAAAATAAATAGTGAGAGTACTGAGGAAGTTATAGAATGCAGTGATGGAATGTTAATGTGTGTTTATGAGTTAGAGAGAGAGAGTGGAAAGATAGTATAGTGGTAGAATGGGGGCAGAGGGTAAATTTTCCCCTTATTTGTAATGAACCAGAGTGTTCACAAGTGTTGTTTTTGAAGGGCAAGAGTCCCGTGTTAATGGAAGATTTAATGTGTTTTCCTTTTTTGCATAAGTTTATACCCTCTGTGTGGAATGATTTTATAAATATGAGATGGTGTTATGATGAGAGAAATTTAGATAGAGAATGGTGTGTTGAGAGAGAGACAGAATTGTATGAATTAAAGAGAGATTATGGTGAGTGGAAAGAAATGTTAGAAGTGTATTTAAACAAGAATAATTTAATTGATGATGAGAAAATAACTGACCCTATATTGAGTGTATTTACTAACGGAGACTTGACAGAAATACTTAATGTTGACTTGGTTCATGATTATTGTGATAAAACGAATGAATTTGAATTTTATGGTTATGACACACACGATAGCCGTATGTGTGCAACTGAAATTGAAAAGTGTTATTTGAAACAAAGATTGATTTTTGACGATGGAGGGTAAACTATAAAACAATCAATGGACAATTTTAAATGCTTTGTTTTGTGGTTTTGACCCCACAACCTTGGACATTGAAGTGTCATATAACTGAGTAATCAATGATGAAGAATTGTAAATAAGTGTAGTGAATTTAATGGTGTGTATGGTAGGATGTCAGGTAAACAATGTGTATATGTAGTAGCAATGGTTGTGATAATAATAATATTAATATTTGCAATCTAAATAAATAACAAAATTAATTTTGAAGATGGTAATTAGAGAATTGTTATTGTTTTGATAGCAATGTAAATTGTATTTTCAATAATTGATTTAATTAAAATATTTTGATCGATTTAAATGTTGTATAATTGAATTTTGATAACGAGTTTAAATTATTTCAGGAGATGTGAATTTGGTAATTAATTGTTAAATTGTGTGATTTGAAATAACACTGTGATTAAATGTTTCAGAGGTTACTTGGAGATATTGGTGTGTATGGTGTATGTATTTTGTGTATGTCAGTATGTGAATAATGGACTGTAAGTATAAAAATTTATAATAACCGGTCAGGCATAATGAAAGGTTTACAGATGTTTAACTTAAATGAAAGAATTTTAACTTCAATAATGAAAACAATTTGCAGTAATTATACTAAAAAGAAACTATAATTGAAAAATTAATAATAACTGAGATATGATGTAAAATAAATGTTAATAATAAATTTGAAAATTTTAAAGTGATGAATGATTTAAATGATGATGGATAAAATGGTTGATGAAAAATGTCAGATTATAATGTTTTATATAATTTTTAATTTAGCTATTAATGTGCTATTGCTGGGGTGGCCTGTGCCCCAGTAGATAGTGAAATGGGTTGGGGTAATAGTGAGTGTTACCTCCATCGGAGGCCGAAATGGCGAAAATGTACGGCACACCTTTTTTGTACAATTTTAATTTGTACCATGATAGACTTTCGTGCCGTACAAAGAAATGACGAGTAGAACAGGCATTAAAGTAGAGTTTGATTTCCCCGACTTTTCGGGCGATTACTGCCTTACCAGCACTAATCGTGGTTTTGGCTAGCGGTCAGCTATGGCCATAATCAAGTCCCTTGACCATAGCTGACTTGAAATTGGTTGATAGTAGAAATTAACAGGGGGGTGAAACTAGGGGAATCCCCGGAACTATGGAACAGCGGCTGCCACTCTGTCTGAGGAGGGACAGCATAGACCGGTGGTAGACCCGTTTTAAGGGCTTGTAACTATAAAACGAAGGTATGTCGATACCTAAAATTTTTAAAATGTAAAGCCGAAGCAAGGACACGGAGATGTTCAATTCCTCCAACTATGCAGTCCTTGTGAACGAAAATGGGCGTCACAGTCCAACATAAAATACAATAGTCATTATTATAAAATTATACAACAATAAAATTATTGCTCATTACATGAGCAACGGATTTAAATTTCATAACATAAAAAATGATAACTCAATTTTGCTCTAATAAAATGCTTGTATTACGCTTTGATAAATAGATGTTCATACGTTCAGTATAATGTGTTCATTCTATATTTTATAAATGTATTATTTTATTGTGTTAGAGGTAAGAATTGATAAGAAATATGTGTTTTATATAATTGGTGTAATTTTGAAATAAGTATAACAAAGTAAATAACTAGACCGACCGGCAGGTGGTTTACATAATAGTACCAGAGTCAGAAAGAGGGGAAACAATGATGGTAGATGTAAGGATTGCTAAAAATGTGTATTTCATAGAATGTGTATAATTTTGAAATGAGTTTGCAGTGAGGTCATTCACCTTGCTAGGAATGTCAGCTGATCAGTAGTAAAATGTCACTGTTAAATTGTTTATTAATGTTCAAGGTAATTAATGTTAAATATAATGTGTTAACGATGTTATTTCAAATGATGAGAAAAGTAATCTGATAAAGTTAAGATTGTAAAGGTTTATGAAAGGTAATAAAAGGTGGATTATGGGTGATTAATATTTTGTGGGACATGTAGATCAGTCCAAGTTAAAGTTAAAGTGGTAGTAGAGAGAATAATATTGTTTTGAATTAATGTAATGTTGTTGTGAGGTAATGTAATAGAATTTGAGAAGTATTGATGTTGACACAGTAGATATGGGGAATATATGTAGAGTAATGAGTGATATATTGATGTTTATAAATGATGATGTTATTTTGTAGTTGAAGTGAGGGAATAAGAGTGTTAATTTGGGGATGGTAATTTTGTAATAGGGGATAGTGTAATGGAGGAGTCCGCAACAAAAGGGTTGGGACGGGAAGGGACCAATTTGGCGGGAAGGGGTTGCCTTAGGTAGAATACAGGGACCAGATTAAGGAAATGAGCTTTTGGGGGGGAAACACTTATCCTAAGTACAAAGGGTTAGCGAATATTTTTTATATATCAAGAGAATGTGGCGAATTGAGTTTAATAGTAAGCTGGGTGTAGAGATTGTTTGATAGATGTTTTGATAGAAATGGGTGTCCTGATAGTTAAAGTTGTTAGGTGTATTAGAATCAAAGAGTGAGAAAGATTATATATGTATAAATGCCAGATGGCAAATCAAGCTAGTATAAATAATTAGATCACCCAAATTAAAGGAAATTGAGCTTATTAAAGAAAAGAGATTTATAGTAAAAATATAAAATTTTGATTGAAACCAGTGACGATTTTTGATAGAGTTTGAAAATAATGTAAAGTGTTTATTGGAGTAATTTAAATAGCAATTTGACTGTTAATTATAATAATATTTTGTTCTTTTAAATGTTTTATTTTATTTTGTTTTGTGTTTAAAGGTGTTCAATGTATTTTCAGATGTAACTTGTGTATAATTTATATAGGTCAAGGTTCTTGACTTGACCCAGTTTTGATCAGCTGATAGGTGAGGTCATATACTAGACACGTTTAGCAAGGAAGTAAAGCCAATTTTGCTTTTGAATAATTTTAAATAATTTCAATATTGAAAAAATATATTTTAATAATTTAAATTTTTTGAATTTAAAATTTTTTTGGAAAAAAAAATTTTAGTTTGATTCTGCCTGCCATCTAATTGATGTTTTTGAACTGTGATGATGTTATTGTGTGTGTATTATTAGTGTTTTTATTGAATTGTATTGTTTAGAATATAGGTATAATCACATGTTAGGTTAAGGATGTTCCTATTTTAAGAGATGTTCGACTTGTTTATTTTCTAATAATAAAAAACTAACGAAGAGAATGATTCAACTTAGATGAAAGATTTGTGTTTTGATTTTAAAGAAGATAGCTATTGATTTTTAACTTACATAAATTTTGAAGAATGTTTCAATTTGGATAGTATGTAACAATAAGTGTGTGTGTGCAAGCCCAGTAACTGCTAAAGGCAGCCCAGTGTGCATGTAAGGGGGAACATATCGGTTGAGGATCTGGCATGATATAAGCCAGGGATTTGGATTTTGGGGCGGCATGATAGAAGGTGAGGTGCGCTGTGGTGCGTATCTGTTCGATTTTTCGGTGTTTGGCTCTCATACAGAGAAGTCCAGTGATCTCGTTCAGATGCGTCCATAGTCGCTGAGCCAGGGGGGTTGTTTACCCATGAAGTATAAGATCTAAAAGGGGGTTGTTGGCACCATATCCTCACCGATCCTCTTAGAGGTTTTAGCAATGAGATTTCTTCTGTTTCAGCAGAAGATCTCTCATTGGGGGGGGGGGTATTGTAACGTGCCGATTTAGCGGGATATGTTATTTTATTAAATTTTTGGGGTTTTGGTAAAATATTCATAAACATAATTTCCAACTGTGACCAGGCCACGTGTTGAATTGAAACAGTGTTATAACAAAGGAACGATACGTCTCAACAGTTGTGCAATCTGTATGCAGGAATGTACTAAGCGTCATTTCTAAGAACTTTGCGAGTGTGTGGCAGTACGCCCGATCGCACCCGACGAGCAGGTGCACGGATCGACGCCAGTTTTGTGAAACGCAAAGATGGCTAAGAGACAAAATTTACGAGCACATGTACCAAGTTGACGGATGTGAGTCCTAAGTCCAACCCTTTTAGTGACGTCACCAGTGCTGAACAAATATCAGCTAAGACCAACACTCACTCAACTGCATGGGTTAAATAGGACATAGCTGTGGCGACGAAACACAAGGCTTTGTTTTCCACCTAAAAAGACGCAATCGAGTCAGCGGTGAATGCTACGCCGCTCTTGGCAGTCCGATACAGACCTGTTACTTTACTTAATTATGTCCCTAGTTCTGGGCGGCATTTGTTACTTTACTCGTATTTATACTCTTAATAAAATACATCTGTATATGTATGTGGAAACAACCAGTAACCTATATTTTGTTTTGTTTACTTTATTTCGATCAGACACGTTTGTCACACATACCATAATTATGGTATCCACCATAATTTGTGAATTCGTTTGCTTCAGTTTTGTTATTATACTTATTATTACTACCTAACGGTCCAGGATTCGACTCAGCGTGAATGCTGACACAAGGAGGAATTGAAATGAGAATACGTTTCTTTGACACCATGAACATCAATCGTAATTTATTTCTGCATTTTTAGTTGTGTACACCGGACAATATTCCAAGATGGCGGCCATTAAATATATTGGCTCGCTTTCATACTAAAATCAGTTATATTTTATCAAACATTAATTTACCAGAATCTTTATATTGATTATGCAGCTGCTTCATATTTAATTAATTTAATGATAATTCTTTAAAAGAAAACGCAAACCAACACCCCGATGGGATGTCGACATTATCGGGCACACCCTACTTTCTCTCGCACATTCATACTTATAATTTCAAAATTATATTTTGTGTACACATCTCTATGATTGATTAAAGAGCTCTTTAAATATAAATTTGGGTTTTCACTTCCCTGATTTGGTCGACTGGAAGTTCTAGACGTGCATCACATGTTGTTCCCTCCGCTGGCGTTGTTACATCATATCAAATTCACTGACTCTACTTCTAATTTTGAAAAGCAATCACTGCACACTGTCTAAAGTTTACTGAGGTGGTTACATTTCACATTTTGATTACATTTTGAGTTATTTCAAACACTAAACCGGTGTAAAATGCCGGTTGCCTGTGAGACAGGTGTTACTACTGCTGCTGTATTGTATAGACTGGGGCTCAACACTACGCAAATTCTACGTACGTGTGTGTGTAAACGTCATCGTTCTTTGTTTCTTCGTTACATAATAGTCTTGTTGATTACGTATTTTTATAGCGTCATTGTGGTTTTAATGACGTTGGGCGTTGTTGGCCAATGAGATAGAAGTAAGTAGAGCCGGTATTGGTTACAGTAACCATTACAAGTCTGTTTATCGGCACGTATTCTGCTGTCCTTGAAATTGTTTTGTTGTCTCTGATCTGCGTCGTCGTATGCGAAACCCAAGGGAAATTGTATCACACATATAAATGATTTTTAAAACATTGAAATACCATAGTTTACTACCTTGCATACCATATTTTTATATCATACTTTTTGTACTGTCACAGACCGTACCTGCAGGTACAGCCCCACGGGGCTCCTCTTTTAAAAATTTTATAAGTTGCCAGTTTAAAGTGAATTACCAATTATAATAATGTGACAGTGGCGAGTATCATTCAGTGAAGGACATCTACAATTATTTTTGGACACGAATAAGTTAAAACGCGAAATAGTGAGCTCGAGCGAAAACCACGTTGTCGGCCGGGGATATTTCACAGCATGTTTTAAGGGTTTTTGTGGTAATTAAAATGATCAGGGGTGGGTTTATTGAATTAAATTGAGTGAATGAGAGAATGGCAGGCTGGGCTGTGTTTGTGTGCACTAGAATAAGGTAAGATGTTAGTTTTAAGTTAAACATAGTAATTTTGGCCATGGAGTAAATAACCAAATAAGAAATAATTTCACTGTCTAAATTTTAAGTAAAGCTCTGATAAAGTTTTTTCAAACAAGCTAATAATAAAACTTATTAATTCTCTTCAAACAATGAGTCGAGTCAATTATTCCAGTAACCTGCAAAACACATTTGCATCCTACGTTCGTGTGATCGAATTCTGGACCCAGATAACTCTCAGCAGGTGAGTGGAACACATAAATAAAATCATTTATTTAGAGTTGTATAATGTAGGCAACTGCACAACCTCATTATCAACTACTTTGTTATTGTTATTCACCATTATTTTACTCTTGTTAATTATTTCCTCATCATAATTAACATTATTACTCGCCTTGTTCTCCGTTATTTTATTAATTATAACTACTACTACTACTCACTACACACTTACCGGTATTTCTTGTACTCTCCTCTCTTTCTCTAACGTTATCTACATCATCTTGCATTTGTATCTTAATTGTATTGAACCGTTCATCAATACCACACAGTGAATTTTTTAATTCATCAAATTTGACATCATTGGTGTCGAATCTTTTATTTAATTCGTTAAAACTACTTTCCCATTTAATTTTCTGTTCATTTACATTACTACTCACTTCATTCAGTTTTGCATTTTGTGCATCAAATTTATGATCATTTGCATCAAAACGTTTATTGATATCGCTCTTTATTTCATTAAATTTAACCTCATTATCACTTTTTTGTTCCTTGAAACTACTTTGTATAAAGTTAAATAGATCATCTATTGATATTTCTCTTTCTTTATTCTAGTCTCTACGGGAGTAGATTTTGCTTCCGCCTCACTAATTACTACAGATTGTGTTAAATTATTTTCACCTATTAGGCTTGGAGTCGTCTCCAACCCCGAATCATTCGCAACAGCTGATTCAGTTAGAACATTTTCTTGGACCGTAATTGGAGTTAAGCAACCTCCTGACTCACTCGTAACTGTCGAGTCAGTCAGATTTATTTTATTATTTTTTCCATTTTGTATATTTTTGTTTTTTACATATACGGTTATGCTTTTTAACCTACACATCCGCTCCCACTCCAAAATAATCCTTTTCTGCAACTCAATTAGGTCTGGTTTGTATAATTAATAAATTATACACACTGTCCCAGTTCGGGGGCCATTGAAACTGTTGAAATTTTTATTGCTGTTAATAAATTTGAGTCCCTGTTCGGGCGCCATTGAAACTTTACGTATTTATCGCATTAAGATAATTTTTCCAATTTATAAAAACTTTACTCTTTTTCTTACCTTCAGGTTCCGTCCAGGATTCTACAGACGAAACAGTTGCAGAGGGATTATTTGGGTTGAGTTGCAAAATCATAAAGCAAACACATGTTATGCTGACTAAAACAAAATACTTTTCGTTTATTACAAAAAAATTACGTTATTTTCTACACTTGTATACCAACTCCTCAGATTCTCATTGTTTCTTGTCAACTACTACATCTATTAAGGTTTTTCAGTTTTTTGTTAGACAAAAATAACGCACCAGGTTATCGGTATAAACTTGACAAAATAAACAATTCTTACAGAACTATTACAAGTAATTTAAATTATTACTAAACCAGTACTTTTTCTTTTTATTTATTTTTTTAATAATTCCCCTTTTTTAACCCCGTTTATAGAGCTCTTTTAATCTTTATTTTTTTTTAACATTGAATTATTTATTTGTGAGGTTTAGGATATTTAACTGATAGTTTGTTATTGGTACTTAACCATTCTGGGAACGTCCCAATCAATTTCACCACCTCCACATGTTATTTTCCATTTCCCGGATCACTCCGCACTTCAGTGTTTATGCAGTTAAAAGTTTCTCACGGTAGTTTTACTCGTTCTTCGGTGGTTCACTCTGAACTGTTGTTTTAAACGTTTCTATCACTGTCATTATTCAGTAGTTTACTACTATTTTAATTTACATTTGGTAACATTTTGTTGGCTGATGTAAATTAAGCTCGAGCACTTGTTTTTTTTTTATGACCACGCGGTCGAAAGATACGAGTTGACACGCTTAATCTGCGTTAGGGCGCAGTTCTCGGGGTTTTAGGCTGGTCACGTGATCACCAATTCAAGCCCTGATTGGTGGTTTTAAAAAGTTCTAGAAGCTAGGCCAAAGAATTCTGCAATCTTTTGCCGCCTGATGCAATCTGCACGTTGCCTTCATATTTTCCGTGATTCACGGATGCCACGAACTGTATGTAGTTACGTAATCTGTCTGGACTAGCTGACTCCAGGGACAAACACAGACGTGGTGTTTTGTAATAATGTTGTATGTATAGTTGGTTAAAATGAGGTACACCAAAGGTGAACCCTGACTGCTTTTTGAATTATGTTCAATTATTAAAATTCATTCCCTTCCCTGATATGTCCCGTTACCCAGGTAAATAAGGTATCTCATACTCTATGCTGTTGCTTAATCCTATATTACACCATTACAACTGACTGTTATTTTTATACTTCTTATAATTATGTTAGTTTTTGCTATCATAATTACACTTTAGACTTTTAATACTGTTTGAACAGCTACTGATACACATGCCAGTATATTGTAACAGGATGACACTATATTTTAATTGGTCAAATCACATGATTAGTTTAATCAAAATTACTACAATAATTAAAGAGAATCAATTTTCCATATGGTGAATCCATTTTGTCTCTTTCATACAGTCATACTGAATTGCTGTAGTCTCCTATAATGTACTTACAGATTCGCATACAGAAAACAATCTTTGACTACTTGAAGAAATTTCATTTCTGAGGGCACCTCATAACATAAAAACACGCCTTCTCTTGTGTCAGTAACCTGAAGTTCCAACTTTGCAGTAGGAACAAATGCCATTTATCAGGGGCAGACTGGACAGGTCGGCTTGTCGACGATCGCCGAGGGCCCAGCCCCAGAGCCATAAAAATTTTATTTCGAGGAAAAACAAGAAACCTTGTTTTATATATATATATTGTAACAGTACCAAAAATATGGTAGTTACATAATATGAACTAATGTCACGTCAAGTATGAAAAAAAACATGGAAATATATCTAGATAAATAAACCTAAGTGTATATAAGTGTGTATCTACAAATATATTAATAAAAAATCCAACAATGAAAAGAGAATACTAATATATCAACATTAAATACAAAATGAAGAAAGAAAGTGCCACAAGCCCAAAACAAAATATCAGTAACTAGACCCAATAGGATCCAACAGTGAGGGGAATCAATGAAACAAGGACCAACAAGCTCCAACAACAATGGAGATAAATAAAATTAGCAACTACAATGAAAATATTTGAAAAAGAAGAAAGAAGAAGGACCAGGAAGAGCACCAAGAAGAAGAAAGAAGATGGACAGAAGATATAAGGACTCAACATAAACCACATGTACTAAAAACAATGTAAGTGACAAAAGAAATGATTATAAGTGTGAAAAGAAGACCAGTGTGAAACATTTAAGGAACCACAAACAATTACAGTGTGTACTTAATACAAATGTGAAACCTGTGAATAATTAACCAATTTCAACTGAATAAACCACACAAACAATTACAGTGATGAAGTTTACAGTATGAGAAATATGTTAATTTCATGATGAAACAACAAAAATTAAAAATAGTCAAATAAACACAGACAATGAGTGTGACTAATTTAATAAAGTTGTAATCAATACACATAATCATAAGACCACCAGATTAGAACAAAATAGAACAATTATGTTATTGTTCATAGAGAACTGACAGCAAATAAAAGACATTTGTTAAGTATCAAACAATGACAGGAATTAAGTTCCACCATTGACCAGAAAAATATTGTAAATAATACAAGAAAGATTTGTGTTAGTGTTTAATAAGGAATTGTATAAACATGTGTAACAAAATAGTTAAAGTATTATGTTAATATACCGTAGTGAAGTCAGTTTAGTAGTAGAAAAATACTGCACTAAAACAGATGGTATTTTGTTACATAACCCCACAAGGAAGAGACCTATTACAACAGAAAATGATACATATTAGTATAAATATCTGATCATCAAATATGTTATCAAACGAGAATTTATTATAAGTAGTAATAATAAATATTAAGAGACAATGTAATATATTGCAAAACAATGTAAATAGAACAAGTCAAACATAATGGCACAGAGAATAGCAGAAATGAGAAAAGTATGCCAATTTAGTTAAGCAAAGTACAGTATCAAAACCAATATCAATGTTTATAAGAGTATTACCAGTAGTGAGATAAATATCTGATAATACATTGAGAACAGATTCTAAACATGATAAGAACAATATTGTAATTAATTAATGTAAATTAACTAACTATGTACATATGACCAGAAGTAAGCTGAACCGTTGTATAGCTAATTAGTTAAGAAAAATACTGTATCAAATGTTGAGCACAGATTATTACAATTGTTACCAGTAGTAAGAGGAAATCCCAATGCTACTTTGAGAACAGATAATGACCATAAAAACAGTCATATTATATACAAACAATTAAAAACCAAATGACTATTATGAAGAAAACCAAATGTAAACAAACCATGACAAACAAGTTATTTATGAAAAATATAGCATATAAACTTGTGTAAAAGTAATTGGAAACTTTACCAAAAGTTAGAATAATATCTAATGCTACTTTGGGAATTCAAACCAAATAGAACAATGACAATTTAGTTGTTGTATTAGAAAAAATAAATGACTACTATGATATGACACAACATAAACAGAGCCATTGCTGAAAGATTAAAGAGTTCTGAACTAATTAAAAGATAATCATTATATATAATAAATTAGGTACTATGTGTATACACTAATTATAATCATTACATGATATGATTTGTATAGAAGAGACCAAAAATAAGGTGAAAAAATTGTATAAGAGAGATAGGAGAAGACTGAAACTATGTAAATATTAAATTAACCACAGTCATATATAGATATTATAGTGTAAAAATTTTATAAATAAACATTACTAGTATTATTAGATAGTAATATGATCGTTTTAAATAAGAAAAATTAGTTCTAAGCATGTTTATGAAAAATCTAACATGGACGCTTAATGACGCCATAACGAGATTTGTGTAGGGAACAATTATTCCCAAATTGTATATCAAACCGACTGAGATATAGACTCAAAGTGTTTATTTAAGAAGTGTTTTATCATAATTAAGTAAAATCTGGTGTAACGAACTTATAAAAATAAGATACACCAGGAATAACAAATAAAATCGTTATTGTGATAGTAGTAATGAACGGAAAATAAACGTTTTTGGACTTAATTTAACAAGCAAAACGCCCTGAATTCACTGATATCAACCAATTAACGATAGGACGTAAAGTAAGAAAGTTATGGTAATTTTAAACATTCCAGTTAAATTTTTGTACCAGTGATGACGTAAAAAAGCCTCCACACCAAACTCAATTTTGTCAAAAAATTAAATATTTTAATAAAACGAAGGCTTTTGGGTCAGAGAGTACAACGTCTCCAGCCAATAGAATGAATGACTTTCGACAGACAACCGAGAGACGCTTCAGAGGAGCAGAACAGTCTACGATCAACCATCAAACGAATAGGCCACGCCGCTCAAGACAAAAAAAAGAAGTTTATTTTTAAAACGGTGCGCGCCATATACGTCAGTACAACAACATACAGTTAACCTTAACACAACATTTATACATACGAGTGAAAAAGTGCGGAATTGTTTTAATTAAACAAGTAGGTCAGTGTATAATGTGACCATACTTGCGAGTGAAGTGTTAAATAGGAAACAGGGAGTACAATTTTATTTAAACAATATTTGAACGAAAATAATAATTTTTGTGAATAGCTAACCTTCGATACTACGCACGTCAGATAATGCTGAGTATCGAAACCAGTAATTAAATTATCAGAATTAAGGAAAGATTTAATCCATAATTATTAAAATATTATAAAAATATTTTAATTATTTATAATAATTTAAAATATAATGTTTGGAAATAATTATTAATGAATACAAGAATATTTAGTCACTCATTTGACTAAATTTATTTCTTTTGATTTTTTCGATGTTTTGAAATATACTTTATTAATTTTCATATAATATGAATAAATGTAATTCTGATAATAATATATTAAAGGATTATGAATAATATGTTTACATGTATAGTTTAAGAAATAATAGCTATTAAGGAATACTTATCCTTTGTAACAACACCGGTTAATTCTAACCTCAGAAATCGTTACGGTAACTTGATAATTTCAATATTATCAAGTTATAATCTGTTATAAGATCAAATTAACAAGTAATTGTTCTCAAGTAACATCCAAATCAAATAGAATTACTAAAAAGAGTTTTTTGAGAAATTTTTCTCTTGTGAATAGATGATTTTTAAAACAAATTATTAAACGAAAGTAATACATTTTAAATACTGTACAAGTCATACAACTTGATAATTGCAAACTAGTATTAGAGATGCGTGCGCATGCCCGCGTACGATAATTTCATAAATACCAGACATATGGTACCAATTTTTGATTTTTTATATTTGTTCGATTATTATTCATTATTGTTAATTCTATATCGTTATTTGTATTACATCTTGTGACTGGTATCATGTTACCTAAAAGAACCTAACGAAATATGGTAATTCACTGAATCAAAGTAACATAACCTATTGCAGTTAAATTATTGTACTAAATAACAGGTCTACCACCCTTGAGGAATTAGACAGAGTCTTATTTGAATTTTTGTTGTAATCAGTAATTGAAAGGTTGTTTATTATTGCTTATTAATTGTCAAAGATTTTATTATTTATTAAATTGTTAATAAACCACCAATTTTATTACCACAAAAGGAGTATCATTTCTATTAAAAGTAAATTCATTTAATTTTTAATCAGTTCTGACACAGGTGGCGGAAGAATTTAAACAGATTTAGCATAATTCAGAATATTCATCAGATATTGCTTCATTTACTATTGTGTGTGATGATATATTAAGTATTCGATCCGAATATTTTCTTGTATTTGAAGTGCATGTATTTCAGAAGGAACGTCACAGAACAGAATTGAAGTATTCAAGTGTGGTAAGTAAGAGAAATACACAACAAAGTGCGCGAACCATATTAAAATAAAAGGAGTGAACTATTACTACGTACCCATAAAAAACAATACATTAACACCAATAACCTCAACGATTACGATTACATCTTTTGATAAACAACATTATCGTAGATACCGGTGCGTGTCTACACCCACACGAAAAATAATCTACATAACTACATCATAAATATAAATACAATCTATACTTGTAATTTTACTTTACAAGTTGGCGCCCAACGTGGGGCTTGACATAATAAGACCCCGAAGAACGAAGAACATTTATACTTTATATTCTTTATACTCTTCATATAATTATATACTTGTAATGTATTTTTACATTACAAGTTGGCGCCCAACGTGGGGCAGAAGTGATTGAAGATCACACACCAATACTACTATAATTATACTCTTATACTTGTAATTTTACATTACAAGTTGGCGCCCAACGTGGGGCACGATTTAAGGGAAATTACACCATAACTAGTGACCCAATCACCCCAATTCGTGAAAAAGACAGCAGGTACATTACCAGGACAGCAAGATGTACACCAACAGATTAAAATCAAGATCAAAATCGAGATCAACATCGAGGAAGAGGGCAACCGAAGCGGAAAAGGAGACCAGAAGAGAAGAAAGAGAGGCCATGTCGACGGAAGATGTAGAAGAAGTTGTACTGGAAACGAAGGAAAAAACAATTGAACCGGCGGAGGGGGTTCAGCAGCCTATGGAGGAACCGGAAGTAATGATTCAAGAAGCTCCACCAGAACCAAGCCAGCCTGAACAGACAACGTCAATAGGAGAGCCCGCATTTCAAGAGTGGATGAGAAAAATGATGGAGTCACTAAAGGAAGGTCAGGAGTCACTGAAAGAAGACAATCGGTCATTGAAAGAAGATAATCGGTCACTAAAGGAAGGCCTGAAGTCCACAGACCAGAAGATGAACAAATCCATAGAATCAATGGAGTCATTGAAAACAGACTTAAATAGTAAAATAGAAGAGGCCAGTCGATCCACAAACCAAAAAATAGAGGAAGGCCAGAGGGAGAACCAGAAACATATAGAGTTGTTAAAAGAAGAATTTAATAACCAAATAAGTGAGACGAACAGAAGAATGGAAGAGGGTCAAAGGAAAACCGAAGAATTGTTGGAGAAGAAAATGGCCATCATGAAAGAAGATTTATCGGCAGAGTTGGGAGTGAAGATTGATCAAACTAACCAGAAAATTGATGGGATCAGCGCTAAACTTAATCGAGATGTTGAGAATATACAAGCCGATCACGAAAATATATGGCAACAGATAAGTATCAACAATAACAAGATGGAAGAGACTGCTAAAAATACAGTGGAAATGGTGGAGAGAAGGTGTCGAAGAAATCGAGAAACAAATGGCCATATTAACGACGGAAATGAATGTAGAAATGTCTGAAGTGCGGAAAGAAGGAGAAAGTACTAACCTAAAGCTAATACAGACGGAGATGGACATCAACCAACGTATTAATGATGTGAAGAAAACCCACGATACCCAACTAGATGTAATAACACAAGAGCAAACAAAGATGAAGGCAGCGCAGTCAACATTGAAGGATAAGTGTGAAGAAGTTTCTGGAAGGGTAGACACGATCAAGCAACAAGTACACGATGACAAGACACAATCCACAGAACATCAACGGAGGGAATTGGACAACCTCCGAGACGAAATGCATCGTCTGCAAACCATACCAAATTTCCTATCTGGTTTGAGTCATTTAGAAGGAAGAGACCAGATTGACTTCCGGACCTATTCAAAAAATCCCTTAGAATTCCTAGAGAGAATTGAAGAAATCATACAAAGGAACCGTGAGAGCAGATGGTCTGTCATTAAAGGTATGTTAGACGAATCATTTAAACACACGTTTGACAACTGGTGGACAGCAACCCGACATGAAGTGGGTAATTATGACACCTTCAAGACAGCATTCAAGCAGAAGTATTGGTCGGAAGCCACACAGAACATCATAAGGGACGACATTACCAACGGAAGGTTCGACGTGAATGGAAGGCAATCCATGACCACCTACTTTTTAGGAAAGATTTGCCTGGCAAGGAATCTGGAACCGGCAATCCCAGAAGAATGCCTGGTCACAAAGTTGGCTTACCATTTTAATCAGGGTATCTCACAGGGAAGACTAAATGCACAGATAAAAACAATCCAAGGAATGTGCGACCTACTCGAAAGCCACGAGAGAGAACGATACTACCAACGGAGTCGACAAGTACCGAGCCAAACATACGATCGAGGAGGGCCTGGAAACAATAACCCTACCATTCATAATAATGGTAATAACCCAGGAAGGAATTTTCATAACCCACCGAGATTCCAGAATCAACCCACACCACGCCAAGACGGAGGTGGCAATAACATAAATAGAGGGAACCATAATAACCATCATCCTGGTGGTTACCAGCGAGATACGCATTACCAAAGAGGTAATAACTACTACAGGCCGTATCAGAACCAGTCTCCTAAGCACCAACCAAAACAAGGTAATGGTCATAATAATAACAGTCAATTTCGAAGAGTCCACTATGCCCATGCCAGCCGAGGTGGAAACCATAGAACTTATTATCAAGGAAGGAGGAGTTTCCCACACCAGCACCATCATTCCAATAATAGTGACAGAGATGAGAGAGAGTCCAGCTATCGGTCAAATGGAAGTGACAGCAGTGGAAGTCCTAGAACAACCACACAAACTACAGAGGTATACCATAACGGACATGGACCTGGAAATCAGGAGTCCGTAGCTTCGACGTCTCAGGACAGACGCGAAAACGGTGACCTGAATTTAAACACCAACCGGCAGTGAAAAACCCAAGATCACCCTCACTGAACCGGACTATTGGGTCTGATGTTTTGGCAAAATCTTCAAATCATCGCAAAATATATAACAACAACTACCTAAAAAATATAAGAAAAGATCTGATGGAAGAAAAGGAAAATATTATCGGCGATACAAGCAACAGTGAAATTGCGTATATATCCGTTAAAGTAAACAACACCGATGCCACAGCAATGATAGACACCGGTGCGAATGTATCACTAATCGACAAGTTGGAACTGGACAGAAATCAATCGGAGAATAAAGCTACGATACCTACATTGCCAATTAGCAACATAATTCTCATCGGTGCTACCGGACGTCAGAATAAGACTATCCGACAGCAAGTACAATTAGATGTATCCAGCAATGGGAAGACAATACAGATGGTATTCCTAGTAGCCAGTGGGCTACCGTTCACTCTACTCATTGGTTGTGATATTTTAAGAAAATACACCGCAATCATCAATATGGATACAAATATGGTGAAGATGAAAACAGAAGAAATAGAGTGGACAGCCAATTTGACAGAATACAGGAAGGCACCCTCGGAACATGTAATATACTACATCAGAGAAGGCCGCGAACACCAAGAAGGCGCCATCAACCAAGGAATACACAACAGTCAAGAGGAAGCTTTATGGTTGGAGAAAATTAATGGCAACCGAGAATTTAAAACCAGCCAGAATAGCCAAGAATTAACTTGGGAACAACGGGAACAATTAATAGATATATACTACCAATATCGCCACGTATTTTCTGATACGCCTGGGAAAATAAAAAATTTCCAACGTGAACTGAAATTCAAAGACCAGACAGAGTTCAAGCGGAAATCATATCCTATCGCCTTTTCACTAAAAGAAGCTGTAAGAGAGGAGATTCAGCGTTTAATAGAGAATGACTTAATAGAGGTAAGCAATTCACCATACACCAACCCTATTGTCGCTGTACCAAAAAAGAATGGTGCAGTACGAATTTGTTTAGATGCTCGTGAACTTAACAAAACCATAATTAATGACAGGACATCGCCTGGAGAAATCGATGAAATACTAAAGAAATTTTATAGTACAAAATTTTACAGTATATGGGATACGGTATGTGGATATTGGCAGGTTGAGCTGCATCCGAACAGTAGAAAATACACTGCTTTTATCTTTGAAGGCTGAAACTACCATTTTAAAAGGCTACCATTCGGTTTAGTTAACTCAGTAGCAATATTCGTCAAATGCATGGACGAGATACTGGGCCACAAAACACTACAGTTCACGACAGTTTATGTCGACGATCTCTTAATAGCCTCTAACAATTGGGAGGAGCACTGTGACCGGGTGGCACAAGTACTTAAAAAATTGGAAGACAACCACATTACTTTAAAATTAGATAAATCTCAACTAATTGCAAAGGAAGTGCAATTCTTGGGGTTTAACTTGTCTGAATATGGAATTACACCATCCCAGGAGAAGATGGAGGCAATTCAGCGTTTCCCCGTCCCGAAGAACAAAAAGCAACTGCAATCATTCCTCGGAATCTGCAATTATTATCGGAAATTTCAAAATAATTATTCCGAATTGACAGCTCGATTCTCAACACAGCTATCATCGAAAGAAAAATGGAAATGGGGAGCAGAGCAAGACTCTACATTTGAATTGATTAAAGTAAAGTTCCTGGAAACCGTTATGCTGCATCACCCCAATTTTAATAGACAGTTTTTCATGAATTGTGACGCTAGCGACCTAAGCCTTGGTTCTGTACTCTATCAAGAAGACCAAGAAGGGCATCATCAAGTGATCAGTTTCGCAAGCCGTACGTTAAACAAGTGCGAACGTAACTACCATACAACAGAAAAAGAATTATTGAGTATAGTGTTTGCATGCGAAAAATTTAGGACATTTATTTTAGGATATACAGTAACAGTGAGGACAGATCACAAATCCATTTCATTTCTAAAAAACTGCAAATTAAAACACGGAAGGCTGACAAGATGGACTCTTACACTTCAAGAATACAACATACAATGGGAGTACATACCCGGAAGAAGCAACACAGCTGCAGACGTGTTGTCCCGGATAAACATTAATGCCCAAACATTTGAAGGAGAGAGGGAAACCATTGCGAGAGTATACCACTTACTGAAGAGTAAATCCGAACTCACTAATATATTATCTGACATAATCAATCATCAACAACAAGATCCCAAAATATCATTAATTATCAAAAAACTAGCCAACAATGATGCAAACATAAACCATTATTACTGTACTCATAATCAGTTGTTATTCACCAAACACAATAAAGGTGATGAGAGATGGAAGGTAGTTATCCCCAAAGCCCTAGAAAAAGAATTGACCATCGACTACCACATACGTTATGGTCATATGGGCGCAGTGAAGGTCATAAAGGCTTTGCAGGAGCATGTGCATTTCAAGGACATGAGTAGAAAAGTCAGAAAATATGTCCAGAGTTGTAATATCTGTCAACTGGCAAAATGCAGCAATGAAAAGCGAGAAGGAGTTATGATACCAATTACATCAACAGCAAGACTAGAAAAAGTTTTCTTGGACATTTGTGGACCTTTTCCACGGAGTGGTGGGAGACACCAGTATAAGTATATCATTATAATATTTGATCATTACACCAAATATACTAAGCTGTACCCACTCAATCGAGCGACAACCAGTAAAATACTAGAGATAGTCATAAATAAATATATACCCGAAGTGGGTAAACCATCGATGATAATTACAGATCACGGAACGCAATTCCGAGGACGAAAGTGGCGGGAAACACTGATCCATCTGGGAGTAAAAACATACAAGACATCGGTGTATCACCCCAACAGCAACCCTGCTGAGAGAGTGTTGAGAGAAGTAGGAAGGATTTTAAGAACCTACTGTCACAGCCAGCAGAGGAAGTGGGAGGAGTATTTATCCCCGGCTGAAGACTTCCTAAATCTAGCCTACCACCAATCGACTGACGAAACACCATACATGGCTATGTACGAGAAAAGACCACCCCGGGAGATCACAGAGATAATTAATTTTCCAATCAGTGCCGAAGTCAAATTTGACAAAACCCGATTCTATAATAATGCAGTTGAAAGAGCGAATAAATTGAGGCTCAAGTACAAAAAGTTACAACCCAAAATTATCAAATATGAAGTGGGAGACCAAGTGCTTATAAAAAATCGAGAGCTCCCAAGTACTATTGAGGGCATTGCAAAGAAGCTACTACTGCTATATACCGGACCACATACTGTGACTAAAAACAATCTAAACAACACA
This sequence comes from Magicicada septendecula, assembly GCA_034769895.1. NCBI lineage: Eukaryota > Metazoa > Arthropoda > Insecta > Hemiptera > Cicadidae > Magicicada > Magicicada septendecula. The sequence goes on along the minus strand of CM068368.1, from coordinate 219,959,381 downwards.
TATGAATTGCAGAACCCTATTACAAAGAAGATAAAAGGTACCTATAATCAAACCTCAATGAAAAAATATATTGAAAATTAAATTATGGGACCAAAAAAGTGAAAAGATAGCGATAAGGATTATTTTATTATTGATAATGTAAAGGATGAAAATATTTGTTATGAAAAATGAAGGTATAATTATAAATATAACCGTTGACTATATCAAGATGAAAAATGAAATGTGGCTATGAAGATTATTGTTATTTAAAGGTGAAAAATGAAAATATGGTTATAAAAATAGATGTTGACTAAAGAAAAAAAAGGATGTGTTATTATTATGAAAATTATTATGTGTGTATATTAAATGAGAAATCACTGTATAATTATGTATTGAACATTGAATATATTGTAACTTTATAATGTGAGAAAACATACTTCAAGAGAATTAATGTAAAGGATTCAGAACATTGTGTTGTTAATAATAAAGTACTAAATAAATGAATATACGAGACAGACAAATAAGATCCAAGGCACAAACATTTCCAAGAGCCTAGTCAACCAGTAAATTATAACATCTTACCCGTACTAATAAAAGAAGAGTATGAATATACGAGAAAGACAAATAACAACTTTGGCACTACTATGAATTCCAAGAGCCACGTCAACAAGTAAACAAGAACACCTTACCCGTACTATTAAGAAAAAGAGAAAGGAGCAATATACGAGACTGACAAACTACATCTTTGGCACGTATGAATTTCCAAGAGCCTAGTCAACCAGTAAATTATAACATCTTACCCGTACTAATAAAAGAAGAGTATGAATATACGAGAAAGACAAATAACAACTTTGGCACTACTATGAATTCCAAGAGCCACGTCAACAAGTAAACAAGAACACCTTACCTGTACTATTAAGAAAAAGAGAAAGGAGCAATATACGAGACTGACAAACTACATCTTTGGCACGTATGAATTTCCAAGAGCCACGTCAACCAGTAACAAGAACACCTTACCCGTACTATTAAGAAAAAGAGAAAGGAGCAATATACGAGACTGACAAATTACATCTATGGCAAAAATATTTCCAAGAGCCTAGTCAACAGTAAATTATAACATCTTACCCGTACTAATAAAAGAAGAGTATGAATATACGAGAACGACAAACAACATCTTTGGCACTAATATGAATTCCAAGAGCCTAGTCAACCAGTAATCATAACATCCTACCCGTACTATAGAAGAAAAGTATGATATACGAGACTGACACCCTAGATCATAGGCACTACATTTCCAAGAGCCATGTCAACCAGTAATCATAACATCCTACCCGTACTAATAAAAGAAGAGTATGAATATACGAGATCGACACCCTAGATCATAGGCACTACATTTCCAAGAGCCTAGTCAACAAGTAATTATAACATCTCACCCGTACTATTTAGAAGAAGAGTATGATATACGAGACTGACACACAACAACCATGGCACTACTATGAATTCCAAGAGCCACGTCAACAAGTAGATAAGAACATCTTACCCGTACTATTGAAGAAAGAAGAAGGAACAAATGAGAAGTTGGAAAAATGAAACCAAAGTAATGTATTAATGTAGACAAACCACCACACACAACCACATTGTTTATGATGTATGTGAATAGAGAAAAAAACCAATACCACATGGAATATAAATACCAAATACAAACCATGAAGAAGAAGAAAAACAAATGTACTTATGAATTATATCTAGAAGAATGAAACCTGAGATGAAGAATATGACGAGACGACATTCAAAGTGACAACAAAATGAAGAGATTAATCAATGATAATGAAGAATGAAAAAATAATATACTAACGAAGACAATCATGAGAGTATACCAGTGAGGAAGTGTAAAACAAACTATCCCTATAATATGTGAAGAATATAGTTAAGTTGAATCAGGAAGAGAGAGAATAACAATGTATAAACCGCAGATGCGTGAATAAATCCCAAGGATATTTATTATTTGTCGGAAGAACGACCACTATTATTATTTTTGATGATTTAAAATGAATTGACTGAAGAGTAATGCCAGCAATCATTTATTATTATTGAAGGAGATGATTTGTCTTCATATTTATTGAAGTTAGTATGGCCAGTAGAGTTGAATAGCCAAAGTGAGCCGCTCTAAACTGCCCCAGCTAAACTTATGTTAGGGAATTAGGGAACTAAATAAACAAGGGAGATGATTACATAGAGAAGAAATAAACACGATTCAAATAGAAGAAAGTGAAGGGATATATGGAAAAAACATGTGAATCAACATGGAATGTACAACAATTGATAAATTCTTCAATGAAAAATATATTATAATAATTCAGAATTAATCAATTCTTATAGGAAGGCATATGTAACAGTACCAAAAATATGGTAGTTACATAATATGAACTAATGTCACGTCAAGTATGAAAAAAAACATGGAAATATATCTAGATAAATAAACCTAAGTGTATATAAGTGTGTATCTACAAATATATTAATAAAAAATCCAACAATGAAAAGAGAATACTAATATATCAACATTAAATACAAAATGAAGAAAGAAAGTGCCACAAGCCCAAAACAAAATATCAGTAACTAGACCCAATAGGATCCAACAGTGAGGGGAATTAACGAAACAAGGACCAACAAGCTCCAACAACAATGGAGATAAATAAAATTAGCAACTACAATGAAAATATTTGAAAAAGAAGAAAGAAGAAGGACCAGGAAGAGCACCAAGAAGAAGAAAGAAGATGGACAGAAGATATAAGGACTCAACATAAACCACATGTACTAAAAACAATGTAAGTGACAAAAGAAATGATTATAAGTGTGAAAAGAAGACCAGTGTGAAACATTTAAGGAACCACAAACAATTACAGTGTGTACTTAATACAAATGTGAAACCTGTGAATAATTAACCAATTTCAACTGAATAAACCACACAAACAATTACAGTGATGAAGTTTACAGTGTGAGAAATATGTTAATTTCATGATGAAACAACAAAAATTAAAAATAGTCAAATAAACACAGACAATGAGTGTGACTAATTTAATAAAGTTGTAATCAATACACATAATCATAAGACCACCAGATTAGAACAAGATAGAACAATTATGTTATTGTTCATAGAGAACTGACAACAAATAAAAGACATTTGTTATGTATCAAACAATGACAGGAATTAAGTTCCACCATTGACCAGAAAAATATTGTAAATAATACAAGAAAGATTTGTGTTAGTGTTTAATAAGGAATTGTATAAACATGTGTAACGAAATAGTTAAAGTATTATGTTAATATACCGTAGTGAAGTCAGTTTAGTAGTAGAAAAATACTGCACTAAAACAGATGGTACATTGTTACATAACCCCACAAGGAAGAGACCTATTACAACAGAAAATGATACATATTAGTATAAATATCTGATCATCAAATATGTTATCAAACGAGAATTTATTATAAGTAGTAATAATAAATATTAAGAGACAATGTAATATATTGCAAAACAATGTAAATAGAACAAGTCAAACATAATGGCACAGAGAATAGCAGAAATGAGAAAAGTATGCCAATTTAGTTAAGCAAAGTACAGTATCAAAACCAATATCAATGTTTATAAGAGTATTACCAGTAGTGAGATAAATATCTGATAATACATTGAGAACAGATTCTAAACATGATAAGAACAATATTGTAACTAAATTAATGTAAACTAACTAACTATGTACATATGACCAGAAGTAAGCTGAACCGTTGTATAGCTAATTAGTTAAGAAAAATACTGTATCAAATGTTGAGCACAGATTATTACAATTGTTACCAGTAGTAAGAGGAAATCCCAATGCTACTTTGAGAACAGATAATGACCATAAAAACAGTCATATTATATACAAACAATTAAAAACCAAATGACTATTATGAAGAAAACCAAATGTAAACAAACCATGACAAACAAGTTATTTATGAAAAATATAGCATATAAACTTGTGTAAAAGTAATTGGAAACTTTACCAAAAGTTAGAATAATATCTAATGCTACTTTGGGAATTCAAACCAAATAGAACAATGACAATTTAGTTGTTGTATTAGAAAAAATAAATGACTACTATGATATGACACAACATAAACAGAGCCATTGCTGAAAGATTAAAGAGTTCTGAACTAATTAAAAGATAACCATTATATATAATAAATTAGGTACTATGTGTATACACTAATTATAATCATTACATGATATGATTTGTATAGAAGAGACCAAAAATAAGGTGAAAAAATTGTATAAGAGAGATAGGAGAAGACTGAAACTATGTAAATATTAAATTAACCACAGTCATATATAGATATTATAGTGTAAAAATTGTATAAATAAACATTACTAGTATTATTAGATAGTAATATGATCGTTTTAAATAAGAAAAATTAGTTCTAAGCATGTTTATGAAAAATCTAACATGGACGCTTAATGACGCCATAACGAGATTTGTGTAGGGAACAATTATTCCCAAATTGTATATCAAACCGACTGAGATATAGACTCAAAGTGTTTATTTAAGAAGTGTTTTATCATAATTAAGTAAAATCTGGTGTAACGAACTTATAAAAATAAGATACACCAGGAATAACAAATAAAATCGTTATTGTGATAGTAGTAATGAACGGAAAATAAACGTTTTTGGACTTAATTTAACAAGCAAAACGCCCTGAATTCACTGATATCAACCAATTAACGATAGGACGTAAAGTAAGAAAGTTATGGTAATTTTAAACTTTCCAGTTAAATTGTTGTACCAGTGATGACGTAAAAAGCCTCCACACCAAACTCAATTTTGTCAAAAAATTAAATATTTTAATAAAACGAAGGCTTTTGGGTCAGAGAGTACAACGTCTCCAGCCAATAGAATGAATGACTTTCGACAGACAACCGAGAGACGCTTCAGAGGAGCAGAACAGTCTACGATCAACCATCAAACGAATAGGCCACGCCGCTCAAGACAAAAAAGGAGAAGTTTATTTTTAAAACGGTGCGCGCCATATACGTCAGTACAACAACGTACAGTTAACCTTAACACAACATTTATACATACGAGTGAAAAAGTGCGGAATTGTTTTAATTAAACAAGTAGGTCAGTGTATAATGTCGACCATACTTGCGAGTGAAGTGTTAAATAGGAAACAGGGAGTACAATTTTATTTAAACAATATTTGAACGAAAATAATAATTTTTGTGAATAGCTAACCTTCGATACTACGCACGTCAGATAATGCTGAGTATCGAAACCAGTAATTAAATTATCAGAATTAAGGAAAGATTTAATCCATAATTATTAAAATATTATAAAAATATTTTAATTATTTATAATAATTTAAAATATAATGTTTGGAAATAATTATTAATGAATACAAGAATATTTAGTCACTCATTTGACTAAATTTATTTCTTTTGATTTTTTCGATGTTTTGAAATATACTTTATTAATTTTCATATAATATGAATAAATGTAATTCTGATAATAATATATTAAAGGATTATGAATAATATGTTTACATGTATAGTTTAAGAAATAATAGCTATTAAGGAATACTTATCCTTTGTAACAACACCGGTTAATTCTAACCTCAGAAATCGTTACGGTAACTTGATAATTTCAATATTACCGATCTGTTCTCAAGTAACATCCAAATCAAATAGAATTACTAACAAGAGTTTTTTGAGAAATTTTTCTCTTGTGAATAGATGATTTTTAAAACAAATTATTAAACGAAAGTAATACATTTTAAATACTGTACAAGTCATACAGCTTGATAATTGCAAACTAGTATTAGAGATGCGTGCGCATGCCCGCGTACGATAATTTCATAAATACCAGACATATGGTACCAATTTTTGATTTTTTATATTTGTTCGATTATTATTCATTATTGTTAATTCTATATCGTTATTTGTATTACATCTTGTGACTGGTATCATGTTACCTAAAACAACCTAACGAAATATGGTAATTCACTGAATCAAAGTAACATAACCTATTGCAGTTAAATTATTGTACTAATAACAGGTCTACCAGCCTTGAGGAATTAGACAGTCTTATTTGAATTTTTGTTGTAATCAGTAATTGAAAGGTTGTTTATTATTGCTTATTAATTGTCAAAGATTTTATTATTTATTAAATCCTATACTATTAAACGAGCAATAATTGTTTGTCTGTAAATTTTTTTTCCGAAACGGCTCGAGGAATTTTCTCGGTAGTTGGTACTTAAGGGTATTTTGACACCAGGAATCGATTGGACGCGGTCTCACTTTCCGCAAAATTCGTCTAAGAGCCACATCTGAGGGCCTTTATTTTAAAATATCGCGGGACCGATACCGCGCGACAATTAATTATTGCTAGGCAACTGTAATTTCTAACCAGCTTTCTTACCGTACAGATAAATAAATTACAGGAACCGTCGATAAACGCAAACGGCGCAGTATCGATATGTTTATATATGAAGAAGAATAAATAGCTGTTGCAATCAACGTAAATAAACAAAATAAGAGTTGAGACCAGCAATAATTGTCCGTCCGTCTATAAATTTTTTTCGCGTAACGGCTCGAGGAATTTTCTCGAAATTTTTACATTACCGAAATTTCATTACATTATTATTCAAAAACGTTGTGTCTGTTTGTTTATTCAGAGGTTTATTTGAAAATTATAGGTGAGCTATTTCAGAAATTAATCGATTTGTGTGATCATTTTCTTTGTCTTTTACAGTGATTTTATTCCAATCAGTTATTTAGTGTTAGATCTGCTCAGTAAAATAAAAAAATAATTGCAATTTTTCTCTGCTCAGTGATCTATTTACAATAAAAAAAAAATTACAGTGTTTGTGCAAGTGCAAAGCGACTCAAATTCTTGCTCGGTTGGTAATTTATATAGTTTTTTAAGAAGGTGTCATCACCTTAAGTTACATATTACTATTCTGTGCACACCCACCAAGCATTGGACACTGTGCAACATTATTTATACTTCCAGTCTTATGCGCAACTGATTTTAAATATTTTTGGCAGAAAAAAGCAATCTGAAAATGTTATTTTTTAGATGCCTCGCGGACGACCTCCTAAACGGCGAATTTTTAATAACTTAAGGCCACCACAACAAAGACAGCAAGAAAATGAGTTACCACAGCTTCTTCAGGAAATAACGAATGTCAGAGACGAACTTTCTGAAAATAATCTATCAATGCTATTTATGAAAATCAGGCATCCACTTCAAGACCCTTTCCCCTTCCCGAAGTAACAAATGCCCGAAAACAAGTTCCTCAAAATAATACTAACAACGTCATTCATGAAAATCAGGCGTCAACTTCTAGACCTGTGCGAAGTGCCAAGAATGATTGTATGAATAGACTAAATGAAGTATTAAGGGAGCTTAACGATTACCAGTCGCAAGAATTACGTGAGCAAATAAGGGAGATAAATAATAAACGCAGAATATTGGCAGAATCAACAGAAGAGCGTGAACGACGGCAAGAAAACGATCGATTGCGAGCAAGTAAAAGCAGAGCTGAAGAGTCACCAGAGCAAAGAGCTCAACGGCTTCTAATCATTCGATTACGAGCAAGTCAAAGAAGAGCTGAAGAAAATGAAGAAAGACGTCAGCAGCGATTAGAGGAGCAACGTCGCCGGAATGAAAGACGTCAAAGAGCTCTGCTATTGAACCCTTTACGAACATACAAATTAGCTGTCACTTCTGATCTATCCAATCACACATTAGGAAATTTTAATGTTGCTTGCTTGCATTGTAGCGCTTTGCATTTTCCAGAAGAACGTGTTAGCAATCGAACCCATAGAAATTCTTTCGGAGACTGCTGTTTGCATGGCCGCATAGCGCTGCATCCACCTAAATTTCCAAATGGGTTGGTGCGACTATTTCTTCATTGTCATCCAGTAACTGATGAATTTCATAAAAGAATACGTAATTTAAATGCATGTTTTGCAATGGCTTCATTCACCGTGGATGATAATCGAACCATAAACAATCGAGGAATTTATACGTTTATTGCAGCAGGGAATGTTTATCATAAAATTAACGTGGCTGCTCATCCAACTCAAAATTCACAAGGTGAGTTTGAACGACCTCGATATGGACAGATGTACTTCCTCGATAATGAAGATGCTGTCAATGAACGTGTCAACATTCCACTGAATAATGGAATTAGTGTCCCATTAATGAACCTGTTGGAAGGAATTATCCGCTCACAAAATCCATTTGTACAAGGTTTTATGATGATGCGAGAGGTTGAAGAAGAAGTGAACAAGCGTGCTGCTGAGGAAAGAACTGAACCACCTTACGTGAAACTTCTCTTTGCGTTGCCCGAGGGTGCAGACCACAGAAGGTATAACATTCCATTACAAAATGATGTTTGCGCCGTGGTCACTTTGAATGCCGATCAAAGTTTTCCTGATAATTCGACAGAGAGGTAAATCCATTGTTACAATGAGGAACATCGAACAACGGGTTGAGTCATTCACTTACCCTCTATTTTATCCCAAAGGTACTTTTGGATATTCCACAGATCTACCATTAAGAACTCCGCATGCGAGTCGTCGTCACCTTACAAGACTTAAATTGGCTCAATATAGAATTGCTTTTCGGCCACAATTTGCTCAATTTCTTCCACTCGAGAATCCTGTAAGAAATCCTGATCTGCGTCTCCTAAATTTTAACGCTCTACATTATGGTGGTAAACTTTTCCAACAGTACCTCGTTGACACTGCTATAACAGTTATAAAAGATCGAATTGTTTGGATTAAAGCTAATCAAAAAAAATTCTTGCTGATAATTACGCTTCAGTTATTAATTTCATAAACCAACTTGCTGAACAAAAAAATGCTACTGTTGGGGAAAAACTTATACTACCTTCTTCATTTCCTGGATCTACAAGATATTACGCTAAACATTTTGAAGATGCCATGGCCTTAGTTCGTCGTCTAGGATGGCCGGATTATTTCATTACGATGACATGCAATCCTGATTGGTCAGAAATTAAGGAAGCAGCAAGAATACAATTCCATGATCAAAGTCTTTTAAATCAACCAAGTCAAGATAGACCTGACCTCATTGCAAGGGTCGCACAAAAAATTTCATGAACTAATTGATGATTTGGATAAAAACAAATTTTTGGTAAAGTTGCAGCTTATGTGTACACTATAGAATTTCAAAAGCGAGGTCTTCCCCACATGCACTTGCTATTGATTATGTCTTCTCAAGACAAAATATATAACGTCGAGGAGCTTGATGACTTGATTTCTGCTGAAATTCCTGACGACGACACAATACTGCGAGATTTGATGATTAAATGGATGATACATAATCCGTGTGGAGAGCATAACCAAGAAGCTCCATGTATGATCAATAAAGATGGAAAAATGAAGTGTCACTTAGGATTTCCAAAATTATTCAAAGATTTTACATCTTTAGTTTAAGATGAAAAAACCAATCATCGACGTCGCTATGATTCGAGAATGGATCCAAACAGTCCAGACTTTTCACATCATCATGCTGTTTATCGTAAGGATAGTCAAGGTAGACGAACAACAAGAGACAATCGCCATGTTGCTTCATATAACGCTTACCTTTTAAAAAAAATTTAATTGCCATATTAATGTAGAATACGTTGGTAGTATAAAAGGAGTTAAATATCTTTATAAATATGTTTACAAGGGACATGACTGTGCATTTGTCAAGGTAATTCAAGATCAACGAAAATTAAATTACAATGAAGCAGAAACATATGTGCAAGGTCGATGCATCACACCTCCAGAGGCATGCTGGAGTCTCTTTGGCTACGAAATCCAGAAAAAAAGTCACACTATTCAACGTTTAGATATTCATCTACCTGGACAATATCGAATGGCAAATATTGAACAGACGCAGGAAGATTTAGCTGACGTAGACCAAAGAGGTTCAACTTTAGAAGCTTACGTTAGACATAATTCACATTCGAAGCAGCAACAACAAAATCAAGTCCACAATGAAAATCAACAAGAAATACATTATTATTATTATTGGCGGCAGATGCCAGAGCACTTTAGGTGGATAGGAAGTAACAGTGAATGGCAGCCCAGGGTCAGGCGCCTTCGAGTTATTGGTAGAGTTCACAGCATAAACTTTGTTTCGCAACCAGAACTTTACCATCTACGGCTATTGCTCTACCACGTCAAGGATGCTACAAGCTTCGATGACCTTTTATTGGTAGAAGGAACAAGATACGCTACATATAAACAAGCCTGCCTAGCTAAAGGACTAACATATGATGATCAACAATGGGTCGAAGGTTTCAGAGAATCTGCCATGTCAAAAATGCCTTCAGTAATGAGAACACTATTCACACAAATTCTTATTCTTGGCACTCCTGAAAATCCTAAGGCTTTATGGGATATGTTCAAAGAAGAACTGGCTGAAGACTTTATTAGAGAGGCCAGACGTAATAACACTTCTATTGAAGAAGCGATAAAAAGAGCTTATCGGATCATTGCTTACAAATTGAACACAGAACTACAGAAGGTCAAAATTTCTGCTTCTGGGTACAGAGATACAATATGGACGATATAGACAATTCTGAAAATCAGTTGAATGAAGAAATAGTAAACGTTGATGAATAAGCAGAATTGGGGGAAAGCATGTATCAACGTCTTCGAGGAAGACAATTAGAAATTGTGGATCGAATTTTAAGTGCTGCTGAAGGTCAATCTGAGCAAAGATGCTTTTTTATTGATGAACCTGGTGGTGCGGGAAAAACTTTTATTTATAAGACACTATTCCACATTCTTTCTGGAAGAAATTGTAATGTAAAGTGCATGGCGTTCACTGGAATTGCGTCTATCTTACTTCCTAATGGTCGAACATCCCACAAAACATTTGGACTTAAAGTTCCTTTAACTGCTGAATCTGTTTCAAATATAAAACCAGGATCATCTTCGAAAGGCAGGGAACTCGCTCAAATTCAAGTTTTTTTAATGGATGAAGCACCCATGTTACCTAAGTATGGAATGCATAATATGGACCAATTGCTTCGCTCTCTGGGCAATCCACATTTACCATTTGGAGGAAAAATTGTTGTTTTTGGAGGAGATTTTCAACAACGTGCCAACAAAAGTGAACTGATAGATCTATGCATAAAAAGAAGTAACCTTTGGCAATATTTCCATCTCTTTTCTTTGACTGAAAATATGCGTGTCAGAGCAAAGAGATTTTGCTGAATATTTGTTGAAGGTCGGGAACGGAGAGTTGCCTGTAAATAATATGGACGAAATTGAGCTACCAGTAGATATTCTTTATAATGGAAATCTAATTGATGAAGTCTTTGGAAACTGTATTACTAATAATAGATTTCAAGATATGAAAGACAGAGCTATAATTGCTCCTTTGAACAGAGACGTAAAAAAATTAATGCCGAGATCATTGAAAAACTACCTGGAGATATCAAAATTTATCACAGCTACGACTCTGTAAAAGATCAACCAGAAGGAGCTCTTCAATTCACTTCAGATTTCCTTAATTCTGTTGACATAGCCGATTTACTGCCACATGAACTTAAGTTGAAAAAGGATACTATAATACTGCTTTTACGAAACTTAGACATTACAGAAGGGCTTTGCAATGGAACTTGATTAAATATTACAGAGTTGTGCAATAACATTATCATAGCTAAGATAATTACTGGAGAAAAATCGGGTCGAGAGGTACATATCCCAAGAATTACATTGGATTCTAGCAAAGGTCAACTTGGCTGTACCATGCAAAGACATCAATTTCCCGTAAGACCGGCATTTTCTATGACAGCTCACAAGGTCCAGGGTCAAACATTTGAGTACGTTGGTGTTGACTTACGAACACCAGTTTTTATGCATGGAATGTTGTACGTCGCTTTTTCCCGAGTTAAAAGGAAAGGCAGTTTAAAAGTTCTTCTACCACAAGAAAATCACTCGTTATATAGTGTGGAAAGAAACATTGAATGATATTGATTCTAATAATAATGTACAGAATAATGTACAAATGGATACTGATGATGAACATCTATTTTTGGACATTCCAGACAACTTGGATGATTTCAACATGACTTTTTTATAAAATATTGTACAAAATTAAATTTTTAAATATATTGCTATATATATTTTTTTTTAATATATTATGTTTGTTAACCTACATGATGAGTTATAAGATTACTATTTTAGTTTCCCAATTTCATGAAATTCATTTCCAATTTCTAAATTAATATTGTAAAATGAAAATCTGTTTTTGTTTTTTTATGTAAAAAGAAAAATGTAAAATCTTATTAAAAAAATTATTTTTTATTTGAAACCGAGCTAAGCTCGGTCCCCCGGTACTTGTTAATAAACCACCAATTTTATTACCACAAAAGGAGTATCATTTCTATTAAAAGTAAATTCATTTAATTTTTAATCAGTTCTGACACAGGTGGCGGAAGAATTTAAACAGATTTAGCATAATTCAGAATATTCGTCAGATATTGCTTCATTTACTATTGTGTGTGATGATATATTAAGTATTCGATCCGAATATTTTCTTGTATTTGAAGTGCATGTATTTCAGAAGGAACGTCACAGAACAGAATTGAAGTATTCAAGTGTGGTAAGTAAGAGAAATACACAACAAAGTGCGCGAACCATATTAAAATAAAAGGAGTGAACTATTACTACGTACCCATAAAAAACAATACATTAACACCAATAACCTCAACGATTACGATTACATCTTTTGATAAACAACATTATCGTAGATACCGGTGCGTGTCTACACCCACACGAATACACCACATTAAGAAAAATAATCTACATAACTACATCATAAATATAAATACAATCTATACTTGTAATTTTACATTACAATATATATATATACCAGTATTAAAAACCTTTACTTGTCTAAATATTGTTGGAAATAAACCTTCAGGATTTATTGGTCTGATTGGAAGTGATCACTTCTCAGCCTTGTTTATTATACAGCCTATTTAGTACTTACTAATGGAGGAAAGCGTAAGAGGTTACTGTAGAGGCGCGTCACGCGGTAATTGACTGACACGACGATAGTAGGCTATTGTCATTTTTGTTTGAATGTTTTTGCAGCATTCAGGACGGGAGGGCCTCTCAGGACCTTATGTCAAGATTTAATAGGGGCCCCATGGCATAAACTTGCAGGAGGGCCCTGTTAAAAAAGTTACGATACTGGGTCTATGGATTGGTGAGATGGAATGACAATGGACCAGGCGCCGAGCTCAAGGGGGCTGGGTCAATCCATTTGAAATCACCCAATTTCAGATTAAAAGGTTGCTGACAAAATTTGTTATTTTTTAATTTTTTTACACAAAGTTGTACTATATTCAGTGAGTAGAAAACAAGCATTCATTCATTTTTTAGATGTTGAAACGTTACTATTATTTGAAAATAAATTTGTCCCTAGTTCGGACGTCATTGAGAAGTTACTGTTACTTGAAAATAAATTGCAAATAACTTTATTTATTATCCATAAAATATTTAAATTTCCCAAGTTCCAAAATGCTTACCTGCACGGGGTCCAGGGTCTTTCACGCGAACTCGTGAGCTGTAAGTGTGGTTATGGAGTCGTATTACTCAATAAACTCGACTCTCATTGATAGCATTTAACCAACGGGTTCATCATTTTAATATAGCAACTCTCTCTCTCTCTCTGCTTTCTTTATCTTACTCTCTATGAAATCACTATGGACGCTTAATTATTTTATACAAAACGAATTAACAATTGATCAATTCACTTATCCAAATAACTATTATATAGACATTCTAAGACAATCTAGTGCTTTGCTCATACACTCTCTCCCTTTCACACTTTTCACCCCCCTGATTTGGAGCTCTTTTTATTTTTTCATATTTATTTAAATTGTATATAGCTACTTCCCTGTTATGGCCTCAGACACGTGGTGGAAACACTACCGGTTTTTTGTTCTTCATTCACTTTTTGTCCTAAAAATAATTTGAATTGTTTAACTTTTGATCACTTGTTGTTGTTTAACGTTTAACTGTTGTTGTAGCACTCTATACCATTTTTATTTATTGTTTATTAATATATTTTACAAATTTCATTATACTTTGGCTCGCGAGCACTTTTACACAGAACCGCGCGGTTCTGCTAGATGACGCCAAGTGACTCGTTTTCAAGATGGCCAAAATCCCTCTTAGCGTGGCAACTTGCCTGCTCATTGGCTGAGCGCATTTCTCGTTATTGCTCGTCTATCGTAATCTCGTAGCCGGCGACCAGGGAAACTACGTGCTCTTCACGATGTCAAAATCGACACACGCGTGCTCGGACACATTCCGATGCTACAGATTTCGTCGCACCTCGCCTGGCTGATTGTACAAACTGACAATTGGGTGGTTCAAAAGTAAGCTTCGATTATTAAATCCGAGGCCCAGTGTGGGTGACACCACATTGTTATACTTGATGAAAGAATAAAATAAATCCCCTAACTTTGTCCCGTTACAATGTTCAGTTTTTTTTTTGAGTGGCCATTTTGTATAGGTGGGTTAGCCTATTTTACACTTTACAAAGGTTTGCAGTAAACTCTGTAGTTCCTTTATTTTTGAAGATATTGATGTCAAACAAAAACCATTTTAAAGAGAATTAAATGTACAGCATTTTATGTCCAGTGCACATGTGAGCCTACTGCACTACAAATACCTTAAAAAAATTGTTGAAAGTTCAAGTTTTAAAAACACAAACTGTCATTTTAGAAATTAAAAATTTTAAAGAAAAAACTAAGACTCATCTTTAATTTTTTTTCTACATATAGGCTTCGTAGTATACTACTTCCTACTTCCTTCATGCTGTTTGATTCCACTTCTTCTGATGGTACATAAATAAAATGAATGCCTGATACATTCTCAAGCCAAAACCTGTACATTTCCTCAGCTGTTAAAATTTTATTGCTATATGGTCGTTGCAGGCTTGCCTTGGTCACCGCTCTTTTTGTGGTGCCACCGATTCCATCACACGCGTTTTTCCCATGTGAGGAAGCAAAAAAATTCCACTCAACATCAAGACCAAAGTCAGTTTTATAGTGACAAATGTTGGTAAAGTTTTTTTTATTCTTGTATTGGCTGCTGGCACCATCACTAAAGTACACAATTTTGTTTACTGCTGGTGCTACTTTCTTAACTTCTTCAACTAAATATTTTTGAAAAGTGTGTACAGCAGCAGTATTGTGGTCCAAGTTGTCACTGATCACACATAAACTCTTACAGCAAATCTTATCATCATTTTTCTTATAATAAAACACATAAGGGTGTAATGTTGCTTGAGGATTGGACCAGTGAAAACTCTGAATTTCGTCTTGTATCACGAAAGTGAAATTCTCTGCAAAATCACATAGAGTTATACAAATATCTTCTGATAAGTTTTCTTTCAGTTCTTTCAAGTAATTAGACTGAGCTTTAGAAATGAAGTGATGTTTTTTCAATGCTAACAATTTTTCAACTAAGTCCTGGAGAAATTTGTCAAGTGGCATGACCCGAGTGATAAGCTCTGCTCGATCAGTACGAACCCATTGTTTAAAAATGACATCATCAGGAAAATCATCAGTTTCACTGCCTAAACGTTCAAGGAGGAAATCCTTTCCTGGACAGAATGAACACTCATCAAGCATACAATCACTACTTTGAGAGTCACAAACCAGCAAATCTATTAAATCTTTGTAATCTGTATTCAGTTTTGCTCCTTCTACCATAAGTTTTACATTTTGGTGGTACTTACATACGCACACATTATGTGTACCAGTTGATCCAGGTAATACACACCATTTAGGCCTTAAAGAGCAAAAAGCTGACCTACCAATTTTATGATCAGGATACTGTTGTTTAAAACTAACAAATAGTTCACTTAAAGAATAGAAAATTAGTCTCTTTTGTTTGTAAACTTGACCACCCAACGATACGCAGTCTTTTTCCCAGGACACAATTGGCTATTTTCATCTTCTTCGTAAAATTTAATGACGTCACTAACAACTTCATCACTTAATCTGTGGCCATCCTTCTTTTTATATCTGGCAACACACCTTGAAATTTCATTAAGTTTCGTGTTAACCGTACAAGGTAGTCTGTTACATTAAATTCATCACATATCCTTTGTTTAGACCAAGAGCTAGGTAAAAGACTGATGATCTTTATTTTTTCCTCTTTTTTAGCTACTTTACATTTTTCTTTTAATTGTTCAATAAGTTTGCTGTATTCACGTGATAGTTCTTCTCCACTTGTTTCATTTTTCCCCTCTCCATCTGCAAAACTCTCATTGAAAGAAGATTCCAACTTCCTTTTGATAGCTGAACTTATTTTTTCTTCTTTGGTTTTTAATGCTGACTGACGTTTTGTTTTACTGAGCTTTATTAATTTGGAAGCATGGGACAAATGTAATGATTCGCAAACTGTATCTATTTCAGTTAAACTGGTATCCTCTCCAACTAAGGATTTTTCATGTTGAGTTTCAGGTTGAAAATCTATATCAATATCACTTGTTTTTTTCTTCCACACCAAATATTTTTTTATTACATGTAGGGCACAGTGATTTGACAGGGACTAAATTGATGGAAAGATTCTTATTTTTTTGTAAATGTTCAAAACGAATTTCTCTTAAACCATTTCTAATTGGTTTCTTATGAATACTTAATGGATCACTACAGTTTCTTCCAAAAATATGATGGTATTTGTTAAGATATTTAATTTTATGATAGTTACAAATTGTTTCAAGTTTACTTGACACTCTAAGTTCTAATAACAATTGTTCTTTCTCACTCAAATCACTTAATTTAGATAGTTCTTTAGAAAAAGACTGATAATCAGGTTTATGACGTAACTCATCAGTTAATAATCCTAAAGAACACTCCATCATAATAATAAAGCACAATCATGGCACAAAATATTCCACAAGTTAACTCTACCACAGTTGCTTTCACAATGATCACTAATGCAGTAGTTGGTTGGATGGTGGGGAGTCTACAAGTTCAGACTTCAATGCATTGGCAGCTACAGTACCTACTGCTTGAGCTACGAGTTGAGACCAGTGGCGAAGTTACATGGAGGCAATTGAGGCAATGCCTACCCTAAAAAATTCTGTAGAATAGAAATTATAAATACGTATGAACTACGTAACATAAAGATTATACATTGTTTCTGTGACTATCGAATTTTTTAGTCGAAAGGTGCTTTACTGAGCGACCGCTAGATGGTGACAGGTGAGATTCTGCAAGCCAAGGTCTTGGGCATAGCTCATTTAAAGTGAATGAGGCAACATGAACTTGCCTCAGTGTTTTTTGTGTACATCGTATGTAAGCAATGTGCGGGGGAGGGGGATTGTCCCGCGCTGTACACATGGAGCGTTGAGGCATGTCTCACTTCTGTGATGCAAAAAGTTAAGTTAAAGCGTGCTGTGTTGTTTATAAGTGTGTTTATTTTATGCAGTTATTAAAAGTGTTCCTGTTATACCGCTGAACTAACAGATGATCAAGATTGTTATTTGAATTATTTGTAACATTAAACATATATATAGAAACTAATCAAGTTTAAAAATTTGAAGTTCAATCAGTTGTATTATTGTGTATGACTTATACAAGGATTGTTCAATAAAAACACGTAGGGCTGTAAATCATTTTTAATTCAACGATTTTAAAAGAAGTCTCCATTAACATTAAGACATGAGTCCCACTGTTGCACTAATCTGTAGATTCCCTCCTAGTAAAATTCTTATGGCTGTTTGCGGAACCATTCAGTAACAGCAAACTCTACCTCAGCGTCCTTTTAGTGATTCCTTAAAAAAAATTTAAGGTAAGATTATTGCCTACCCATTCATTAACTACTAGCTTCGCCACTGGTTGAGACTTGAGTGGAATGTGTATTGCTCAACTCCCAGAGAGTAAAAAGGTGATTTTTTGTTGTATTCTTTTGAATTTTGGTTAAACAGTAAGCTAAATAGGAGACTACTGTATAAATTACATAAGCTCAAAAACTAAACAAGACAAAACAGCGTTTATTTTTTAAAAATTATTTCCTTCAAAACATGATTAAGAATTAGTTTGTCCCAGTAAAATATTATTATAATAAAACAGCAGGCACAATTGAACTGAAAGTCCTTTTATTGTTGTTTTAATACCTGACATATAGTTTAGTTGGTAGAATGAACCATAAGTTTCAAGTTGTAGTTTAGTTGCTAATAAACCGAATTTCACCACATAAAAAAAAAAGTAACTCAAAAACTAGTAAAGTCTCAGTGATCAAATTTTAACCACCTATTGGTACACAAAGAAAGATGGTTTTTTGAAAATTTGAAATTTTTCAAGTGTGTCACTTTTGAGATATTTCAGGTTGAATATAGCCGATTTTAGAAAAATCGCAATGCTTGAAGACCCATAAAAAAAAAGATGAGACTCTCAGGTATCAAACATTTTTAGGAAGTAGTATACTACGAAGCCTATATGTAGAAAAAAAAATTAAAGATGAGTCTTAGTTTTTTCTTTAAAATTTTTAATTTCTAAAATGACAGTTTGTGTTTTTAAAACTTTAATTTTCAACCATTTTTTAAAGGTATTTGTAGTGCAGTAGGCTTAAATGTGCACTGGACATAAAATGTACATTTAATTCTCTTTAAAATAGTTTTTGTTTGAAATCAATATCTTCAAAAATAAAGAAGGTACGGAGTTTACAGCAAACCTTTGTAAAGTGTGAAATAGGCTAATGCACCTATACAAAATGGTCACTAAAAAAAAACTGAACATCTAAAAAATGAATGAATGTTTGTTTTCAACTCTCTGAATATAGTAAAACTTTGTGTAAAAAAATTATAAATAAATAAATTTTGATAGCAACCATCATTGGTTGATTTGATGTGGATTGACCTGGCTCCACTGCCGTAATACACTGTGGAATATTTTTAATTGGGATTTTATATAGATTTGTAGGGTTTAAATGTTCTTTACAGTAAAAACAAAAAATTAACTCTAAGTGAACGGAAAACAACAACACAGAGAAACATGTATAGTGGCCCTGATGTTATTACAGGTCTATTATTTACTTTGATGACTAACCCCATCAAGGTTGTTTTATTTTGTTGTAGGGTCCCAACCTGAGTGTTTTTTCCCCGGACTCCAAATAAATGAATCTAGTACGTGGTAACTCGCTGTTCACTCAAATCACATAACAAGTAAGTGGTGCCTGGCGAGCAATGTTTGTTTTCAGTATCTTAAAACGTAGCCTGCATAAGATAGTTTTTGTTTTTTATTCGAATCAGTAGTAACTTGACAGTAACATATCAATGCTAATTGAATAATTATATATTTTGATTGTTTAATTAAAGTGAAGGTTTCTTTACATGTACTTCAAGTATTTTTGTTAATTTCTTGATTAATTATCATTTCTGAGGCAAATATTGGTGTAAAATCACCTCGAGCGGTTGGCAACCCTGACAAGTAGTGTGCTTGACCTCGTTCTTCCCATTCTTCCCTACCAGGGAATCCCCAGGACACAGGCAGGCATCTGACGTCTTATGTTTTCATCTGCTCCCACTCCCAAGCCCCTGCGCTGTGTTATAGGCATGTGTGTGTGTGGTGTGTGGTTTTATAGAACGCCTAAATCAAAGTAGTCTAATATGAAACAGATATACCAAAGTGGTGCTCAAAAAGGAAAGAAGAGAAAATCTTCAAAGGTAGCTAAAAGTTCAGAGAGTTTAAATCATTGGCTAACTAGTTCCAGTTCTCAGTCGCAGAATCAGTCTTGAGGGACGATGACAACGCAGGTAAGGAGGAATTAATTATTGAGGCTACATGGAAAAAACGACCTGGTTACCATTACAAATTTCTTTGCAAGCCACATCTTGCTAAAATAATATTGTAAGCAGTACAAAGTATGATTTTGTAAGCTTTAACAAATTTCAAACGAATAATTACAATTTTTAATTGTAGCTGTCATCATTAATATTGTATAGATCTACAATATTTCTTTTTAATAATAGGAAAATTTCATTAAAAGAGTTCTTAAAATATTTTGTGAATACACTTAATAATTCTGATTAGAATGAGCAAAAATAATTTTAGCTATAACACGTTTTTGTAATGTTTTTAAGTATACGTTGTTAAATTTACTGTGTACAGATAAGTTATTATTACAAAGATTATATTTGAAATACATCTGAAGACATACTTTTGACCTTTGTTCACTAACATAGTCGATAGAATAAATTTGTTTTGTTTTTACAGTCACATATTTTTCATCATTTTAGCCATTTAGATTTGTTATATAATTATTCAAACACTTTACTAAACATCTAACGATTACTTACCCCAATTCTGACACTTACCTTACTAACCACACAGAAGACTCCAAATTATTCAAGGTCGCCACGATGTCTTAAGATGAAACATCGAAACCCCAATACTCCTCCCATTAAGATAATTTAGTTAAATTACCACTCCCTTAATTCAAAACTTACCCAGGTTCATTAGACGAGTTTTTCGGCACAGAAAACTAGGATATGGTTATGGCGAAATAATTATTCTAACACATGGTTAGGATGCTAACAAATCTTATTTATTATTCCAAAGTTAAATTCTTTCTATTGCTCTTACTTTCTTTTACGCAATACTACAAACGATTATAAAACATAAAATTACTTGACCAAATTTTATGTATAAATTTTCATCGACAAACCAGTACTTCGCATCCACACACTCTCTCTCTCTCTCTCTCTCTCTCTCTCTCTCTCTCTCTCTCTCTCTCTCTCTCTCTCTCTCTCTCTTTAAACCCCCATAAATTTGAGATCTCATTCTCATTTCTGAATTTTGTATTTTAAGAAAAGACAAATGGTTATTAAATGTTGGCCAGTCGATCTAGTTTCATGAGTACTTAGCTGCTGATGATATTCCAGTTGTTACGCTATAATTCGCAGTTCACTTTTTTATTAAACACTCCACAAAACGATTTAAAACTGTTAGATGCTGTTCATTATTACACTTTTCTCATAATTAAAGCTTTTTACTCGTTGTATTACACTGATACAACCAACATTGGTAGGCCTACCCTTAATTTGTCCGCGGACACTTTTAACACAACCGTACGGTATCAAGATGTGCTGTCGACTGCCACGAATTGTGGCCCGCAACTGTATACTATCGGGCCTTCCACACATCGGTCACGTGGTTCCCCTGGATCCTCACTTCGTCCCTTGCCTGTACACATAGAAAATTCTGGAAGCTTGTCGAAGCCGGAACTGCGTTTCAATATTGGAAAACACGTAGTTCTTTCATGATACCCGCGTGACGTCAGACTAATTACCAAAATTCCTCGCCTTATATGGTTAGGTCTATTCAGCTTGAGACGACAATGCATACGTCATACATGCTTAGTCACACCCTCCAGACTTCTAAATACATATTTTACCAATGGTCACATAGATTGGGAATTATTGAATAATATCAAAAAATGGTTCTGCCCTTTTTGTCCCATTACAATACCCCCCTCCCCCAATGAGAGTTTTTATGTACAAACATAAAAACTCGCATTGACTAAACCTAAGAGGGTCAGCTAGGATATAGCGCCATGACCCCCCTTACTTCCTTATCAAAATCATGGGTTACTCACCCCCCTAATCCGGTGGCTGTGGCTGCACCTGATGACTTTACTGGACTTCCTGCCTCAGGATCCCAACACCATAAAGCCAGACAGGCACTAGACGACCCTGCCCTGACGCGCGGACCAGCACAGGTCCGCCACCACTGTACCACCCGGACTCTGCAACAATCAAGTAACATCATTAATAAATGCCCTTTCACCATTCCATATCCTTAACCGATTTGGGTTCCTCTTAGCCATATTGGTTTGCCTTATTCAAAGTACTGGCTTTTTATCTTAACTCTTAATACACAAATACCATTATTTTAATATATATCCTTATCACAACATAAGACATTTTATTTAATCCACTTACATATTAACATACATTGGCAAGTCATATCATAAACAAACATTTTTTTTTCTAATTCCAAAAATAACTCAAATTCAAATACAGATTCAACTTTCTGATTCCAATTAAAAATTCCATTTTAATTCAATTACCAATTCAAATTACTATTGTCATCTTTATATAATACAAAATATCATTATACAAAAAAATTAAAAATTACTCAATACAACACTACATAGACAACCAAAAAATATACTCTATTACTAGCAGTATCATAACATTGTAATTATCAACTTAAATTTATATATAATTCATCTTAAACTCCCTCACTCACAACATTTCTTAAAATCCCCCTTTAAAACCTATTAACCTATCGGTACAATTTAGTGTAATAATCTCAAGGCATTGGACTATTTGCTGCTCCCCGTTTTGAAGTTACACAAATTCCATAAATGAAATTTATTTCCGTAGCTTGTAACATTGCTACCACCTGTCCACTACTGTATTTCCCCCCATGGCTGGACTGTCTCGCCCAGTTGCTTCCACAAGGACTGAAGCTGCTGGAAGTAAACATTTTTTTCTTTTATTTTACCCCGTCCTTGCTTCGGCTTTACATCAAGTTCGGTATTACTGGTATACAGGATACCAGCAACCGCAGTAAAATTATTATTTTGAAACTACAATTTTATGATTTAATAAAATTTTACTAAGTTTATCAAAATTTATGTCTTTTTCTTACCTTTGTTACATCCAGGGTCTTATAGACGAAAACAGTTGCAGAGGGATTATTTAGGTTGAGTTGTGAAATAATTATATTAACACAGTTTATGCTGATTAAAACAAATTATTTTTCTTTTATTAAATAAAATTATGTTATTTTCTCCCCTTGTATGACAATTACACAAATTCTTATCCTTTCTTGTACATTTATCTCAAACACAAAATCAGATGTATAAAATTGACAAAAACAATTCTTATGAGACTATAACAAAATGATCTGTATGATTACTCAACCAGTACTTTTCTTTTTTATTTCATTCACTCTCTCACTCTTTTACAATAATTGTATATTTAAACCCCTTAAAATTGAGATCTCGTTAATGAATTATTAAGTTCTGTGCACGGATTTTCATACTGTTGATAGTTTTAAGTTAGAAAGTTTGTTATATTGGTACTCATCCTTAATGTAGACTTCGTCCCATGGTCCAGGCCCTGTTAATCCCTACCCTCCGATAATAAACGGCAAATGTCCGAATACTTTTATCCTCGTCACTTGTTGTCTTGGTGATATATTCTATAACTGTTTTGTCACATTTAACTCATTAATGGTGTTGGCCAACGTGACTTGCTCGCGAGCACTAGTTTGATTTTTATGACCGAGTGGTCTGAAAAATACGAGTTGACTGCTAATTACTCACACACTTTACTAGATAGGCCGATTATAGTGTTTTCGGCCCATCTTATACGCCCGAGGCCACCGTTGACTTGCGACTGCTCTGTTGGAAGACTGCTATTCAGCTCTACTGTTGGTCAACTACTGAGGTGTTAGGTGTTGGCCCAGCTGCACGCCAACGTATGTATTTTTTATTTCGCCTTCTCTGATTGGCCGGCATGTCCCGACGCTCAGCCCGGGAATCCTTATAATTTTTGCTGTCTGTTGAAACTGGCGTTTTCCGTGATTCACGGACGGCATGAACTGTACATGGTTACGTAATATGTCTGGACTAGCTGACTCCAGAGACAAACACAGACGGGTGTTTTGTAATAACATTGTATGTGTCGTTGGTTAAAACGAGATACCCCAAAGGTGAACACTTGACTGCTTGGAAACTTCTAAAAATTATTTAAACCCCTGATCTGTCCCGTTACAATACCCCCCAAATGAGACGTCTTATGCCGAAGCATAAAAACTCTCATTGCCTAATCCTAAGAGGATCAGTGAGGATATAGCACCACGACCCCCCTTAAATCCTTACTAAAATCATGGGTACTTACCCCCCTAGTCCGGTGGCTGTGGCAGCACCTATCCAACCTTACTGGACTTCTCGGCTCGTGATCCCAACACCATAAAATCAGACAGGCACTTCACCACAGTATCACCTGACTCTGAAACATTCAATTAAAATAACAACTGGTGTTTCACTATCCCATATTCCCAACTGATTTGTTTCCTCTTAGTCGTCCTGGTATGTCATTAACAAAGTACTGGTTGCTTATTTATTCTTGGTAACATACAAATACATCCGTTCTACATTCATAAGCAATTACCTAATAATCAATTCAGCCCTTTATGGTTCGCTCTTAAACAGAATGCAACATAATAAACATTCCCATTATTACATTAAAACAAATATTTCCCCTTTGAATGTACATAATTACCTCAAATTAATTTAATTACATTGATTACCAGGATTTACATTTTACCTTGATTTCAAATAAACCTGTAACATGACTACATAAAATACAATGTCCACATGGCAATATAAACTTACTGTATACTTACATCTAATACATATGAATCCCACAATTTTCTCCCCTAACAAAACACTATCCCCCACCAAAATTACAAATTAATTACATAAAATACAAGTAAATAGCCAGGGGGGAGAAAGAAGAGAGGAAGACCGCGACTGACGGGATGGAATGATGGGAAACATTTTGAGAGAAAGAGGCTTGGGCTGGAGGGAAGCGAAGACATTGTTAATGGATAGAGTAAGATGGAAAAAATTTGTATATAGAGTGTAGTTGATGTACAGTACTTATCATATATTGATGTAACCCGACACCAATATCGTATAAGGGTATTTTGATAATAAATAAATAACAAGTAAATAGTAATGACCTTATGTTAACTTATTTAAAAGTCACTGTTCGGGTTGTCATTTGTTAACTTATTTATTTTGTCACTGTTCGGGTCGTCATTTGTTAACTTACTCTTGACTTTATATTTTATAAATTGACTTGCCTTTTGAAATCTGGTTCACACTTACAATTTATTTACCATGCTGATTCAGGCACCATGTTGCTTATTACCAACATTGGATTTTATTTATACCTAATGGTCCCAGGATTTTATAAGCATGTTAAGAAACTGAATGGTTATTAGAAATAATCAACTCGAATATCATTAGTAATACTGGTGTTTATTGAACATCTGAAAATCTATACTTTAATACCAACAAAACAAAATGGAGTCATCTCCTTTTATTAAATACAAAACAAAAAGCGGCGAAATACTTTCGCTACTTCCGCCTTACGTGTATCACAATTACATAATGTATATTTTGTCTTCAATTTGCCCTGGTTAACTAATAAATTAATTTAGAACATACTGCAGCTTTGAATAATTTCAATTGTGAAATTACATGGATCACGTAACATTGTAACAGTACATAATGACCCAGTACCATAATTATGGGTATAAAGGTATTTTTCAATGTTTTGTATTGTTTAATCAGTAAAACACAGAAGGGTTAGGTCCATTGTCCCTATATACGGTGGAGCAGAATAAATTCAGCAAGAGTACGACACCAAGGTCACCGATGGCCGTGCTGGAATCGGAAAAGGCCATGGCGGTGTTTGTGACGAAGGACTAAAATGTGCATTGTGATTGGACCATAACCGAAAACAATGACGCACTAACTACAATACGTGCAACAAGGTGTTGTCCAGTAAGACAAAGCTGGATGACGTAAGAACCATACACACAAGCGCAAATTTACATTTGCCTCGTTCTCATTTCAACGCCATTCTTCAGAGGAGACACAGCGATGTATCGCTGTGTGAACAATTTTCTACCAATAGTTTACAATAACTAGATCAATATATTATCAGTAATAGTGGAGCAATGAAGGCTCACTTTGTTTAACAGTATGAATATTAAAATGTAAAATCAGTGCACATATCTCTCCAGTTAAACTCAGCAGAATTAGAGGCGAACACCGGCCATCACCATGGGCGTCACCCACCAGCAACGGATGGACAACACCAAACGATAAGCAGAGAAGTCCCATTTTATCATTTTCTTATAATTTAATGAGCTCATTAATACAGAATCACTAATTAAAAGAATGTACTGGTCTAAGTGTGAATGTGTGTGAGAGCGAGCGAGTGAATCATGGCCATAACCATAGATGCCGAGGGCATTGGTTTGTGTATTAACGAACTAACAATTAATAAATGGTTTTAAGCTGCAGCAATACAATTTACACTGATATTAATTTAGCAGACAAAAGAAGTATAGAGAGTAAAATGAGATATAAAAAATAACAGCCATTTTGTTTTTGGGTCATCTTATATGACGTCATTGTTTTGACCGCATGGTCGCATCTGTAATACCTTATAGAGAATTAAATTTTGATGGTTATTTTCAACAATACCGTGTATTCATTTGTGTCACCATCTGTGTCTCAAAATCTCGCTGTAAATGAACCCTGGCACCCCTTAGGTAAAAACACGTTTATAAAAGAAGAATATGAGCCCGGTAACCGATGAAATTGGTAAGTACTTAGAGGTACCAAATTATGGTATTTGTTATACATACTTTATCAGTGTATGTGTAGTAATAAATAAGAAAATAAATAAGTAAGAGTGTTACAAATGGCGCCCGAACAGGGACATTATATAATAATTAATTTATATAAAACAGCCAGATTGAGAAACACAGAAGGTGGTACAAGACGAAACATAACCTAATACAAGAGGTTATGTTGATGAAACAAAGCAACCAGTAATTGTATAATTAAAAATTTAATAGTCATTTAAACAGTTAAATTATGGCAGAAAGAAATGATAGTATGTTATGTGTAAACAATACAGACACAGAATCTATTTTATTAGACAAAATAAGCGCGAATTCTACGCCTAGAGCAGTTGAAAATAAAATATCGTTGGAAGATCTGTTTATATTAATTAAAACACAAAATAGTGTATTAAAAGAAATAGACGAAAAGTTTTATAGCCTATAGAGAATGAATTAAAGAAACAAAACAATGTACGAAATGTAAAATTGAGTCGATTAGAGGAGAAATTAGACAAGAGAATTAATGAGATACAGTTAGAAAATAAGAGTAGAGAAATAGACAAATTAGATAGAAACAAAGACAAGGTAAGTAGTAGTGGAAATGACGATAAAATAAATAAAAATAATAGTGTGGATGTTGGTAGTAATAATGAGAGTTTAATGAGAGTAGAGGTTCATGGTGAGGTGACAGTTGTAGATGAGAGTGAAAGTGGGGGTAAGGAGAGTTTAAATGAGTATAGTGAGCAGAGGGCAAATTTTCCCAGTGTTATAGTTAGAGTAAAGACTCCAAAATTGTTATTAGAGGAGGAAGGTTCCTCTAGAGTTTATGTGGGAGACGTGTGGTCTCTAAATGATCCCTTAGTTTTTTGTGTTAGTGTACCTGGTGAGGCCAGGAGGTGTTTTTATGAAATAGTAGTGCCCGATGCAAATATAGAGAGAGAGAATGTAGCTTGGTGTGATAGAGAGAGATGTTTTAAAAGTGAGAGGTATTGTGAGAGAAACAGAGAAGTAGAAATTTTTAAGATATGTAGAGAGTATGAAGAGTTCATTGAAAGGTTAGGTGGAGATAAAAGTGATAAATATAATGCAAACTTACCTTGTATTGAAACTGAGGTAGTAGGAGATGATGTTGATAACAATAATGACTTGATAAAATACCTAATTATGACTTATTATACAGGAGGTGACAGGACAAGGATCAATCATGACATGTTAAATGAGTTTGGGGATAATAATGAATGTTTGAATTGGATAGGTATTTATAATGATAGTATAAGATACCTAATATTAAAAAATGTATATAGTTTTAAGGTTCGATTGCTATTTGACGATGGAGGCTAATTATTTTATTGTGTTATGAACATTTGATTATGTGAACAGTGATTTTCAGGATGGACTGTTTATGACTGATTTTGGTAAATGATTAATTGGTAATGTGGATTGTATATTTTGTGTATATTAATGTCAGTGTATTTGTGTATTTTTGCTGTTGTGTATTTTGTGTACTTTTTACGTAAACATGTATTGTAGAATTTTAAATAACTGAAGAAAGTTTAAGTGATATTATGCGATTCAGATTCTAATGGTTAGTAAATGATGAAGCATATGATAGATTTGGGTATTGAGAGGTATTGTTGTTAGTAGGTAAGTGATGAATTTCCTAATGGTGTATTAAGTTGAAATGTTGTAAAAGAGTTTGGGAATAGTGATAAGTAAGGGCATTGGAGTTAGTTAAATAGAGTTATTGGGAGTTAGTGAAAATAAAGTGTTGAGATACAGATTATATATATAAAGAGGTGTTAGATATTTTAGGGACACAGTGGTTAGTGATTATATGTAGAGTTGAGTAATGTGAATGGTAATTATATTTGTTGTTGATGGTGATATTTTGTAATAAGGGTATTGGTGTAGGAGTCCGCAACGAGAGATGTTGGGACAGGAAGGGACCGTTGTGTGCCGGAAAGGGTTATCTGAAAGGGTCAGGAACCGATAAAGCAATGAGCATAGATAGGGAACACACATACTAGTACAAAAAAGGAGCGGTGCCAGAGGTTTTAAATGGGATTTGTGAAGGGGGTTATTATAGAGATATTGGTGTCATAATATGTTAATGGTTAGAAGCGGTTGTTAGTAGAAAAAGGGGTAGTAAGGTTAGATTGACAATGCCAAAATAAGATATAGAGAAAATAGTGAATAATAGAGAGTCACCCAAACTAGTAAGGATGAAAGGGTTAGAAAAGGAAAATTCATGGTAGAAAGGTAATGTAACTGAAAGGTAAGGATAAATTTGAAATTGTTATATAGAATCTGATATAAACGAATGTTAAATAATAAAAGTTAATAGAGAATTGTTGATAGTAATAATGTTATACAGTTTTGGTACAAGTCATGTAAATGTAAATTGTTTAATGTAATGTAAATGTAACCATGTTAATGTGTAATGTCTAATGTTTTATGATGTCTTATTGTTATTGGTAATGACGATAACAAATGTTAAAAAGATAGTAGATTTTAAAAGTTGAAAGTCTAAAGTTACAAATGAAGTTGTGCAAAAATATTATAGTAAGATGCCATTTACAAAATAGATGAAATGAAGCTAATTTGAGCAATAAAATTTGAATAATAAGAGTGTCTGCCATAATAGTCGTAGGTTGAATTTGTAGTAATAATTAGGTGAAGGTATTTTGGGGGTATATTAAAGAATTGTTGATGTATTGTGTTATTTGTAGTTATATATATGTAGTTTATTTTCTTACAAGGAAGAAATTGAGTTTGGTGGTGGTAAAAAATCAATATATTTGGAAGTCTTGTTGTTGTGAGGTTGAAACTTTTGAATTAAAAAACAAACCAATGCCCCAAACACAAACCAATGCGTCTAAAAGGGAACATATCAGTTGTAGATATGGAAATGTACTAGACCACGATTTTAAAATTTTGTATGCAATGTTTCAGAGTTTTGTGGTGTTGTGACCGCAGTCCTGGGCTGGCTGGAGTGTCAGAACAGGAGTGTAGAGTGCCTTATGGCCTTATGGTGTAGGGATCTCTCAGGAGAAGTCCAGTAAAGTCAGAGGGTGCGACCAACATCATGGGACCAAGGGTAAGTGATGATAAATTTTTTTATAGTAACATTACTGGGGGTTGTGGTGACATATCTAGACTGATCCTTTTAGGAAAGTGCGAATGAGTCAATGAAAGTTTTTGTGTTTCGACACAGAAATTTTCATTGAGGGGGTTTGTAACAGTACATAATGACCCAGTACCATAATTATGGGTATAAAGGTATTTTTCAATGTTTTGTATTGTTTAATCAGTAAAACACAGAAGGGTTAGGTCCATTGTCCCTATATACGGTGGAGCAGAATAAATTCAGCAAGAGTACGACACCAAGGTCGCCGATGGACGTGCTGGAATCGGAAAAGGCCATGGCGGTGTTTGTGACGAAGGACTAAAATGTGCATTGTGATTGGACTATAGCACTGTTCCGTCATAACCAAAAACAATGACGCACTAACTACAATACGTGCAACAAGGTGTTGTCCAGTAAGACAAAGCTGGATGACGTAAGAACCACACACACAAGCGCAAATTTACATTTGCCTCGTTCTCATTTCAACGCCATTCTTCAGAGGAGACACAGCGATGTATCGCTGTGTGAACAATTTTCTACCAATAGTTTACAATAACTAGATCAATATATTATCAGTAATAGTGGAGCAATGAAGGCTCACTTTGTTTAACAGTATGAATATTAAAATGTAAAATCAGTGCACATATCTCTCCAGTTAAACTCAGCAGAATTAGAGGCGAACACCGGCCATCACCATGGGCGTCACCCACCAGCAACGGATGGACAACACCAAACGATAAGCAGAGAAGTCCCATTTTATCATTTTCTTATAATTTAATGAGCTCATTAATACAGAATCACTAATTAAAAGAATGTACTGGTCTAAGTGTGAATGTGTGTGAGAGCGAGCGAGTGAATCATGGCCATAACCATAGATGCCGAGGGCATTGGTTTGTGTATTAACGAACTAACAATTAATAAATGGTTTTAAGCTGCAGCAATACAATTTACACTGATATTAATTTAGCAGACAAAAGAAGTATAGAGAGTAAAATGAGATATAAAAAATAACAGCCATTTTGTTTTTGGGTCATCTTATATGACGTCATTGTTTTGACCGCATGGTCGCATCTGTAATACCTTATAGAGAATTAAATTTTGATGGTTATTTTCAACAATACCGTGTATTCATTTGTGTCACCATCTGTGTCTCAAAATCTCGCTGTAAATGAACCCTGGCACCCCTTAGGTAAAAACACGTTTATAAAAGAAGAATATGAGCCCGGCAACCGATGAAATTGGTAAGTACTTAGAGGTACCAAATTATGGTATTTGTTATACATACTTTATCAGTGTATGTGTTAATAAATAAGAAAATAAATAAGTAAGAGTGTTACAACATAAACCAATGCCTCGTGATTTTTTATATTTTGTATACCGGTACACGCATCCATGCTCACACACACACACACACACACACACACATACACACACACTCTGAAAACGGTATATTTTTGTTTAATTGAGCTCAAATTAATGGGTTAAGGTTGTAATTTTGAAAATGTCTGCTTTCCTGAAATGGTATGACTGAAGATCAAGTCAGACGTCCTTCATGATCCAGGCAGGTGTTCGGCCAGATTGTTAATTGTTTCTATACTGCCCCGCTGACTCTAATTTACATCTTATATTGTTAGTTTTTCACTGATTGAACTTTTCACATTACTGGTTACATTTTTAACACTTTTGAATACTTTTGCTGGCAATTGCTGGCCAGCAGATTTTGTAGCGTGCAGTCGCACGGAAGGTGTTGTTTCAACTGAGAGAGACAACATGGCGTATATTCCCCAAGTGGAAGGGTTAATGCGTCATCGAATCTATTGTTCTCTGGCGATGACAGCATTGTTATATGGTGCAGTTATTACGTTTTCATACTTTTGATGACTTTTTAGGAGTGTCCTGTCGTTGTTGGGTCTGCATTGCTGTAGATCGGCATGTAAGCCACTTGACCTTGACGTCAACTCGTCCTGGCAAACTGCGTTGTATTATATATTTGAAAACTTTTACCCTCATACTTCGACTACATTTGATTTACAACAAAATTATACTTGTTAGGTACCCAAAATTTCCTATACGGGCCTATTGTACCGTTACACTTACTACCTAATACATGTTACCACTTACAATGGCAAAATTCCATCTTCTATACAAATTTTTTTTTTTATATGTACACTCCCCAACCCCTTTTTACCTTACCCCTGTTACAATTGTGCAAGTTACCTCAAACCCTCGCCAGTTTTGGTATTAACACGGTTGCATAAACATTTCATTTTATGCCCTGGCAGTAACATGGACAGCACCCTTCCACACACACTATTACCCCCCCTGGACTGTAGCGCCCAGTTGCCTCCACAAGGACTGAGGCGGAAGGGGTGAACATTTTTTTCTTTTATTTCACCCCGTCCTTGCTTCGGTGTTACAATAAAATTCGGTATAACTGGTCTCTTTAGTACCAGCAGTCCTACTTCAGTAATTATTAATGAGCCCTTGGGCTGTCTATCACCTCTTTCGGTGCCTAGCCTTGGATATAAAAAAATTCTTAAGTAGATTCCCCTAAACTATCCCCCAGTTAACATTCACAATACATCAGGTTGACAAGATACAAACCATGATCCGGTTACAACAATTTTATTCATGGCTGTTATAAATTAACTACTCCACGGTCACGGTTTGGTGAGGCCGTGACCGCATTTACACGGGGAATCTACAGTTAAACATATAACATAGGTTTATTATTTATACCTGTTTACATCATCAGTTGTATAAACAGCTGGTTTCACCAACGCTACATTACAATAAACTTTTCCATTCTGACCTTGAATAAAATTTGATATTACAAACCATCCCACTTTACTTTCACTTTTGTATTAATTAACCATCTTGATCATCAGATTATTATTACCTTATTCAATCATCTATTGCATAATTCGAAACAAAATAAATTTAAGTTCATTACGAAAATTCACAGTTTAATTCCAACTCCAATCAAAACAATTTAACTTTAATTACATTATTCAAAACACTTTTGATTTAAATAAACACTTTCAATTCATAAAATTCATTATTACCTCCTGTTAATTATTTGGTAAAATAAAATATTATTATTATTATTATAACATCAATCCTTACTACAAACATTTGTTACATAAACTATTGTATACATTCCAACAATATAACCTTGACACAATACATTTAACACCAATACACATTTATTTACAAATTTTTGTCATATCCAGTTACTATTTACCACACTTCATTACCTAAATCAGCCAAGTAATTATACCATTGACTCAAATGATTAAATGTTCATTCAATATTTATCTAACCACCGTCATGGAAAATTAGTCTGATTTTCACATAACAATTTTCATTCTTATTTTCATACATCATATTATTACCATTTATGTAATAACCATTTAAATCTTTTTTATCCATTTTACCATAATAATAATCCCCAGGGTTCTCCCCCATTATTACTTTATCATATGCCAAGTCTACATTAGTATTTTTGGTTTAAGTCTCCATCAGTATTTTCTGTCACATTTAAATAGTTTATACTTTCGTTACTATAGTCATCAGCTATTACTAGTACGCTAACTCTCACAACAGGTAAGTGTTTATTATTATCAACCTCAATATAATCATCATTTGCTACTACACAAGGTAAGTCTCTATTATTTGTAATAATTCTCTCATTATTTAACTTCTCAACTAACCCTTTATAACCTCTATTCAACTTAAATCTGTCTGTCTCTCTCTCTCTCTCTCTCTCTCTCTCTCTCTCTCTCTCTCTCTTTATGATCACTTTCCCAGCCCAATTTCACATTCTCACTCCACACAGAGGGCAATACCACATTATTTAACCTCCATCTGGCTTTACCAGATACACCAAAAACCACGGGACATTTTGAAGACCTTTTGTCTTCTACAAAAACTATCGAGGAACTCTCGTCCTCCAAAAACAATTGTGAAGTCTCTGCTTCACCAACATCACAGGAAAATTTTACCCTGTGTTCACACTATACATTTAACCTCTCTTCATACTCCTTTTCTAACTCACTACCACTCCTCTAACCTCAATTGATTTTACACTCTCATTCTCACTACCCCTATTTACCTATTTGTAATAATTCTCTCATTATTTAACTTCTCAACTAACCCTTTATAACCTCTATTCAACTTAAATCTCTCTCTCTCTCTCTCTCTCTCTCTCTCTCTCTCTCTCTCTCTCTCTCTCTCTCTCTCTATGATCACTTTCCCAGCCCAATTTCACATTCTCACTCCACACAGAGGGCAATACCACATTATTTAACCTCCATCTGGCTTTACCAGATACACCAAAAACCACGGGACATTTTGAAGATCTTTTGTCTTCTACAAAAACTATCGAGGAACTCTCGTCCTCCAAAAACAATTGTGAAGTCTCTGCTTCACCAACATCACAGGAAAATTTTACCCTGTGTTCACACTATACATTTAACCTCTATACATTTAACCTCTCTTCATACTCCCTTTCTAACTCACTACCACTCCTCTAACCTCAATTGATTTTACACTCTCATTCTCACTACCCCTATTTACCGTATCATTCTTAGATACAGCCTGTTCAAATACTTGTTTAATATCATCAAATTAACCTCATTAACCTTGTTACTCACCTTGTTTACTGTCACTTGTTTTATACTTAAACTAACACCATTATTATTTGTATTTCCATTAGTTTCACTTACCTTGTTAACTGTTGCTTCCTTGTTTATATTCTCATTAGCGCTTAATTCACCATCATCATGATTACCACATATATTCTCACTATCTTCATTATCAGAACCAATTATTTTATTCTCTAATATCTCATTACTACTATTTTCAATACTAAAACCCCTTACCCGGTTTATTTTACTTTCTCTACTCTCTCTTCTTTTCTAATATTATCTACCTCATCTTTCATTCGTTTTATAACTGTCTGGAAACGTTCATCAATATTATTTATACATTTATCAATGTTACCTTTTTGTAATTTCATATAATTAATATCACTATTTAGTTCATCAAATTTAACATCATTTATATCAAAGTGTTTACTCAATTCATTAAAACTACTTTCACATTTTATTTTTTGTTCATTTACATTACTGCTCAATTCATTCAATTTTGCATTTTGTCATCAAATTTATTGCTAACTTCATCAAATGTATGATCATTTATGTCAAAATGACTTTTTATAAGGTTAAATAGATCATCTATTGACAATTCTCTTTCTTTTATTCTAGTTGCCACGGGCGTGGATTTTGCTCCCGTGTTACTAATTATAATTGAATCAGTTACATTATTTTCGTTAACTATGGTTGGAGTCATCTCCAGCCCCGAATCATTCGTAATCGCTGACTCAGTTAAACATTTTCTCGGGTCGTTGTAGGCATTAAATGGTCTCCTAACTCCCTCGTAACTGTCGAGTCGGTCATATTTGTTTCGTTCTTATTTTCCATCTTTATCAATATAACTAATTTAAGCAAATAATTATATGAACTGCCTGTACAATTATAAACATCTTAAAATTTACTCTTCGTTTTGTGTTACTGACCTTATACCCATAACCTTTAATTACACATTTATATGTAACCTACAAAAACACCCTCACTCCCAAATAATTCGTTTCTGCAACTTAAATTAGGTCTAATTTGTATGATTACAATAAATCATACAAATCATCCCTGTTCGGGCGCCATTGAAACTGTAGAATTTTATGATTTAATAAAATTTTACTAAGTTTTCAAAATGTACGTCTTTTTCTTACCTTTGTTACATCCAGGATCTTATAGACGAAAACAGTTGCAGAAGGATTATTTAGGTTGAGTTGTGAAATAATTATATTAACACAGTTTATGCTGCCTACAACAAATTATTTTTCTTTTATTAAATAAAATTGTTATTTTCTCCCCTTGTATGACAATTACACAAATTCTTATCTTTTCTTGTACATTACTACATTTATCTCAAACACAAAATCAGATGTATAAAATTGACAAAAAAACAATTCTTATGAGACTATAACAAAATGATCAGCATGATTACTCAACCAGTACTTTTCTTTTTTATTTCATTCACTCTCTCACTTTTTTACAATTGTATATTTAAACCCCTTAAAACTGAGATCTTGTTAATGAATTATTAAGTTCTGCGCACGGATTTTCATACTGTTGACAGTTTTAAGTTAGAAAGTTTGTTATATTGGTACTCATCCTTAATGTAGACTTCGTCCCATGGTCCAGGCCCCGTTAATCCCTACCCTCCGATAATAATCGGCAAATGTCCGAATAATTTTGTGCTCGTCACTTGTTGTCTTGGTGATATATTCTATAACTGTTTTGTCACATTTAATTCATTAATGGTGTCGGCCGACGTGACTTGCTTGCGAGCACTAGTTTGATTTTTATGACCGAGCGGTCTGCCCATAGCTTGTTACAGATAAGCCAAATCCACGGTCAGGGTTTGGTGAAGCCGTGACTGCCCGAAAATTGGGGAATCGCCTTTTTATTTATACATTTACATATAAAACCAAAAAACTTAACACTAGTTACTTTTATCCTACAACACATACAAAGTGTTCACTAATACCATACACTTTTTCGTCACACTCTCATCATGATGTCCTTACTAAGTATCCAAAATAGCGGGTACCAATTAATAATTTAGTTGGTTCATAACTACTTTACTCTATTTGCATACGACACTCGTCTGTTAGCGTTCACCTGTTACGAATTACTGGTACAAACTATTGACAGGCCCTTTTTTTTTTTTTTTTTATTGTGTGGTGCCAAACGATGCACCTATGACCTTAATGTCTACCCAAACTTTTAGGGGTCCCCTCCCCGTTCTTCACACTTCAAAATTTCTACTTACACCAATTTTTTGTAGAGGTGGACCATCGTTGTCCTACCCCATGTCTGAGGTATACTCCAACCATGATCCGCCTCTTATAAAGCCAAACTCCACAGTCAGGGTTGGTGAGGCCATGACCGCCCGAAAATGGGGGAGAGTCCCTTCTGAAAACATTTAAACATAAAATACATTGGGTATACATCTATTTTTATTTTGACCAATAAATTTTTAAATTTGTTGCATTATGTGTACCCAGTATTTCCCTTGTTACCTGATTTTGAAACATGTATGCGTTGTCCATCTTAATCTCTATTATTTCATACGGACCCTCATATAATAAAAAGTGTTAACAAACTTCTTCTCTGAAATTATAATTGACTTACCTTTTACACTTCTCTCGTTAACATTTATACTTTTGTTTACATGCTGATTCGAGTAACCGCCGTGTTGTGTTGTTGCCAACCTAACGTATTTTAAGTTCGGGTCCAGGATTCTTTTTAAACGAGCTAGAAACGGAATGGTTATTGAGAAATAATCGACTCTGATATCATTTGGTAAAACTTGGGTTTTAATGGTCTGAATTTCTAAATGTTTGAATAACAAAAAAAAAAACAAGATGGAGTCTTTCTCCTCTGCTAAATCCATATACAAAATGGCTGCAAAATATTTTCGCTACATCAGCCTTAAGTAGTCTACATTTACACAACATATATTTAACTCCAATTTATTCTGGTTACTTTTTTAAATGAATCTACACCATTACTGCAGTTTTAAATAATTTCAATTATGAAGTTACATGAATCACCTAACGTGAACCAATGCTTGTGATTTTATCTGTACCGGTACACACACACACACACACATGCTCCCACATAAACTGATTTAACGGTACATTTTACAAATTTTCTTGAGCTCAATTATTAAAAAATGTTGATGGTTTAAAATGTTAAAGGTTTACTTTCCTGCTGTGATGGATGAAGATCCAGTCAGGCGTTAATCGTGTTCATGCTGGTGTTCTGCCGAACTATTATACTGTTCCTTTTTATTAACTGCACTCACTGTCTCTACATTTTATATTGTTTGATTTAACTAGATTTGATTCACTTTTGTTACATTTTAGTTGTTACTTTTAAATACTTGCTGGCCAGCAATTTGTACAACGTGCAGTTCACACGGAAGATGTTAGGCGAGTGAGAGTGACAATATGGCGCTTATTTCCCAAGTGGAAGGGTTGTCGCATCATCGATTCTATTGTTTTTGGTGATGACGTCTTTGTTTTTTGAGGTGCAGCGATTACGTCTGGCATTCCTTGAGTGACGTTTACATAAGATCAGCAGGTTGTTTTGGCAAAGTTGCTGCCACTCAGCACGTACGCCACTGACCTTGACGCCGACCCTTCATGACTCTGCGTTGTTTCATATGTTTGGGAAAACTTTACTTTCACACATACAAAATTTTAATTCACAATAAAATTATCTCTATTGCTTACCCAAAATCCCTACATGGATCTATTTGTACCGTTACAATACCCCCTCAATGAGAGGTTTTATGACGGGGCATAAAAACTCTCATTAACTCATTCATACTTCCTAAAGGGATCAGCTAGGATATGTCGCCACAACCCCCTGTATTGTTTATACTAAAAGAATATCAATCACTTACCCCTTGGTCCAATGATGGTGACATCACCTGCATGACCTTACTGGACTTCTCTTTTGAGATCCCAACACCGCAAGGCTTGTCAGGTACTTGACATTCTGCTCTGACGTGCTGGCCAGCTCAGGACCGCCGCCACAGCATCACCAAACTCTGAAACATTGAAATAAAAATCAAATAGTGGCCTGGTATAATGCCATATCCTCAACTGATCTGTTTCCCTGTTTCCCCTTAGCTATATTGGTTTATGTTAATAAGCATTGGTTTTCCTTAACTCCTAATATCTCTAATACATAGATGAAAACCAGATTTATTATAGATGTATCCTTCTCTCATTTCATTCCTACATATTTATCAAAATTTCGACTCCAATCGATAATATTTTAACTCTTTTCCATTTCAACAGAAGAAATATAATATAAATCTTTACACTAATGCAATACTATTTAAAACAACTAATTAAGTTTAATAGAAACAACAAAACAATCTATCTATATAATTCTTATATAGAACAACCCAAGTTCACTACTTTAGAACACTCTATCTATTAAAATTATTGATCATCTTTCATGATCCTCTCCCTTTAAAACAAAATCATAACTATCTTTATGACCACTCTTTAATTATTTAACATTGATTGTGCCATTAGATTCTCAAAAAAAATTCAAAATTATTATTAAATTCATTATACATAACATTTCATTTATCATTACATTTCTACTATGAATTTTCTCTTTAACATTTTGATCATTCATTAGTTTGGGTACTCTCAGTTATTCACAATGATTCGATTTATATGGGCATTTATACCTATAACCTTACTCACCTTCTTCCTACTAACAACCACTAACAGATTTACATAGGGTGACACCAATCTCTCAATAATAACCCCCTTCAACACTAATTCCACTTACCTCAATTTATTCTCCTCTTATAATAAAATACCTAATACCCTCTTTGTACCTAGGATGTGTGTTCCCGAACCTTGGCAATTCCATTCATCACCGTTTGCCCTTCCCATAATCTCGGCAAACACTCTTCGACCCTTCACAATTACCTGCCCAACGACGCACGTTGATCACTCCTTACCACCCCACCATCAACATTACAAAATATCACCATCAACTATTTACTCTCTAATTACATTACTCTCTCTTTCTACATATATGCACTATCGCTACTGTGTCCCTATTACTACCCTGTTTCTGTAATACTTTTATTCTACAATTCTTATTTTACCTAACATCCATTAGAATTAACTTTGACTGACTCAAATGCGTTATTTAAATAATCATCATTACCCAGACTCCATCTTTATAACATTTTACATTAATATGATCTTTGACAATTACCTTAGAAAATTCATCATTTACCTCTTAATAACAATACATCTCAATATCCCAATATATTATGTGTTTAATCATTTACTATTCATTAGAGAATCTCTTCTGTACAACAATAATTAATTAATTAATCTCCAAAAAAAAATTTTTAATTCAATCAGTTATTTAAACACAACATTACTTTAATTACCTCACTCCAAAACAATTACAATTCATTTATTACAGACTCTCATTATTTGTTTAGTTTGCTAAAATATTATTATCATTAAAATCAATTTCTACTACATGCACACATTGTTTACATAAAATACATTTCACAACACAAACACAATTAATTTCACTATAAATTTATTTACAATTTTTTGTCATTATTTTTCTGTTTACCACACCTCATTTCATAAGTTAGCAAGGTCATCACCATAAACTAAAATAATTAAATGTTCATGAACAACACAATATCTACCCTCCATCATCAAATAATAACCTG
Organism: Magicicada septendecula; assembly: GCA_034769895.1. Taxonomy (NCBI): domain Eukaryota; kingdom Metazoa; phylum Arthropoda; class Insecta; order Hemiptera; family Cicadidae; genus Magicicada; species Magicicada septendecula. The sequence continues at coordinate 219,919,387 of CM068368.1, read as the reverse complement.
ATCTTACGGCTACACCATTCATTTACAATTGAATACATATGGCTATTATCATAATTATAACAATCATCATCATTGCTTTTTTCCATTGTATCACTACTATTGATAATACAAATATTATCGCATACCATTCTTTCGCTATTCCTGTCGACATCGGGTATAGTAATTTCTCCTTCAGTATTTTCTGTTATCACCAGTTACGTTAATAATTCGTCATTAACAACTGTTGCTACATCCGTTTCAACATAAGGTAAGTACTCACTATAATTATCAACTCTCTTTCTATTCACTCTCTCTCTTAATTCTGTATAACTTCTCCCAACCTCAAACAACTCTATCTTCCTATCACCATACCTCTCTCTCTCAAAATATACCTCATCATAACACCAAGTCACACTCTCTCTCTTAATATATGCAGGGGCACTACAACTTTATTACTGCACCACCTATCAGATGCACAAAAAATCAAGGGACAACTATTTGCAGACCAGATGTCTCCCAAATACACTCGTGAAGCCTTTTCTTCACCCCCAACTACAACATCATGGGAAAAATTTACCCCCTGCCACCCCTCTACCTCTATACTCTCTCTCTCCACTTTCTCTCTGACTCATCAACACACACTAATATTCCATTATTATATTCTATCTCCTCTAAAACTTCGTCACCACTATTTTTAATTATATCATCGTAATTCTCAACACCACTTACCTTATCGTCTTTATATGTTAACTGACCATCTTTGTTTTCATTTTCGTTTAATTTATCGGTCTCTTTACTACCTTCTACCCCCCTTTTAATCTCATAATTGTCATCTACTTTTTTCTTTTTAAAGTTATTAATAATGTCGTCTACTCTTGCATTTTGTTTATCAAACTTCTGACTGACTGGTTCTATTATTTTTTCTTTCATATTATCAAAACGTGCATTCATTTCGTTTATTTGTTTACTAAAATTAAAATTTTGTTTCTTAATTTCCCCTCTCATCAACATTATCTCATTATTTTGCATCTCAAATTTATCATTCATTTTAGTATCACTAACGTCAAAACGACTGTTTACTTCATCAAACTTTACATCGAATTTATTTAACAGTAACTGCATCATGGCAGTTATCTCATCTGTTTTCTTTTCAGACCGAGTTGAGATGGGTGTTACTTGTATTGTATCTAACTCTACAGATTCGGTGGTGCTAGACTCGCCGATTTGACTTATTGGTGTTGAATAACCTCCCATCTCACTCGTAAATGTTTTGTCAGTTACGCTGACATCTATATTTTTATCTGCCATCTTGAAAAAAAAAATTTTAAATATATTTCTTTTCAAACTATTACCATATATCTAACATATACTTATTGTCTAACAAGATATCTGTTTATTACATATGGTTCGTAACTAACCTTACTATTTACGTAGGTTATTTACCATACCCATTCTCAACAACCATTCTGTTTCTGTACGCAGGTTTATTTTATATAAAATTTATTTATATAAAGTCCCTCCGTATGGGCGCCATTTGTTAACAAACTTCTTAACAAATTTATACATAGTCACTGTTCGGGCAGTCATTTGTTAACAAACTTCTTCTCTGAAATTATAATTGACTTACCTTTTACACTTCTCTCGTTAACATTTATACTTTTGTTTACATGCTGATTCGAGTAACCGCCATGTTGTGTTGTTGCCAACCTAACGTATTTTAAGTTCGGGTCCAGGATTCTTTTTAAACGAGCTAGAAACGGAATGGTTATTGAGAAATAATCGACTCTGATATCATTTGGTAAAACTTGGGTTTTAATGGTCTGAATTTCTAAATGTTTTGAATAACAAAAAAAAAACAAGATGGAGTCTTCCTCCTCTGCTAAATCCACATACAAAATGGCTGCGAAATATTTTCGCTACATCAGCCTCAAGTATTCTACATTTACACAACATATATTTAACTCCAATTTATTATGGTTACTTTTTTAAATGAATCTACACCATTACTGCAGTTTTAAATAATCTCAATTATGAAGTTACATGAATCATGTAACGTGAACCAATGCTTGTGATTTTATCTGTACCGGTACACACACACACACACACACACACACACACACACACACACACACATGCTCCCACATAAACTGATTTAACGGTACATTTTACAAATTTTCTTGAGCTCAGTTATTAAAAAATGTTGATGGTTTAAAATGTTAAAGGTTTACTTTCCTGCTGTGATGGATGAAGATCCAGTCAGGCATTAATCTTGTTCATGCTGGTGTTCTGCCGAACTATTATACTGTTCCTTTTTATTAACTGCACTCACTGTCTCTACATTTTATATTGTTTGATTTAACTAGATTTGATTCACTTTTGTTACATTTTAGTTGTTACTTTTAAATACTTGCTGGCCAGCAATTTGTACAACGTGCAGTTCGCACGGAAGATGTTAGGCGACTGAGCGTGACAATATGGCGCTTATTTCCCAAGTGGAAGGGTTGTTGCGTCATCGATTCTATTGTTTTTGGTGATGACGTCTTTGTTTTTTGAGGTGCAGCGATTACGTCTGGCATTCCTTGAGTGACGTTTACATAAGATCGGCAGGTTGTTTTGGCAAAGCCGCTGCCACTCAGCACGTACGCCACTGACCTTGACGCCGACCCTTCATGACTTTCTGCGTTGTTTCATATGTTTGGGAAAACTTTACTCTCACACATATAAAATTTTAATTCACAATAAAATTATCTCTATTGCTTACCCAAAATCCCTACATGGATGTATTTGTACCGTTACAAAAGAATTTTTTAATTTCCTTCTCTTGAGCGTTCGATAAATCATGCCTCCTGACCAATATTAGTTGACCTACTTCATACTTAGTCCATTTACCTTTCGAGTCATGCCACCGTTTCCTTCTCTCGCCCTTAGTTAATGAATTCTCATTAGCTAGTCTAAGTTTTAAGCCCATATCTATGGTATTACCTTTGGGTGGATAATTAAAAAGCTGTTCTAATATTCTTGGTGGGCGTGTCCCCTTTACTAACTCATATGGCGTGAACCCGCTAGACTCATGGGTAGTACAGTTTAACCAGTCCTATATTTTACTTACAAACATAGGTCACTCACTATGCTTCACATGACAATACGCCCCAAAAATCCTACCTATCTCCCTCATTACCCTTTCGGCCTGATTGGACTGGGAATGGTACACCTCTGTGTGTTTAGTTATAATGCCTTCCCAACCTAAAGTCTGTTGCCATTTCCCACTAATGAATTGGGGCCCATGATCTGAAAGTATTACTTTGGGTTTCCCTATTTTGGTCATATAATCCCTCGTTATCTTTTCACTTAAAACTTTACTTGTCACCCTCTTTACACTATACAGCTTTACGAATATCGAAAATGTATCCAGTACCACAAATACATACATTACTCCCCCTCTACCCTTTGGTAATGGACCATATAAATCAACCGCAACTAAATCGAAAGTTCTCTCAACTTTAATGAACTGTAATTCCCCTTCCAGCTGATATTTAACGACTTTGGAATTCTGACACAAATCACACCCCCGGAGCAATTTTCTAACATGCCTTTCCATGTTTTTAAATAAGCACGACTCTTTCAACACGTGTACATTTTTTTGCTCCAAAATGCCCACATATAAGGTGACAATCCCATACTACAGGGTCCGTCACGGGAACCGCATGTTTTTGTATTGGGTAGTACGGCCGAGCGGTTGGCATCAGTGAGTGTGGGTTGGCCTTGATTTGTTCGTTAGAGTGAGAAGTTTAGTTGCCGCCATGTCGTGGAACGTGGAGCATCGTACGTTTGCTCTCCAGCGGTTTTTCGTAAACAATGAGTCAGTGACGCAGACACAACGTGACTTTCGCACGCATTTTAATATTCCGGTCCGCCGACCTGTTCCAGACTGCAACACCATTTTGAGATGGTTTGAAAACTTCAACACAACTGGCTCCGTAATGAAGAAAAAACCACCTGACCCTGTCAACACAGCCCGTACGCCCGAAAACATCGAGCGAGTTAGGACGTCTGCGATACAGAGCCCTAAACGGTCGGTTCCCAAGCGTGCTGCAAGTTTAGGGATTAACGAGTCAACAGTGCGAAGGATTCTGCACAAAGATCTTCATTATCACCCATACAAAATTCAGGTATGTCAGCAACTTAGTGTAGGTGATTATGAACAGCGTCGTGTCTTTTGTGAAACCATGGCCAATAATGAAAACACGATTTTTCTCATGAGTGATGAAGCCCATTTTCATTTAAATGGGTTCGTTAACAAACAAAACTGTAGATATTGGTGTAATGAAAATCCTCAGATGTTACATGAGTCCCCTCTTCACAGCCCAAAAGTAACAGTATGGTGTGCAGTTGGGGAGAAGGGCATTATTGGCCCGTACTTTTTTGAGGAAAACAACATTACCGTGACTGTTAATTCAGAGCGCTACATTACGATGCTTCAAACCTTCTTCTTCCCAGAACTTCGACGTCGCAGATGGGCAATGAGGAGAGTATGGCTTCAACAGGATGGTGCAACTGCACACACAGCTCGTAATTCAATGGCTGTCTTACAGGATCAGTTTCCAGGCCACCTTATCTCCAGATATGGCAATCTTCGCTGGCCTTCTCGCTCCCCCGATCTAAGCTTATGTGACTTCTTTTTGTGGGGATATCTCAAGTCCCAAGTATATGTTAACAAGCCACGCTGCCTTGAAGATCTGAAGACGACAGTCCAGGAGGAAATCATTCGTATTCCACGTCAGATGTTAATTAACGCTACTCGGAGTTTTCGGGACCGGCTACAATCATGCATAAACATAAATGGCCAACATCTGAGCGACGTGATCTTCAAAACATAAATGAACAATGAAATTCCCAACATACACTATGTATTGTCATAAATAAAAATATTTTTTAAGCCAAACTGACTAAGTACATCTTATTTGAAAACTATGCGATTCCCGTGACGGACCCTGTATTTTATCCACTAGCCCTTCCGGTATAACTAACCTCCAATCACGCTCTCCCCCCTCTATTTTCTTAAATAAACTCCCTTGATATATTTGAAAATATCGGCTATATACAGAATTATTTAGGCCGGACTCTAAACTTGCTATTATTTTACCCAATTTTGCATCAGATCGTTGAATCGTTTTAAGGTTTGTCAGCTCGTCCCCAAAAAGCCTGTCTTCCCAGCTGAGTCGAAAAATTTCTATCTCTTTTAAATCCTTCCCTGTTTTATTTCCCTCTAAATCTACCCTTGATAAGAGTGTCGGGTATTATTCTCTACCCCCTTTATGTACTCCCAGGAAAAATTATACTCTTGTAACGCTAACACCCACTTGGTTAGTCGACTGAGTGTTAATTTACAGGTATTTAAAAAAGACAGTGCCTAGTGATCTGTTCTGATGATCGTATTATTTCCCAGCAGATATGTTCTAAATTTTTTAACCGCGAAGACAATGCTCAACAGCTCCTTTTCTGTCGTGGTATAATTTCTTTCGGCCGCTAATAAGATCCGGCTAGCAAAAGCTATGGTCCTGTGTTCCCGGTTCTCATCCTTCTGGTACAGTTCTGTAACCACTCTTTCAAACTTTTAGACTTTATAAAAAAAACCTTTTCATTTTTTTTTTTTTTTTTTTTTTTTTTGAAAGAGGGGCCACTAGCTATTAAAAACTAGGCAAGAGCCTAGAGAAGCCAAAAATGCGCTGGGTCCAGTATGACGGGACTTGCAATTAAACTCGTTGTTAAGCAACAATAACAATTTTATTCAGCCATTTCAAATAACATGTAAGTATCATTCCCAGTATACAATATACCTTTATAGAATTGAAAAAACTTCGTTACAAACTTTTACTCCCCTCCCTGTCATTACAATCCTCTGAAAATATACACGTGTAATCTCATAAAATTAGAATATATGTAAACATCAGCATAATACTTTCTCCCAAATATACATAAATAGAACATCAATCAATATAGTTACATAAATACACATAGCACACACATATCTATATACACACACATATACTACACACATGTTCACCTGGCAGGCAGCCCATATACATTTTACCATGCCTCCGAAGAATACAATCCTCAGTATCTGAGACCTAGACCCCCATCCCAAACTACTGTAAAAGGGTAAAGTGCCCAGCCTTGTGAAGTTAATTGTCCCTGTTCTTTTGGGCGCAATTGTGAAATTAATTCCACTTTTACCATATATAAATACATAAATTTTATTTCACCTACCTGTAAAGATTCTTTCTGGGTCCAAGATTCGGTCGCACGAACGTCGGATGCAAACGTGTTTTATAGGTTACTGAAATAAGTGACTCGACTCATTTTTGAATGAAGAGAATTTATGATCTTTTAATTTTTTAAATCTTTAACAAATTTCATCCAAATTTTATCCATGCTTGCGCAAATTAAATAACATTTTTATAATTTCTTCTCTTAATTATCCGTTACATGTATACAACTTATTCTACTGGCTTACTTTATTCTAAACCATTCAGACTGCCCAGCCTGCATTTTTATACACACACACACACACAATTATTAAAACACCCTTAACATTTTAAAATAAAATACCCCTCCCTGCCGGCACCTGGTGATCGCTTGAATTCTTTACTTCTCATTTTTTTTTGTATTTGGATGATGTGTCCGAAAATAGTTTATCTTGGTTCTTCTTTTATGTATCGAACTAGCTGCACTTCGTCATTTTTATTAACTGCACTGAGTTTTAATTTAAAAAAATGTTATTTTTATGAGCCCTGTTTAGCGAACTGCCTGCGCAGGCGAAAGTCGGCAAGGGACTGCCTTATTCCATGCGGCCGGACATTAATGCCATGCCGGCGAACGAATTTCGTCGTCGCTCACAGCCTGAGTTGTTACCGTTTAGTGGCGTTGTACATGACACATAGCAGTTTTTTCCGTGTTGTACGTCGATGATATTTAGACGCTTACTGGCCGACGTCACCAGATAGGCATGACTTAAGTTTTACATCCGTCACCTTGGCAAGCTAAGTGAACAGAATTTAAACATCTTGGCCATTTTAGTTTCATAAGTCGGCGTGGGTCCGCGCGCATGGTTGTGTGATGCATATGGGCGCGCTGTCACACACTTACAAAGTTCTTGGAAATTGAGGCTGGGTGGATTCCTTCGTACTGATTGCACAACTTGAGATATTACTTCGCCTTTGTTAGAGACTGTTCTTACAACACGTGGTCTGTCACAATGGGAAATAAATTTACAAATATTTTAATAAAACCCCAAATTTAATAAAATAAAATAACCCTCAAATTTGGCCCGTTACAGCCTCCATAAAAAACTTTTCATAAACCAATCCATTAACCCGTCCGGGTATGATTGCGTTGCAACCAATGAAATTATTACAAGTATTCAAATTTAGAAAGGTTCCCCCAGATAGGAATGTGCCATCGCCAGGTCAACATGGCTGCACGGCCGTACAAAATGTATAACAAAATTTATGATTGGAAGTAAGAATCAATAATGTACTCATATTAACAACTGAACTAGTAATACACTGGCTATGGCAGTAAAAGAAAATGAATGAAATTTCACCCAATACATAAATAGAACATCAATCAATATAGTTACATAAATTCACATAGCACACACATATCTATATACACACACACATATACTACACACATGTTCACCTGGCAGGCAGCCCATATACATTTCACCATGCCTCCGAAGAATACAATCCTCAGTATCTGTGACCTAGACCCCCATCCCAAACTACTGTAAAAGGGTAAAGTGCCCAGCCTCCATAAAAAACTTTTCATAAACCAATCCATTAACCCGTCCGGGTATGACTGCGTTGCAACCAATGAAATTATTACAAGTATTCAAATTTAGAAAGGTTCCCCCAGATAGGAATGTGCCATCGCCAGGTCAACATGGCTGCACGGCCATACAAAATGTATAACAGAATTTATGATTGGAAGTAAGAATCAATAGTGTACTCATATTAACAACTGAACTAGTAATACACTGGCTATGGCAGTAAAAGAAAATGAATGAAATTTCACTTATACTGAATTATTGCAGAGTTAAGATAAATTTTATAAAATATATATAATAAGGTTTATGATTGAAAAGTAAGAACCAATAGTGTGCTCATATTAACAACTGAACTAGTAATACACTGGCTATGGCAGTAAAAGAAAATGAATGAAATTTCACTTATTACTGAATTATTCCAGGGTTAACATAATTTTTATAAAATATATATAATGACAATTTTAATAAAAAAAACTTTATAATATCAGCCCCTAATAAAACACATTTGAGGTGTTCATACAGAATTGGCTTGGCCACAGGCGAGGCCATGCGCACCACCAGATCCAGCAAACTAAAACATGCTATGTACCTGTAGATAACGGCACCAACAGGTGACGTCCACAGGTTACAGCACCTCCCCAAACCTTTAAATCTACTAAGAAAAACAAAACCCATATAGCTATGAATACCCTTAATCAATGCAAGCATAATTCACCCCCCTATAAATCAGTAATCTTAAGTCACACACACTTTTACCCTAAAAGAAAATTTTGCAGCAAAATTCGGTGACGCCTGACCCCGTCCGGGCTCACACTTACTCAGGGGGGGCTTAAGCCTTAGTAAAATACACTGACAAAATTTACAAGCACTAATTGTCTCGCTGGACTTGTGTACCAACAACTTTAACTGGAGATGTTCCAGGAAGAGAATCAGATGTTCTACATTGTAGAGGCCAAAAATATATATAAACGGGTTAAATGTCACCTGGTATAATCCGGCACAAACCTGATGTATTGTCCATTTCTTCCTCCTGATGGCAGAGACGGAGAATCACTCATTTAATGCCATTGGTGGCAGATGTTCGGCCACCAGCAGAAGTGAATCGGGAATCGTCTTAGGTCGGGAACCCTGAACAATTATATATATTGACAATTACTCAAATGTTACCCAATTCACGATCCCCCTAATATTCATGACTCCAGCATAATTCACACACTACCACATGCTCAGATTAAAAGAAATTTTGAAAATTTAAGAATGCACAGAAATTACCTACAGTAAAAAAATTTTAGAATTAAATAACTTGTATTTATAGACTGTTCGTCAACTTAATAATCCCTTATTACAATTTCGAGATGAGTTGCAAACTTAAACAGGTTCATAGTACATATACAGTTTCATATACCTCTACATTTAGTTAATAAAACATTCTCTTACGCCCCCCTTTGATTATAAAAAAAAATGATTATGATATAATTAGGAAAAAATACACAGCCATAAATACTTTAACTCAGCCAGTGTTAACTTTCAAGACATGCATAAACAGAATTTAACCCGCGCTGGCCACGTGGTGACTTCCGTATATATATCGCATTGCATCGGCATTAATTTAAGCTAAATTACAATTCTTTTATTAAATAATAAGTAAGTTACCTTGAACAGACTTACCGGAGAGTCGCGTAGTTGTTTATCTAATCATGGTAGATTTTAGCAGACAAAAAATTTAAACTGGTTGCCGCCGGGAGAAAATGGTTGCTGCATCGCGTTCGGCTGCCTGGCGAATACTGCTCAGCGCAGTCACAGGAAAAATATTACGTATCGCTCCCCACAGAGAGCGCGCGGATCGGCAACAAAGCATGTAGATAACAGCATAGACCCCGCTCAGATAATTAATACACAAACCCCGCAATGACAGTCACATAATTAACTGGGAAATAGCCGAGTATTCCAAAACTCGGCACAGTTCTGCGCCCAGAGCTACATTGCTAGTGTCCGTCTGCAAATAGAATTTTTGTTCGAAATTAGGATGGTTCATCATGATCACGCCCATAAATTTGTCTTTTATTTCATTAAACGAGTTTCTTTCTGTTTCTCCCCATTTCCATTGTTTATTTTTCTGTAATACAGCACTCAATTTCGAGGTTACCTGGGCATAATACTTTTGAAATTTCCGGTAAAAATTGCACAAACCCAAAAACTCTGTAATTGCTTTATGTTCTTAGGCTCGGGGAATCCCATGATTGACTCTACTTCCTCTGGGCTCTACCAGGTAACTCTGCAAACACCTCTTTAAAACTTTCCACTACTCCCAACAACTCTTTACATTGAGGACTCCCTACAGCTCCACCCTCACTAGAAAACTCATGTGCCTGGTTCTCCCACACTCGCCCTTCATTTTCATCTCTCTCGCTCTTCACTCTCTCTACATATATTCACTCTCGCTTCTGTGTCCCCACTATCGACCTGTTTTTGTATTACTTTTATTCCCGAAATTCTTACCTTGTCTAGCACCCGTTCAAAACTAACCCTAACTGGTTTAACTTCATGATCTAGTTCTACCACCCGTTTGTTAAAATCAATTACTGCTTTTTGCCTGTTCAGAAAATCATTACCCAAAATAACGTCTAAATTCAACCCTCGGACTACTAAGAAGGTATTCTCATATTCGCCCCCGTTTATTATCATATTTAATTGAATCTGTTTGGTTACTCGTTTACTTCTAATCCCAGTAACTCCTACTATTGTAACCCCGGCAACTGGTAAAGACGGAATATTTTTATTTAACTCCTTTAATTCTTCTAACACGTTTTCGGAAATAACCGATATTTCGCTACCCGTATCTACTAATGTTTTAAATTCCTTACCTTCAATAGCGACAATAACCTCTGTCAATCCTGTCTCCGGTTCATCTACCTCTGGGTTGTCTTCTTCCAGTAACTCCTTTGAGATGTCAGTTTTTATAAGATGGTTTCTATAACTCCCTACCTCCTGGACCCCGCTACTACCTCCTGACAATGACATTTCAGTTACCTCACGCGTCATTAAGGTGGTTTGTACCTCCTGTGGCAAATGTTTACTTATGTGCCGCACGAACGACCAAAACGGTAACGGTGGTTCGAAGTATTTTGCTTCGTTATATATTTTTATTACATATATCGTTACATTATTACTATGGGTTTCTAAATTACCAGACCCTATAATTCTACTTCGTAGCACCTCTTGGTCTTCTTCTGACCAGTATTTATCCCTGAACGCTCTTTCGAAACTCATAATTCGACCACTCGGTTCTGTGAGCTTCCACCCATATCGCGGAATTCCCCTTGAAACATTTAATTATCTTTAACATCTGAACCTCCCAACTGTTATTATTAAATTTGTTAAAATCCCTCACCCGATTTAAAAACTGCATGGGGTGTACCCCCCTACTGTCACAACTAAATGACTCTAACTCAACATCGTTATTTACATCCCGAGTAATCATTACTCGTTCAGTAACGTTATTTAGTTTCTGGCTTATCGCCACATTCAACTCATCTTTAACATTAACTATACTCTGTTCCATCGAAACAAACTTATTATGATTTTGTAACAGTACAGTTAAGCCTACCCGGGGTAATTTGGGAAGAAATAATAATTGGGAATTGTATTTGAAAATTACAACGATGCATGCAGTGTGAACGAATTAGTGTCAAGGTCAGTGAAGCAGAACACAAGAAAAGCAGTTAATTTTTAACCGTATGACATTTGAACTTTGTAAACTGGGGTCACGACATATGATGTCAGGACCGATCCTTTAAATACGACACTTGGAATGTAGATTCAAATTAATGCCACTGTCAAAACTGGCTTAAAAACACAAAAAGAACAATGAAACCAGATCACGTGATCGTTCGCCAAATTAAGAATCGTCATCTTTTCGAATCGGCAGTCGACAATATACTCTAGTACTGTACGGCCGTATAAAGTCCGCGAACAAAATTTCGGGCGCGCCCAAACAAAAAATAAAATGTAAAAGCGAAAGAAATCAGTTTCTTTTAAATAGTACAAAATGAAGTAACAGTTTCGATTTAATTGGTGAATAAATGAGAAACGGTGAAAGTAAGAAAATGTGTGGAGTGACGGGAAGTACGTTAGGAAGTTGGACTGTTTCGGACAAGTTCTCAGATAAGTAACCATCAAGGACGACCAAAATTATCCAAATTTTCTTTCAAATTCAAAACTAAAATAAAAATTGAAAAATATAAAATAAAATGAGCTCATAAAGGAAAATAAGATATGGTGCGTGTGCGTGTGGGCATGGTCATTATAATAAAACCATGAAGCGCTGGTTTGCGTTGGGTAAAAAACAATTTTCTGTCTTAATGAATTTTATTTTGAATATAAGTAATCACATAATTAATGATATTGGCGAATTGCTAAATATTGTATCAGGGGAATTGAAGGGAATGTACAATTTTGTTATTTAAATTGAAAGATGCATTTAATTAATAATTTAATAAAATAATATTGATCTAGTTCTTTCAAAACGAGTCGGTTATTTCAACAACCATTTTCTCTCCAAAATACGCTTTCACGAACTGGGTAAGTATTTGGTTTTTAGAAATTGGCAGCAACGCAAAATGGCGTCCGGAATGTAAACAAATTGAATAATAAAGTATAAAATAAAGTTAAATTAAATTGTTTAAATGGCGCCCGAACAGGGACATTTTCATGAATGGTATTTATGCAAATGTGGGCCTATTTTGGGGAGCAACGTGGTTGAGGTAAATGGATGAAAAGTTTATGTACGTTTAAACAGACGTAGAGTATAAGGTTATATTATGATCATGTTTAGTGTGGGTAAATAGAATACTTTGTTATGGGATAAGTATGTATTATATATGTTAACATTTTTGATGAAAAGTAATGATTTTACCGTTAAAAATGGAAAATAATTAAATAAATCAAGAAAATACTCTGACCGAGTCAATGAGTATGAGCGAAATAAAGGCTGAATCAACGCCTACAGTCAGTAAGGTAGCAAAAGTGTCGTTAGACGACTTGTTCAATTTTATGAAAGCTCAAGATGTTAAAAGCGAAAGTAGATTTAATGAAATAAAGAATAAATTTTAATGAAAAGTTGAAAGAGCAAAATAATGAAATAAAGAGTAATTTCGATGAAAAGTACGATAAAATAAATAGTCGTTTTGATGAAGTAACCACGAAAATGAATGATCAAATTAATGTGATTAGAAACGAAATAAAATAAAATTTTAATATTAACAAGCATATTCATGAAATTAATACACGTTGCAATAGTATTAAAGAACAAATATTAGAATCAGTAAACCAGAAGTTCGATGAACAAATCAGTGAAATCACAGACAACTAGAAAGTAAAATAAACAATATAATAGAACAAATGACAGATCAAATCAAAGTACAAGTTAAAGAACAGTGTGTAGAAATAGAGAGTAGATGTATAAGTCAGATTAACGAAAATAATGATGATATTAAAAATAAAATAATGGAGGTAGAAAATGTATGTAAACAATCAATACAAGAGAGTGTGGGGGTTATGAATAAACATAACCATCAATACGAAAATAATTATGATGACAAATTGAGAGTGATGGAACAAAATATTGTAGAAATTAAAGATGAATTGCATGTGGCAGTGAGCCAAAATTTAAATAACGTTGCAGAACGAATATTATATACTCGTGATGCAAAAGATGATATTGAACTTGAACCGTTTTGTTGTGATAACCAGAGGGTACACCGGATGCAGTTCCTAAATAGGGTAAGGGAATTTAACAGGTTTAATAACAGTAGTTGGGAGGTGCAATTGCTAAAGATTTTAAAATGTTTTAAGGACAGTTCTGAAATATGGGCTGAAGTACACAGAACAGAGTGGGGAAGTTATGAAAATTTCGAGGCAGCGTTCCAAAATAAATATTGGTCTGAAGAGGACCAGGAAATATTACGCAGTAGAATCATGGGAGCAGGGAACTTTGGGGGACACAATAACAACATAACAATGTACATGATGAAGATCTTTAACGAGGCGAAATACTTAGAACCGCCATTGCCGTTTCGATCGTTCGTCAGGCATGTCAGTAAACACCTGCCCCGGGAGGTACAAATTACGTTAATGACGAGAGAGGTAGCAGATATCAATGAACTAGAGAATATATTAGACGTGTTTCAAAGCATTGGGGACCGTGAAATAGGTAGGCGTCCCAACCAACCAGGTTCGAACAATAGCGGGAATTATACGCCACAGAGGGGTCACAACAGGGACATACGTACATTAAACGAGAGAATCATAGTCGAGACGGGGGATGGAAATGTATGGGATGCTCTGGAGAGAATTACGCCGCCAGGAATTTTTGTTTCAGATCCAGGAAACTGAGGCCGTGTCAACGGAGCAGAATAACGTCGTCGCAGAACAATGTATAACAGCGAGCCGGAGATGATCGCGGTGGAGCATCAAGGAGTAGTGGAAGCACCAACTGGAACGAGAGGGGGTATATGCAGGGCAGTACCACTGCCAGAACGGAAAACTGAGGCCGACAATGGAAGCAAGGACCCCACCATTGTCCACAGAGAACAACAGGGTCCATGAAACAGATGAATATCAGAGCAACATAATACAGACAGACATGGCGAAGGAGTTGTTGGAGGAAGATGACACGGAAATTATAGAGACAAAACCTGGATTGACGGAGGTAATCGCCACAATGGAAGGTAAGAGTTTTAAGACATTGATAGATACAGGGAGCGAAATATCAGTAATTTCAGAAAATGTACTGGGAGAATTAAAAGAAATAAATAAAAATATTCCATCATTACCAGTTGTGGGTGTGACAGTAGTGGGGGTAGCTGGAGTATGAAGTAAAAGGGTGACTGAACAAGTACAATTAAATTTATTCATTAATGGAACTGAGTTTGAAAATACCTTTCTAGTAGTTAAGGGACTAAGCTTAGATGTAATCTTAGGAAATGATTTTTTGGAGAGAAATAGGGCAGTAATTGATTTTAATAAATGGATAGTAGAATTTAATAGTGGGAGTGAACCAGTCAGGGTTAATTTTAAGTGGGTTTTAGATGAGATTAGAGTTACGGGAGTAAAAATGATACAGAAGCGGGTAGGCGATGGAGACATAGAAACAATAGTGAATATATGTAGAGAGAGAAAGATTGTGGAGAGTGAAGAGGGAGAGATGCATGTGAGTGATGAGAGAATATGGGAAAATAGGGCGGATAAAATTTTTAATGAGGGTGGAGTTGTAGGGAGTCCCCAACAACAGGAGTTGTGGGCAGTAGTGGAACGTTTTAGAGAGGTGTTTGCGGAGTTGCCTGGAAAAGCCAGGAACTATGTGTGCGAGTTGAAGGTTCGGGAACACACACCCTACATGCAGAGGAGTTATCCAGTACCATTTTCAAAGAGGAGAGCAGTGCAAGAGGAGTTGGACAGGATGATGGAGGGAGACATTAGTGAGAGATCGATATCGCCTTACTCGAATCCGTTAGTAGTAGTCATAAAGAAAGATGGGAGGGTAAGATTATGTTTAGATGCTAGAAAAACAAATCAAATTATAATACCTGACTGGGAGTCACCGGAACCAATGAATGAGATTTTTCAGAAGTTCAGCGGAGTCAAATACATGACATCTTTAGATTTGACAGCAGGATACTAGTAAGTTCCGCTAGCAGTGGAGAGTCGAAGGTATACTGCATTTCTCTTCAATGGTAAGAACTATCGGTTTTAACCATTTGCCATTTGAGGTTAACACTAGCGTAGCAAGTTTCATAAAATGTTTGGATATGATATTGCAACCCAAAGACTTAGATTTTCTAACAGTATATGTTGATGACATATTAATAGTGTCTAGGACATTTTCTGAACATTTGGAACATCTTGAGTGTGTGTTAAATAAATTGCAGCATGGGGGATTAACGATTAATTGGGAGAAGTCAAAGTTTCTACAAACTGAGATACACTTTCTAGGTTTTATTATTACTCCAGGGGGAATTTTAGCTAACCCTGATAAAGTAGAAGCTATTATGCGCTTTCCAGAACCGAAGAATATTAAACAACTACAGAGTTTTTTAGGTCTGTGCAACTTGTACAGAAAATTTCAGAAAAAATACGCGCAGAAAACGTCAAGGCTTAGTGCCGTTTTACAAAAAAATAGGCAGTGGAAATGGGGAGAGAAGGAAAGGGATGCATTCGAGGAGATAAAACAAAAATTTTCTAACATGATAATGATGAAACACCCTGATTTATTGAAAACTTTTTATTTACAGACTGATGCCAGCAACGTCGCCCTGGGAGCAGAATTATACCAGGAAGATAGTGACAAGGAGCATCACACAATAGCTTTCGCCAGCAGATCCCTTTTGACAGCCGAGAGAAATTATATGACGACAGAGAAGGAGTTACTGAGTATCGTGTTCGCTGTGGGAAAGTTTTTGAATACCTGCAGATTAACCCATAGCCGTTTAACCAGGTGGGTACTTGCCTTACAAGAGTACAATTTCTCATTGGAATATATTAAAGGGACCGACAATAAAATACCAGATACTCCTTCCAGGGTAGATGTTACAGAAAACAAAACAGGGAGGGATCTGAAAGAGATAGAGATTTTTTGTTTAAAAAGGGAAATAGACTTTTTGGTGAGGAGTTAAGGGATATTAAGAATATGCAAAGATCAGGTAATAAATCGGGTAAAATAATGGCTAGTTTAGAAGTGGATATAGATGGGTCTGAATATAATACACATTTTCAAATATATTGAGGAATTTTGTTCAAAAGTGTAGAAGGGGGTGAGCGTGATTGGAGATTGGTTGTACCGGAAGGGTTGATAGATAGAATTATTTGGGATTGCCATATAAGGTACGGGCATTTTGGTCCGAAAAAGTGTACAAATGTTTTAAAGGAATCATGTGTTTTTAAGAATATGGAAAGGCGAGTACGAAGGCTGTTACGGGGATGTGATTTGTG
This sequence comes from Magicicada septendecula, assembly GCA_034769895.1. Taxonomy (NCBI): domain Eukaryota; kingdom Metazoa; phylum Arthropoda; class Insecta; order Hemiptera; family Cicadidae; genus Magicicada; species Magicicada septendecula. Next base: position 219,902,592 of record CM068368.1, on the reverse strand, counting down.
TCAAAGGTCGAAGGTAGTGAATTATAGGGTAGAAGGGGAGTTGAATTTAATTAAAGTGTAGAGACCGTTTGATTTAGTTGCTGTAGATTTATATGGGCCATTGCCCAAGGGTAGGGGTGGAGTAATGTATGTTTTTGTTGTTTTGGACACTTTTTCCAAGTTTGTTAAGTTATATAGTGTGAAGAGGGCGACGAGCAGAGTGCTAAGTGAAAAGATAACGAGGGACTACATGGTAAATGTAGGGAAACCAAAGGTAATATTATCAGATCATGGACCCCAATTCATCAGCAGTAGGTGGCGACAGACTCTTGGATGGAAAGGAATCGTACCCAAGCACACTGCAGTATATCATCCACAGTCCAACCAAGCAGAACGGGTGATGAGAGAGATCGGTATGATATTTCGAGTGTATTGTCACGCCAAGCACAGTGAATGGCCACTATACGTGAAGAAGGTAGAAGAATGGTTGAACAGTACCACCCACGAATCCACCGGGTTTACGCCGTATGAGTTAATAAAGGGAACAAGCCCGCTGAGAATATTGGAACAACTTTTCGATTATCCACCAGAAAATCAGACCATAGACGTGAATGTGAAAATCCAACTAGCAAATGAAAGTTTACTAACCAAAGGGGAAAGGAGAAAGCAGAGGCATGATGCCAGAGGTAAGTATACCAAATATGAGGTAGGACAGTTGGTATTGGTGAGGAGACACGATTTGTCTAGTGCGCAAGATAAGGAGATAAAGAAGGTTTTTCTACTATACGAGAGACCATATGAGATTATAGAGATAAAGATGAACAACGCATATGTGTTGCAAAACCAAGCAACGCAGAAAGATAGTAGGTACACAGAACGCGACGAATTTGAAGTTATATTGGTCACAGTAAGTAAATGAATTTTAATCTATTATTATATGTTTTCAGAAGGGACTCTCCCCCATTTTCGGGCGGTCACGGCTTCACCATCCCTGACCGCGGATTTTGGCTGTTTGGAGGTGGACCATCGTTGGAGGTAACCTCATCTAGGGGGTGAAAACAACGATGGTCCTACTCCACACATTGGTGCAAGTAGAAATTTAATGTTTTGTTGTTGAACGGGAAGGGGAACCCCTAAAGTTCATGAAAAAAAAAATCAATTGGCAATTATCCACGAACGTTTTATTTTACAAATAGAACATCCCAAATTTAATGTAAATAACAAGTGCGACTCGTTAGGAGTTATCTCATTACCTAATAATATAGTTGGAAATGATTAACTGTGTTATTGGGTAATGACATACAAATAATTTTAAATGGCGGTCGAACTTATGACGGATTAAAGAAGTAGTTGTAATTTAGATTTAAATTTAGAAGGGTTAAGGTGACCAATTGGTGTTACAGTACACTTGTTGCACTTGTTAGAGACAATTGTTGGAAAATAATATAGAGAGTATGCGTGTGTGCCTAGGTTAGACTCTATGGTAGATAGTAGATGAAATATCAGAAATAAGAAATAGCAGATCAGTGTCTGGTAGTAATTAAAACAAAACAAAAAATGAGATAAAATATGAATAAATCAAATGTTGAGTGTAATCTTTAGTGGAAGTGGAGTAATTCAAAGAACATAGTGAAGCTATGGTGATAATATAGAACTGATAAATGGACAGTGAAATTTAAATGATAATGTTTGGGAAATTTGTTGTAACAAATAATGATTTCTTTTGCTTTTTGTGAATTGTAGTGATAAGGTAAATTTTAAATGTATAATATGTTTTAAATGCGATTCCCCACATTTCGGACGGTCCCGGCCTTGCCAGCCCAGACCGTGGTTTTGGATGACAACTAGCTGTGGGCAGACTTATTGTAAACTGACCATGGTTGGTTGCCTATGAAATTGGTGTAATTTAGAACTTAACAGGGGGTTTAATCAGGTGAATCCATATAACTTTGGAACAGCGGCATCAAATGGGATGATAGAACCCTATTAAGGGCATATGAATCATTATAGTAGGATTACTGGTGTCCTCAGATACCAGTAATGCCGAATTTTTATATAACACCGAAGCAAGAACGGTGTAAGCAGCGTTTGCACCCTAATAAACTTCAGTTCTTGTGGAGGTAAATGGCCGCTACAGTCCAACATCAGTAAGCAATAGAGTGTGTGGAAAGGAGCTGGCCGTTACAAGCCAGGGGCATAAATACAGTATTTATGTAACAAGGTAAATGCCTTAACACGGTTTATCCGTGAGGTAATTTACCTAATTGTAACTGTGTTTAAGGGGGGATATTAAATAATGATGGAGAAGGAGGTTACTAAATTGTTAGTAATGAGTTATTGAGAATTAAAATGAGTTATGTCAATGATGTAGAAGGTGTAGTTGATCTTATAATGTAACTAAATGATTTAGTAGTGATTTGAGGAGTATTAATGTTGTAATGGGAATGTTTATTTAAATTTTGATGGGAATCAGGGAAATATTTTGAATTTTGGAATAAGAGTTAACAAGAGAAGGGCATTCAGAATGTTGGTATTGAAGTTTAAATGTTTTATGTCATGTTAAGTATGTATCCATGTATATGTTAGAAGTTAAGAAAAAACCAGTGCTTCTTAACGCAAACCAGCACAGCTAAGGGGGACCAGATCAGTTGAGTATATGGTATTATACAAGGCCACTATTTGATATTTTGATTTCATGTTTCAGTGTCTGGTGATGCTGTGGCGGCGGTCCTGTGCTGGCCAGCGCGTCAGAACAGTGGCGTCAAGTGTCTGTCTGGCCTTGCGGTGTTGGGATCTCGAACGGGAAGTCCAGTAAGGTCATTCAGGTGCGGTCACAGTCACTGGACCAGGGGTAAGTTAACCATGATTTTAATAAAACATAAAGGGGGTTGTGGCGCCATATCCAGACTGATCCCTTTAGGAAGTATGAGAATGTCAATGAGTTTTTATGCTTCGGCATAAAACCTCTCATTGAGGGGGTATTGTAACAGTACAGTTAAGCCTACCCGGGGTAATTTGGGAAGAAATAATAATTGGGAATTGTATTTGAAAATTATAACGATCCATGCAGTATGAACGAATTAGTGTCAAGGTCAGTGAAGCAGAACGCAAGAAAAGCAGTTAATTTTTAACCGTATGACATTTGAACTTTGTAAACTGGGCTCATGACATATGACGTCAGGGCCGATCCTTAAAATACGTCACTTGGAATGTAGATTCAAATTAATGCCACTGTCAAAACTGGCTTAAAAACACAAAAAGAACAATGAAACCAGTCACGTGATCGTTCGCCAAATTAAAAATCGTCATCTTTTCGAATCGGCAGTCGACAATATACTCTCGTCCTGTACGGCCGTATAAAGTCCGCGGACAAAATTTTGGGCGCGCCCAAACAAAAAATAAAATGTAAAAGCGAAAGAAATCAGTTTTTTTTAAATAGTACAAAATGAAGTAACAGTTTTGATTTAATTGGTGAATAAATAAGAAACTGTGAAAGTAAGAAAATGTGCGGAGTGATGGGAAGTACGTCAGGAAGTTGGACTGTTTCGGACAAGTTCTCAGATAAGTAACCATCAAGGATGACCAAAATTATCCAAATTTTCTTTCAAATTCAAAACTAAAATAAAAATTGAAAAATATAAAATAAAATAAGCTCATAAAGAAAAATAAGATATGGTGCGTGTGCGTGTGGGCATAGTCATTATAATAAAACCAAGAAGCACTGGTTTGCGTTGGGTAAAAAACAATTTTCTCTCTTAATGAATTTTATTTTGAATATAAGTAATTACATAATTAATGTTATTGGCGAATTGCTAAATATTGTATCAGGGGAATTGAAGGGTATGTACGATTTTGTTATTTAAATTGAAAGATGCATTTAATTAATAATTTAATAAAATAATATTGATCTAGTTCTTTCAAAACGAGTTGGTTATTTCAACAACCGTTTTCTCTCCAAAACACGCTTTCACGAACTGGGTAAGTATTTGGTTTTTAGAAATTGGCAGCAACGCAAGATGGCATCCGGAATGTAAACAAGTTGAATAATAAAGTATGAAATAAAGTTAAATTAAATTGTTTCAATTTATACATTCGAACTGAATGGTACGTTTGTCCATAACATTCACTGTATCTTGTATTGATTGTATTTCTATCTTACAATTATTCTCTATTTCATTTATTTCACTGTTAGTATTAGTTTCATGTTCATCAATATTCTGATTAATCTTTTCAATCTTATCAACTACACCACTATATTTATTTTCAGTGTCAGTATTACATTTATTTATTTTACTCTCAACATTGTTTTTTATTTCACCAAGTTGTTCACTAAACTGCTCATTTACAGAATCTGTTACTTGTTTTTGAATGGTACTAAAACGTTCGTCAATAGCATTCAGACACTTATTAATACTATCTTCCAATTTAACGTTTTGTTGTTCAATATTATTAATATTACTAGACATTGTACGCAAACAATCATCATTATTATCAAAACGTCTTTCGAACTTAACATTTGAATCGGTTGTTTTTTCATTTATTTCATTAAAATTACTCTCACATTTAATATTTTGTTTCATCTCATTAGACATTTGTTTAATCTCCCCCATTATCTCACGAAAAAAATTTCTTGTTTTGTCATCAGTTTTATTACTTTCTTTAGTTGAGACCTTACTAACCACACAGAAGACTCCAAATTATTCAAGGTCGCCACGATGTCTTAAGGTGAAACATCGAAACCCCAATACTCCTCCCATTAAGATAATTTAGTTAAATTACCACTCCCTTAATTCAAAACTTACCCAGGTTCATTAGACGAGTTTTTTGGCACAGAAAACTAGGATATGGGTATGGCGAAATAATTATTCTAACACATGGTTATGATGCTAACAAATCTTATTTATTATTCCAAAGTTAAATTCTTTCTATTGCTCTTATTTTCTTTTACGCAATACTACAAACGATTATAAAACATAAAATTACTTGACCAAATTTTATGTATAAATTTTCATCGACAAACCAGTACTACGCATCCACACTCTCTCTCTCTCTCTCTCTCTCTCTCTCTCTTTAAACCCCCATAAATTTGAGATCTCATTCTCATTTCAGAATTTTGTATTTTAAGAAAAGACAAGTGGTTATTAAATGTTGGCCAGTCGATCTAGTTTTACGAGTACTTAGCTGCTGATGATATTCCAGTTGTTACGCCAACATTCACAGTTCAATTTTTTGTAGTCAAAGTAAATTTGACATTACATTAAACATTTAAAGTCACAAACACTATAGACTTTACAAATGCTTTCGTAACTTTTATTTAAAAATTGTTGAAATTAAGTTGGCAAGTTGGTCTTTACAAAGTAATTTTGTCAGAAATACCTTATAAAATGCAAATCTAACATCATTTTTATAATTATTTTCAAAATGCTTAGTTCTTTCATTCAAAGTTTTATTAACGTGTATTGCTTTATTATGTAAATAAAGAATAACTGTAATTTTATTTTCATAACTTTGTAAATGTAATAAAAGAATCAAAAGTATATTTGACCACACATTAAAAAGTAGAACTCGCAAACACATTCGATAGTTATAATAAAGTAATCTTTAAGCAACACAAATCTGACTTTTTAATTATGACTAATCCCTCCGTTTACAAATTTCTTGGTAATGTCAGTCTGTTTCTTTGTTTCATTAAAAAAATATCAGTGTGAGACCTACAAACTCTGAATTTGCAAGACGGAAATTTGTACATCTTACAAAGTCGTTTTTTCTGTGTATATGTGGGTCACTGATCAACTTTTTTTGAATACTTTGTAATGTTCTATAAATATAAATCTGGCAGTTTATAGCTATAAATCAAACTGAAAACGAGGTTAAAGCCAAGTTTCCATGAGACATTTCCATAATAATACAAACAAACATTTTAGTTTGTACCCCAGTCCTGCAGTGAAACTTGAATTTCGTTTTTAACATGCAATCTTATCTTATATATATGTGTACTGTTATATAATGTGGAAAAAGTGTTACATAATATGGAAAATATGGAACGTTCTACAAGATTCTCAAATATTCCAGCTGTAATGTGTGTATGTGCGTACATAATGCTCCTACTTTGCAGTGAAAGACGATTACGCGTCAACTATCGGGTCTATACCAGACCATACTGGTCAGCGCAGTGTGTTCAATGACACTGTTTCTAGTGGATTCTCGAGAGCGCCTGTTTGTTTAATAAGTCATCCAAAGTAACAAATTATTCTGGAAATCAGCGGGGTATAAATACGGCCATTCAGCGACGGTCAGTTTAATTATTGTCGGGCGATTACACAGTGCAGTTCGAGGTATTGTGGCGAAGTGTTGTGTGTGTTATAATCATCGTAACAGTACCATATCGCAGTCACTAAGATGTTTTTTTCTTTTACTTCCAGAAACTGAAGATAAAATACTTTCACCTCATTCATATGAAGCTGTGGATGAGCCTGCATTTACTCAGATGTTTTCGACTACTCCTGGTACTTCACCCTGTGTGAGGGAAGAATCGCAGCCTGCATCTACTCAGACATTTTTAACTAACCATACACTATCATCACCATTTGTGGGTAAGGATATAGATCCTGTGTTTCCACAACCACTTACTGTTAATCTAGACGAGTCACCCGTTTGATTAAGGATTTTGAACCTGCATTTACTCAGCTATTTTCAAATCATCCTCTCTGTCTAGTGATTCATCAGGAACAAATTCTAGTTCTGACACTGAGGACAAAGAAAACTACCAGCAGGCATCTGCTGCTCCACAAAAACTTGGATGCTTCATATGTCCTAACGAAAATGACCAAATTGAAATAAAAAAAGCTTTTATGGAGAAGCATCCCATTCAAGTTAGTAATGGAAAAGGAACGAGATTGCCATTTGAGCAATCTAAACTGTATTACCGGACATTGCCAAGTGGTGAAAAAGGTCATAGAAAATGGTTACCATATTCAATTCAGTTGAACAAAGTTTATTGTTCCTGTTGCATGGCTTTTGGTGATAAGGATTGTAGAGACTCTACATTTATTACCAGACATGACGTTTCTGCTAAGCACATTTATAAATCTGTGGAGATTCACGAAAACGCTTAAAACCATCAACTTGCAGTGACGGCAGCTTTCCAAAGCCGAAAAGGACATGACATTTCAACACTTCTGGCTTCTAACCAGACAAAAAAGAGAGAGGGAAGCTCTCTCAAATATTGGTTATATAACGTTTAATAGACATAGTTTTATTTATAGGAAGACAAGGGAAAAAGGCAGAAGGGGCGTAGACATAGTTTTATTTATAGGAAGACAAGGGAAAAAGGCAGAAGGGGCGTACACACTAGACTCTATGGAAAATCATGGGAATTTCCTTGAATTGGTCATGTTGGTTGCAAATTATGACGTGATTTTTTCAAAATCATGTCAGAAAGTGTATTGAAGACAGCAAAATGAATAGATTGCAAATAAGGAAAAGAAAGGAAGCCACAGGAAAGTCGACTAAAGAACCAATTGGACAAGGCTCTCTCTTAACCTTTTTGTCGAAAATCTTCATTAACAAGTTAATGAACATAATTGGTTCAGTGGGGCATAACGTTATTTTGAAAGACATTCATGATAGTATAGTATATAGCTTGATGGTGGATAGCACACAAGATGTAGCCGTAATGGACCAGTTGGCAATTTGCGTCCGCTATGTAGTCCAAGGGAAGATATATGAAAGACTTTTGAACTTAACAGAAGTCGATGATTCAAGTGGACTTGCTTTGTACGAACATGTAAAATCGGAGATAGCTAAGTGCGGAGTTGCAACTTCAAAAATTATTGGTTGTTCTTTTGATGAGGCAAACAGCATAAGAGGTTGTTACAATGGTCTGCAAGCCCCCTTCAAAAGAGAGAACCCAGTTTTAATTTACACCCACAGTATAGGACACATATTAAATTTGGTAGTAGCTGATTCTCAGATGAGGCTCACAGGAAGTATTCTCAGTGTAGGACTAGAGAAAGGAAGCAAGAATATGAAGAGAATAGAAGACTGGCAAATAAAGTATGTAGAAAAAAGAAAAGAACTTTTGAAAACGGGCTGCTTCTCAAAATGGAGCAGGACTTTGCAGATGGAAGAATAAGGAATGCTTATAAATATCTTAAGCATCTCAGGGAAGGTTATAAACCATCTACAACACTATGTAGAGACAGAGAGAATAGAATTGTCAGTGATCCAGAGAAAATTAAAACTATCTGGCGAGAGTACTTCGATGGCCTCCTTGGTGGTATGCTACAGGGAGGAGAAATTGTTGCTCACACTCCGTGGAATGCAAACATTGGGGGGGATGGAATCTGACCCACCATCAATTCAGGAAATAGAAGAAGCTATTAGTGCCCTCAGGAACAACAAGGCACCAGGTACAGACTTAATTCTGTAGAACTGCAGAACTGCTTAAAGCTGAAGGTACTGATGTGGCAGTCGCACTGCACTCCTTAATCGTGGACATATGGCAAACAGAACGAATCCCCATGGAATGGAATAAGTGCATTATATGCCCCATTTATAAAAAAGGCGGCAAACTTCAATGTAGAAATTACAGAGGCATTTCATTGCTGTGCACCTCCTACAAGGTTTTTTCGTACATCTTGAACCAAAGGCTGAGACACCTCACAGAAAATATAATACGGGAATACCAAGCTGGATTCCGACCTGGAAGGTCTACAATCGACCAACTCTTCTCAGTAAAACAGATACTAAGATGCGGATGGGAACGTGATATTGATGTGTACCAGATCTTTGTGGACTTCAGGCAAGCGTATGACTATTAATAGAGACAAACTCTACACCATAATGCATGAATTTGGAATACCAGGCGAGCTGGTAAGATTAACGCAAGTCACTATGCAGCAGACTGAAGCCCAAGTAAAGGTGGATAGCCAACTAACTGAACCCATAAATATTACACGAGGACTAAAGCAAGGAGATGGGTTAGCCCCAACACTATTTAATATTGCATTGGAATATTTAATTAGAGACTTATCAATAAATAGCTCCAATCTGTTGACAAATAAAACTGTACAGATAGCCGCATATGCAGATGACATTAACATCATGTCAAGACGGATCACGGCAGCTAAAGAAATATTTATAGAGCTTAAAAACAAAGCCAAGGAAGTTGGGCTAGCCATAAATATGGATAAAACAAAAATGCTTATCCAAACAAGAAGGGACCAGGTTCATAACAACATCGAGATAGAGGAGGACACAATTGAAGTGGTGGACAATTTCACTTATCTCGGAGTGAACCTAGCAAAAACTGGATCAGAGGAGCCGGAGATCCAAAGACGGACCACCATGGCTAACAAGGCATACTTCGCATTGCTGCCATCACTTAGGTCTGGGGATGTGCACAGGGAAACCAAAATGAAAATATATAGGACTGTTATCAGACCGGTGCTATGCTACGGGTGTGAGGCATGGACAATCACACAGAAAACAGCCGACATAGTAGACACCTTTGAAAGGAAAATCCTCAGACACATTATAGGCCCAATACAATAAAATGGCTCATGTAGACTGAGATACAACAATGAACTGTATCAAATATATAAGGAGATACCAGTCTCAAAATTTATAAGAATACAAAGATTGTGTTGGGCCGGACATGTTATGAGAATGGAGGATGGCAGGAACCCCAAGAGGGCTTTGCTGGGTACATGGGAGGGTTCGAGACCTAGAGGTAGACCGAGGAAGAGGTAGGAAGATGGCGTTGCAGAGGACGCGAGAGACATGGGGATAAGAAACTGGAGGAGGGTTGCAGTGGATAGAGTGGATTGGAGGCGGAGATTGGTAGAGGCCAGGGCCCGACTTGGGCTGTAGCGCCATAGGAGAGAGAGAGTAGCTGATTCTACAGTAAACTTGCTCCAAGCAGAAAATTTATTTGGGTTAGTGGAGGAATTGGCTTTTTTCCTAAGTTCGTCTTACAAGAGAATGGCTGTATGGGAGAAGGAAACTAAAAAGAAATGCCATGCACACGATAAATTATACAGACTGCAAAAAATTGGTGGACTAAGCACAAGGCTCTTTCATCAGTTGTAAATAGAAGAATTTTTAAGAAGTGATGATCACTCAGGAAAGTTAACCCATCTTCTAAATGTTTTATGGGACATATCCAGTGGAAGTTTTGATTGTAAATCAAAATTCTTGGCCAGAAATTTGATTAGTCAATGGTCCAAATTTGAAAAAATGTTCATGTTGTAAAGGTCTTGATTTTATCAGAAGATTCCAGTATAATATAATACAATAATATTATTACTAAAACTCACTGCTGCCAGAATTTTACCTACCGTCATATTCCCCTTTAAAAAACTTACCTTATTAAACTACCCAGGTCGCCACGATATTTTATGGTTTAATATCGAAACCTTTACACTCTTGCCCTTATAAAAATCCCGCTATCTGACTACCCTTAAAACTCAGAAAATCCCAAAGAACGTTAGGCGAGGTTTTCAGCACAGAATAGGAAATGGTTATGGCGTAATAATTTAATCTAACACATGTCTTATATTAAGCAGAATTTGAATTTATTTTAAAGTGAAATATGAATTTGTGAATTAATAAAATAAAGATTTCTGAATCAACTAGCCTATGACATATGATTATGAACCAATACGTAATTTATATGTTCCCTTAGAGATCTCATTTAAACTGGACATTTTTATAAAAATAATAGAAATTGATATAAAATTATAATTTGTTTTGGCCATTTAATTATGTTCTTTCATTTTTACTTAACTGCACATGGTCCAATTCGTAGCACTGCCTGTTGAGACGCTTTTTTAATAATACCACTAAGTTACTCTTGTTAAAACTGTTATATTATCCACTGTCACTAAATGCTGGTTTTAAATGGTTTTTTCGTACTGCTTCATTCTTCTTACACTACTTTACTGGATAGGCCAATTATAGCATTGTCGACCTATCACAAATGCCCAAGGCTACAGTTAAATTACGTCTACCCAGTATAAAGGTAGGCTACTGACGACTACTATTCAACTCTACTGCTGTCTGATGCAAAAACTAAGATGACAAAGTTTTTACTGTATAATTGCTGTTATCTGATGCAAACACTGGTGATAGACTGCTTACTGTGATTTTCACAGAGAGAGGACTGCTGTTGGCAAGCTATTACGTAATACGTCTGGTTGGGCAGGCTACACAGGCTTCAGACATAAACATAAATATAAATAGTCTGCCATAACATTGTATGTTACAATGGGGCACCTCACAGGTGAATGCTGACTGCTTTCAAATTAAAACTGAATTGAATTATTCCTCCTAACATACAATTCTGTACCGTTACAATACCCCCCCCCCCAATAAAAGGTTGTATTCCGAAGCATACAAACTCTCATTGCCTAAAACCTAAGAGGATCAGTGAAGATATGGCACCGCAACCCCCCTTAAGTCCTTACTAAAATCATGGGTACTTACCCCCCTAGTCTGGTGGCTGTGGCCACACCCATCCTACCTTACTGGACTTTTCTGTACGAGATCCCAACACCATAAAATCAGATAGGCAACCCGCCACAGTATCACCTGACTCTGAAACATCCAATTAAAAAATTAACAAAAAGGCCTTCCATTATACCATATCCACAACTGATTTGTTTCCTCTTAGCCGTACTGGTTCATTAATTGCAAAGTACTGGTTCATGTTTATACAAAGTACTGGCTTTCCATTTAGTGTAGTCGGCCTACAATGACCGCTGTTCTATATTTGTACGTAATTACATAAACAGAATACAATATAATAAACATTGGTTTCCATCAACTCTATAACTGGCCTCCATAAAATACAATGTCCACCTGGCCATATAAACATATGGTATACTTACAGCTAAATCATATAAATTCCATACAAATTGAATAATGTTCACAATACATTATTACCCCTCCAAAATAACACATTGATTAACCCAAACATTTTTTATTATTTTTACCCAAAAATTTCCTTCAGTTTTCAATTTTAAATGAATATTTCAATCACTACTTTCCTCAATTATTATTTAATTAACCATTACAGTTAAAATTCAAATCAAAATAAGTTTAAATTCATTATTAAAATTCACCTTTTCAATTAATTTAATTACCAATTCAATTTAATTTAATTCCTCAACTCCTCATTATATCAATCTCATTTGTTCGAAACAAAAATATTAATTGCATTACAATCAAAACACTATGTCATTTCCTTATGTTATTCATAAAAAGCTACCTCCATTTCAACACATCTGGTATTTCTTTTATTTCATAATGGAATTTGCTCATAACACTGATTCATCAAAATACAACATTCTTGTTGTTGTCAACTGGAGCATGACTGTAAACATCAACCTGTAAACATACCTGTTTACATCCACAGTTGTATACAAGACTTGTTTTGTACACTGACTCAGTCTCAACATTCATGATTACATCACTACTGAATACAGTAGAAGCCCGATATAGCGCGGTCCGATATACCGCGGATTCGGATATAACGCGGTGAAGAGTATGTCGCCCGTTATTAGCGAAAATTCTTACTTGTAGAGAGTGAGCAAATTATGAATTGTTTATCGTGACTTCCGTAGCCACAACATTGGAATGCGTTGCGTTTATTGTAAACAAAGGCTTGTTGGAAACGGCGTTGTAAACAACAGCCAGAATTGCCAGTTCAAGTGTACCTGTAGACATAAACAATTGCCCGAGCTATTTACAGTCTCTACGTTTCTAAGAATTCATGCCAAGGCAAGCAGCCAACTAAATCCCTTCTCTCCCTCATATTACAGTACAGTATAAGATCATACTCTGATATTATCTTATCAAAGTGTATAGTCTTTGTCATAAATTCGCATAGTGTAGAGTTTTGTGATATCGCAGAAAAGAAAAGCATATTCTGTGAGTGATAAACTCAAAATAATTGATCGTGTGAAGAACGAAGAGTCAAAGGCAAGTTTATCACGTGAGTGTGGCATCCCAGAAGGAACAATTAGAGGGTGGATGAAGGAAGAAGATAAACTTAAAAGTTTTGTGAACACAGTTGAAAGTGAAGTGGGGTTGCAAAGAAAAAAGACTAAAGTAGGTAAGGATAGTGAACTAGATGAGTGTCTGTACAGGTGATTTTTAATAAAACGAAGTGAAGGTGTGCCACTGTCAGGACCAGTTATTAGAGCTCAAGCTGTGAAATTCCATAGTGATTTACATGGCAACAGTGACTTTAATGCATCTGATGGGTGGTTTTCGCGATGGAAATCTCGTCATGGTATAAGCCAGATAAGCATTGAAGGGGAAGTACGATCATGTGACAGTGAAGCTGCAGCACTTTTTCCTCAGGCATTAAACAAAGTAATGATCGATAACGATTTAAATGACCATCAAGTGTATAACTGTGATGAAACTGCTCTGTATTTTCGAATGCTTCCTACCAGAACTCTGGATGTGAATAATTCAATAAATAAATCTGGATTAAAAATAAATAAGGATAGAGTTACCCTCCTGTTTGCCACAAATAAATCAGGCAGCCACAAAGTTAAACCTCTCTGTATAGGGAAAAGCCGAAATCCTAGATGCTTTCAACATGTTAACATGACGTCATTACCCATCACATATCGTAATACAAAAAATGCTTGGATGACAAGTGATATTTTCGGTAAATGGTTCCATGAAGAATTTGTTCCATCTGTGAGAAGCCACCTGCGGTCACTCAACCTCGAAGAAAAAGCTGTACTGACCCTTGACCACTGTCCAGCACATCCACCTGCTGATATGCTACAGTCAAGAGATGGGAAAATCGGAGTCATGTTCTTGCCGAAAAACACTACAGCACTGATCCAGCCATTAGATCAAGGCATCATAAAAGCATTTAAAGTGCATTACCGCCGTGAACTTCTGAGTGCTATAGTGAATTCTGATGAGGAAATGGAAATTTACCTTAAGTCAATAAACCTGAAAACAGTTGCGTATTCAATAGGTCTTGCATGGGAAAGTATTAGTACGGCTACGATTCAGAAATCATCACCGATGGAAATTGCTCTGTTGCCGGATTTACTAATAGTGATGTACAGTCTGGGAGTAGTGCTCAGCATTGCAACTTCACTCTAGATGACTTGAATGACTGGGCAGAAGTTGACAATGGTGAGCCTGTTACAGAATGTATAGGAGATAAAGATATCATCGATGCAGTCCGAAATGCAAATTGCGAAGAAAAAGAAGACGATGACGATGATGGAAATGAAAATGGGGTGGAAGTGAAAGAAGTTATTCCAAATGTTAGTGAAGTGATAATACACATAAACAAAGTAATTTCGTGGATGGAGAGGCAAAGTGAATCTAATAGTGTTCATCTGCTGCACCTCGCGTTTATAAAACAATATGCGGAAAAGAAACGCTGTGCATTATCCCGTCAAACAACAATTACTGACTTTTTTAAGACCAACAATTAGGCCTACAGTAGGTCGAGTGAGCAATGTATAAATAGTGTATTTTATATTCCATTGGATTAAAATAGATTAAAATACGTATTGGATTAAAATACAATTTTCTTATTTTTTATTTCTACATTTGGTGACGTAATTTACGTACACTAATACGTACTACTAATAGTAGTGCATTGTGCTGTAGCCTTTTTCCCGGTCCTCCCTCCCCATCATTTGTCACTATACAGGTCACCTTCCGATATACCGCGGTTACGCCTATAACACGGGGGAAAGTATGTCACCCGACAACCGCGCTATATCGGGCTTCTACTGTACTTCCTTCTAATTACTTCCATATTCCTTAAGGAAATGGAAGTATGGTGATGCCAAAAAAAATCGTGTTCGAGATTATTGCAGATTCTGATTGTACTACATTCAAAACATGAAAAATATCGGTATGGAGAACCATACATGACTTCCATATTCTAAGATTTATATTTAAATCTTAATATCGCCTGCCAAGCGCGATATATTTTCTTTTATACATGATTTACATTAAAATGAAAAAATTATAATTTTATTGCCTGGCAACAAAATTATTTTATTTTTACTTCCATATTCCTTAAGGAATGGAAGTATGGTGATGGCAAAAAAAATCGTGTTCGAGATTATTGCAGATTCTGATTCTACTACACTCAAAACATGAAAAAAAGTCGTTTTCCGAAAAGTGTCTGTGTGTCTGTCTGTCTGTCTGTCTGTCTGTCTGTCTGTCTGTCTGTGTGTCTGTCTGTCT
The DNA here is from genome assembly GCA_034769895.1 of Magicicada septendecula. NCBI lineage: Eukaryota > Metazoa > Arthropoda > Insecta > Hemiptera > Cicadidae > Magicicada > Magicicada septendecula. Next base: position 219,887,370 of record CM068368.1, on the reverse strand, counting down.
GTAGATTTTTTTCTATGGCAAACGATAACTGCCGCAAATTCAAACAGAATCAAATAATTTTTTGCATACAGCCCGGTTTTGCAGAGTTCTCGCGACCTATTGTTTTTGGTGAAGATCGGTTGAGGGAAAGGGGTAGTTTACCTGCAACGGTTTTTTTTTAGCAAGGGTAATTTTGTTTGTTTGGCAAACGATAACAGCCGCAAATTCAAACAGAATCAAATAATGTTTCGCATACAGCCCTGAATTGTAGAGTTCTCAAGACCTATTGTTTTTGGTGAAGATCGGTTAAGGGAAAGGGGTAGTTTACCTGTAACGTTTTATGTTTTAACAAGGGTATTTCCTATGGCAAACGATAACAGCCGCAAATTCAAACAGAATGAAAAGATTATTTGCATACAGCCCTAAATTGTAGAGTTCTCAATACCTTTTGTTTTTGGTGAAGATCGGTTAAGGGAAAGGGGTAGTTTACCTACAACGTTTTTTTAACAAGGGTATTTTCTATGGCAAACGATAACAGCCGCAAATTCAAACAGAATCAAATAATTTTCTGCAAACAGCCCTGATTTGTAGAGTACTCAAGACCTATTGTTTTTGGTGAAGATCGGTTGAGGGGAAGGGGTAGTTTACCAGCAACGTTTTTTATCATGCGTATTTTCTATGGCAAACGACAACTGCCGCAAATTCAAACAGAATCAAATAATTTTTTGCATACAGCCCTGATTTGTAGAGTACTCGCGACCTATTGTTTTTGGTGAAGATCGGTTGAGGGGAAGGGGTAGTTTACCTGCAACGGTTTTTTTTATCAAGGGAAATTTTTTTTTTTTGGCAAACGATAACAGCCGCAAATTCAAACAGAATCAAATAATGTTTCGCATACAGCCCTGAATTGTAGATTTCTCAAGACCTATTGTTTTTGGTGAAGATCGGTTGAGGGAAAGGGGTAGTTTACCTGCAACGTTTTTTTAACAAGGGTATTTTCTATGGCAAACGATAACAGCCGCAAATTCAAACAGAATCAAATAATGTTTTGCATACAGTCCTGATTTGTAGAGTACTCAAGACCTATTGTTTTTGGTGAAGATCGGTTAAGGGGAAGGGGTAGTTTACCTGCAACGTTTTTTTATCAAGCGTATTTTCTATGGCAAACGATAACAGCCGCAAATTCAAACAGAATCAAATAATGTTTTGCATACAGTCCTGATTTGTAGAGTACTCAAGACCTATTGTTTTTGGTGAAGATCGGTTAAGGGGAAGGGGTAGTTTACCTGCAACGTTTTTTTATCAAGCGTATTTTCTATGGCAAACGATAACAGCCGCAAATTCAAACAGAATCAAATAATTTTTTGCATACGTCCCTGAATTGTAGAGGTCTCAATGACTTTCGATTTTGGTGAAGATCGGTTAAGGGGAAGGGGTAGTTTACCTGCAACCTTATACGTTTTAACAAGAGTAAAGTACTTGAAAATTTATTTAAACTTTTTGAAACAATGGTAATTGTTAAAAATAAAATAATTTTGTTGCCAGGCAATAAAATTATAATTTTTTCATTTTAATGTAATATAATATTTTTCATTTAATACAGCAATAAAAAGGCAGGTAAGACACAGCCTGGCTGTTTGGCTGAAAATGATTTTAAATATAAATCTTAGAATATGGAAGTCATGTATGGTTCTCCATACCGATATTAACAATTACCATTGTTTCAAAAAGTTTAAATAAATTTTCAAGTACTTTACTCTTGTTAAAACGTAAAAAGTTGCAGGTAAACTACCCCTTCCCCTTAACCGATCTTCACCAAAATCGAAAGTCATTGAGACCTCTACAATTCAGGGACGTATGCAAAAAATTATTTGATTCTGTTTGAATTTGCGGCTGTTATCGTTTGCCATAGAAAATACGCTTGATAAAAAAACGTTGCAGGTAAACTACCCCTTCCCCTTAACCGATCTTCACCAAAAACAATAGGTCTTGAGTACTCTACAAATCAGGGCTGTATGCAAAACATTATTTGATTCTGTTTGAATTTGCGGCTGTTATCGTTTGCCATAGAAAATACCCTTGTTAAAAAAACGTTGCAGGTAAACTACCCCTTTCCTGCAACCGATCTTCACCAAAAACAATAGGTCTTGAGAACTCTACAATTTAGGGCTGTATGCAAATAATCTTTTGATTCTGTTTGAATTTGCGGCTGTTATCGTTTGCCATAGGAAATACCCTTGTTAAAACATAAAACGTTACAGGTAAACTACCCCTTTCCCTTAACCGATCTTCACCAAAATCAACAGATCTTGAGAACTCTACAATTCAGGGCTCTATGCGAAACATTATTTGATTCTGTTTGAATTTGCGGCTGTTATCGTTTGCCAAACAAACAAAATTACCCTTGCTAAAAAAAAACCGTTGCAGGTAAACTACCCCTTTCCCTCAACCGATCTTCACCAAAAACAATAGGTCGCGAGTACTCTGCAAATCAGGGCTGCATGCAAAAAATTATTTGATTCTGTTTGAATTTGCGGCAGTTATCGTTTGCCATAGAAAAAAAATCTACAGACAGACAGACAGACAGACAGATAGACACACAGATAGACAGACAGACACACAGACACTTTTCGGAAAACGACTTTTTTTCATGTTTTGAGTGTAGTAGAATCAGAATCTGCAATAATCTCGAACACGATTTTTTTTGCCATCACCATACTTCCATTCCTTAAGGAATATGGAAGTAAAAAGTCGTTTTACTTCCATATTCCTTAAGGAATGGAAGTATGGTGATGGCAAAAAAAATCGTGTTCGAGATTATTGCAGATTCTGATTCTACTACACTCAAAACATGAAAAAAAGTCGTTTTCCGAAAAGTGTCTGTGTGTCTGTCTGTGTGTCTGTCTGTGTGTCTGTCTGTCTGTAGATTTTTTTTCTATGGCAAACGATAACTGCCGCAAATTCAAACAGAATCAAACAATTTTTTGCATGCAGCCCTGATTTGCAGAGTACTCGCGACCTATTGTTTTTGGTGAAGATCGGTTGAGGGAAAGGGGTAGTTTACCTGCAACGGTTTTTTTTTAGCAAGGGTAATTTTGTTTGTTTGGCAAACGATAACAGCCGCAAATTCAAACAGAATCAAATAATGTTTCGCATACAGCCCTGAATTGTAGAGTTCTCAAGACCTATTGTTTTTGGTGAAGATCGGTTAAGGGAAAGGGGTAGTTTACCTGTAACGTTTTATGTTTTAACAAGGGTATTTCCTATGGCAAACGATAACAGCCGCAAATTCAAACAGAATCAAATAATGTTTCGCATACAGCCCTAAATTGTAGAGTTCTCAAGATCTTTTGTTTTTGGTGAAGATCGGTTAAGGGAAAGGGGTAGTTTACCTACAACGTTTTTTTAACAAGGGTATTTTCTATGGCAAACGATAACAGCCGCAAATTCAAACAGAATCAAATAATTTTCTGCATACAGCCCTGATTTGTAGAGTACTCAAGACCTATTGTTTTTGGTGAAGATCGGTTGAGGGGAAGGGGTAGTTTACCAGCAACGTTTTTTATCATGCGTATTTTCTATGGCAAACGACAACTGCCGCAAATTCAAACAGAATCAAATAATTTTTTGCATACAGCCCTGATTTGTAGAGTACTCGCGACCTATTGTTTTTGGTGAAGATCGGTTGAGGGGAAGGGGTAGTTTACCTGCAACGGTTTTTTTTATCAAGGGAAATTTTTTTTTTTGGCAAACGATAACAGCCGCAAATTCAAACAGAATCAAATAATGTTTCGCATACAGCCCTGAATTGTAGATTTCTCAAGACCTATTGTTTTTGGTGAAGATCGGTTGAGGGAAAGGGGTAGTTTACCTGCAACGTTTTTTTAACAAGGGTATTTTCTATGGCAAACGATAACAGCCGCAAATTCAAACAGAATCAAATAATGTTTTGCATACAGTCCTGATTTGTAGAGTACTCAAGACCTATTGTTTTTGGTGAAGATCGGTTAAGGGGAAGGGGTAGTTTACCTGCAACGTTTTTTTATCAAGCGTATTTTCTATGGCAAACGATAACAGCCGCAAATTCAAACAGAATCAAATAATTTTTTGCATACGTCCCTGAATTGTAGAGGTCTCAATGACTTTCAATTTTGGTGAAGATCGGTTAAGGGGAAGGGGTAGTTTACCTGCAACCTTATACGTTTTAACAAGAGTAAAGTACTTGAAAATTTATTTAAACTTTTTGAAACAATGGTAATTGTTAAAAATAAAATAATTTTGTTGCCAGGCAATAAAATTATAATTTTTTCATTTTAATGTAATATAATATTTTTCATTTAATACAGCAATAAAAAGGCAGGTAAGACACAGCCTGGCTGTTTGGCTGAAAATGATTTTAAATATAAATCTTAGAATATGGAAGTCATGTATGGTTCTCCATACCGATATTTTCGAAAAGTGTCTGTGTGTGTGTCTGTCTGTAGATTTTTTTTCTATGGCAAACGATAACTGCCGCAAATTCAAACAGAATCAAATAATTTTTTGCATACAGCCCTGATTTGTAGAGTACTCACGACCTATTGTTTTTGGTGAAGATCGGTTGAGGGAAAGGGGTAGTTTACCTGCAACAGTTTTTTTTAACAAGGGTATTTTTTTTTTTGGAAAACGATAACAGCCGCAAATTCAAACAGAATCAAATAATGTTTCGCATACAGTCCTAAATTATGGAGTTCTCAAGACCTATTGTTTTTGGTGAAGATCGGTTAAGGGAAAGGGGTAGTTTACCTGCAACGTTTTATGTTTTAACAAGGGTATTCATTATGGCAAACGATAACAGCCGCAAATTCAAACAGAATCAAAAGATTATTTGCATACACCCCTAAATTGTAGAGTTCTCAAGACCTATTGTCTTTGTTGAAGATCGGTTAAGGGAAAGGGGTAGTTTACCTGCAACATTTTTTTAACAAGGGTATTTTCTATGGCAAACGATAACAGCCGCAAATTCAAGCAGAATCATATAATTTTTTGCATACAGCCCTGATTTGTAGAGTACTCAAGACCTCTTGTTTTTGGTGAAAATCGGTTAAGGGGAAGGGGTAGTTTACCTGCAACGTTTTTTTATCAAGGGTATTACTTCCATGTTCCTTAAGGAAATGGAAGTATGGTGATGGCAAAAAAAATCGTGTTCGAGATTATTGCAGATTCTGATTGTATTACACTCAAAACATGAAAAAAGTCGTTTTTCGAAAAGTATCTGTGTGTGTCTGTCTGTCTATCTGTCTGTGTGTCTGTAGATTTTTTTTTTCTATGGCAAACGATAACAGCCGCAAATTCAAACAGAATCAAATAATGTTTTGCATACAGCCCTGTATTGTAGAGTGCTCAATACCTATTGGTGTTTGTGAAGATCGGTTAAGGGAAAGGGGTAGTTTACTTGCAACGTTTTATGTTTTAAAAGGGTATTTTCTATGGCAAACGATAAGAGCCGCAAATTCAAACAGAATCAAATAAGTTTTTGCATACAGCCCTGATTTGATGAGTACTAAAGACCTGTTTTTGGTGAAGATCGGTTAAGGGAAAGGGGTATTTTACCAGCCACGTTTTTTGTTTTATCAAGGGTATTTTGTATGGCAAACGATAACAGCCGCAAATTCAAACAGAATCATATAATATTTTGCATACGGCCCTGAATTGTAGACTTCTCAAGACCCATCGTTTTTAGTGAAGATCGGTTAAGGGAAAGGGGTAGTTTACCTGCAACGGTTTTTTATCAAGGGTAATTTTTTTCTATGGTAAACGATAACAACCGCAAATTCAAAGAGAATCAAATAATTGTTTGCATACAAGCCTGCATTGTAGAGTACCCAAGACCTGTCACTTTTGGTGAAGATCGGTTAAGGGAAAGGGGTAGTTTACCTGCAACGGTTTTTTATCAAGGGTAATTTTTTTCTATGGTAAACGATAACAGCCGCAAATTCAAACAGAATCAAATGATGTTTTGCATACTGCCCTTTATTGTAGAGTTCTCAATACCTATTGGTGTTGGTGAAGATCGGTTAAGGGAATGGGGTAGTTTACCAGCAAAATTTTATGTTTTAACAAGGGTAATTTTTTATATGATGAACGATAACTGCCGTAAATTCAAACAGAATCAACTAGGTTTTTGCATACCTTTTTGAACTAAAGAGAACTCAAGGTCTGTTGATTTTGTTGAAGATGGGTTAAGGGAAGGGGTAGTTTATCAGCAACGTTTTATGTTTTTTAAAAAAGGGTAATTTTTTATGACGAACGATAACTGCCGAAAATTCAAAGAGAATCAAATAATTTTTTGCACCCTTTCCTGAGTTGCAGAGAGCTCAAGGTCTACTGATTTTGGTGAAGATCGGTTAAGGGAAAGGGGTAGTTTACCTGCAACATTTTATGTTGTAACAAGAGAAATGTTTCCATGACGAACGATAACTGCCGCACATTCAAACAGAATCAAATATTTTTTCGCATGCGTCCCTGAATTGTAGAGGACGGAAGGTCTATTGATTTTGGAGAAGATCGGTTAAGAGAAAGGGGTAGTTTACCTGAAACATTTATGATTTAACAAGAGTAAATTACTTAATTTTTATAAATAAAGTATCCTGATAAGAAGCTCATAGTAATCCACCGTAGATGAAATATCTATAAATGAAGAGGTTAGGTGAACGGGGTGGGGGTAATTTTCTATTATTAAAAATTATAGTTGAAGATGGAGGGGAGAATTTTTTATATGTGTACTATGTTATCGGCAACAGAGAAGTAGTTATTTGTTAAAATTGCTTCCCGGGGTCTTTAGCCGTAGTCCAATGTTTTCTGCGAAACCAGACTTTTCGGCAGTGCCATCGACTGCCATCATCGGTGAAAATCGAGTGCGAAAACGTGAGGTGGTATACGTTAGTGACCACAGACCACAGTGGTTAATGCTGAAGCAATAAGTAGAAAGACGTAGTTTCTATGGAAATATTTCATTTCGAATATGATTTTAAATATAAATCTTAGAACATGGAAGTCATGTATGGTTCTCCATACCGATATTTTTCTATGGCAAACGATAACAGCCGCAAATTCAAACAGAATCAAATAATTTTTTGCATACGTCCCTGAATTGTAGAGATCTTAAGGACTTTCGATTTTGGTGAAGATCGGTTAAGGAGAAGGGGTAGTTTACCTGCAACCTTTTACGTTTTAACAACAGTAAAGTACTTGAAAATTCATTTAAACTTTTTGAAACAATGGTAATTGTTAAAAATAAAATAATTTTGTTGCCAGGCAATAAAATTATAATTTTTCATTTTAATGTAAATCATGTATGCGTTAATAGTATAATGGATTAATTTACACTCAAAATGTACAAACAGAAAATTTTGTTACAAACATCAATATCATTCGTGGCAGGCAAGCATATCTCAGTTATGTAATGTTTACATTTCCATTTTATTATTATGACTACCGCAATAAAAAGGCAGGGAAGACACACACACACACAAAATTCGCGTTATTTCTGGCCTCACTCATGTTTATTTTCTTACATTTGCACACTTTTTAAATGGTAAGTGCTGAAACCCATACCAACATAACGTGTGCAAGCCGAAAAAGTGTCCAGCGTTGATAGCGATTTGCTTCCTGTGGATCGCTGGGCAGTGTAACTGCACGTGTTTACAGAGGAACGATTCATAGACAGACTTTTCGTCTTTAGGGAATGAACCCTCTGCAAGATGCTGAGGGTCCATGAGTGACTTCGGAGTGCTCCTTCTTTTTCGCGTGTTTGTTCTGTGAAACATACACTGTAGATTCGCAGCTTTACTCTAAGCAACGCTCAATAGGAAATGTTGAAAATTTTTGTCCACGGTGTACCCTCATACACACTATACCTGCTCTGATGTTTTAATTACGGACATCATAATATTAAAACTTTGGAAACTTGAGCACTACTTAATGGAGATCAATCATTAACTTATACAAACCATTAATTTTATGCATATTTTTTATATATATCAGTGGCGAAGCTAGTAGTTAATGAATGGGTAGGCAAAAATCTTATCTTAAATTTTTTTTAAGGAATCACTAAAAGGACGGTGGTTCAAATCGGACGCTGAGGTAGAGTTTGCTGTAACCGAATGGTTCCACAAACAGCCGTAAGAATTTTACTAGCAGTGAATCTACAGGTTAGCGCAACAGTGGAACTCATGTCTTAATGTTATTGGAAACTTCTTTTAAAATCGTTGAATAAAAAATGCTTTACAGCTCTATACGTGTTTCTATTGAACAATCCTTGTATTAGTCATACACAATAATACAACTGATTGAACTTCAAATTTTTAAACTTGATTAGTTTCTATATATATGTTTAATGTTACAAATAATTCAAATAACAATCTTGATCATCTGTTAGTTCAGCGGAATAACAGTGACACTTTTAATAACCGCATAAAATAAACACACTTAGAAACAACACAGGCGCTTTAACTTAACTGTTTGGACCACAGAAGTGAGGCATGCCTCAACGCTCTATGTGTACAGCATGGGACAATCCCCCCTCCCTTCACTTCCCTATCTCACCACTACATTGCTTACATATGATGTATACAAAAAACGCTGAGGCAAGTTCAGGTTGCCTCATTCGCTTTAAACGAGCTATACCGAATCTCACCTGTCACCATCTAGCTGTCGCTGAATAAAGCACGTTTCGGTTTAATAAATTTGACAGTCACAGTAACAATGTATAATCTTTACGTTATGTAGTTCATACGTATTTATAGTTTTTATTCTACAGAATTTTTTAGGGTAGGCATTGCCTCAATTGCCTCCATGTAACTTCGCCACTGATTTATATATGTGTACAACGTTATCGGCAACAAAGAAGTAGTTTTTGTTAAAATTCCTTCCCCGGATATTTGGCCGTAGTCCAATGTTTTCTACAAAACCAGACGTTTCGGCAATGCCATCGACTTCCATCATCAGTGAAAATCGAGTGTGATAACGTGAGGTGGTATACGTTAGTGACCACAGTACTGTGGTTAAGGCTGAAGCAGTAAGTAGAAAGAAGTAGTTTCTATGGTAATATTTCATTTTGAAAATGATTTTAAATATAAATCTTAGAATATGGAAGTCATGTATGGTTCTCCATACCGATTTTTTTTTAGTTTCTATAAATCTTTTAGTGTTGACATATTAATCACTTACTATTTATTACAATTCAAATCAAAATTAATTTGACTTCATTAATAAAATTAACCTTTTTGAATTACTTTAATTCCACCTCCACTCAAAACAATTATTTGTAACACTTTTAATTTAAACACACAATACAAAACAAAATTCCTTATTTTAGTAAAATAAAATATTATTATTATTAAAACATTCATCTTTACTACAACCATGTGTTACACATAAGCTATAATATACATTACAACAAGATAATCTTGACATAATACATTTAACACTAACACATTTATTTACAAATTTTCGTCATAGTTTTTATTATTTACCACACTTCAATACCTAAATCAGCCAGGTCATTACATAAACTAAAATATTTAAAATGTCCATACATTGAATTTTTATCTACCCCCCGTCGTCAAAAATTAGTCTTATCTTCACATAACATTGTTCAATTTTATTTATACACATCATATGGCTATCATTTGTGTAATAACCATAAACATTTGTTTTTTCCATTTTACCGTAATAATAATGCATAGGGTTACCCCCCATTACCCTTTTATCATAAGTCATGTCAGCATTAGTACTCTTTGTCAAGTCTCCATTGGTATTTATTGTTACAATTACATCATTGAATTTTTTATCACTATAGTTGTCAGCTGTTACTAATACGCTGACCCTCACTACAGGTAAGTATATATTATTATCATCAATATAATCATTGTTTATTAAACAAGGTAAGTCTCTATTATTTTTAATATAATCATTCCTTTCAATATTTATTCCCCCTACAAACCCTTCATAATTTCTACTTAATCTGAATACCTCTATCACTCTATCTCGCTCATAATCACTCGCTCGTTCAATACCACACCATTTCATATTCTCACTCCACACAGAGGGCAATACCACAAAACTATTTAAACACCATCTGGCTCTACCAGATAAACCGCAAAAAATTAAGGGGCATTTCGGAGACCATTTGCCTCCCACAAAAACTCTTGAGGAACCTTTGTCCTCCAACAACATTTGTGAAGCCTTTCCTTCACATCTACCACAATAAAAATTTGCCCTCTGTTCATACTCTACATTTAAACTATCTCTCCGTTCTTTCTCCAACTCATCAGTAGGCCTACTTATTACTACTTCATTACTAACGCCAACTAACTTTCTACTCTCATTATCACCACAACTATTACTCAACATATCGCCATTTTTAATATCATTGTTATCACTTGTTAACACATCATTATAATCATCAGTATTACTCACCTTGTTATTAATTTCTTCACTATTTGTGGTCATATTACCACTGTTACTTACCTTCTTATTCATTGTCTGATTTGTTTTACTTTCTAATCTTTTATTGATTATGTTAATTTTCTCATTCACACTCTGCTTAATATCATCGGACATTGCTCTCATAAAATTGAATATATCATTCATTGAATACTCTTTTTCTACGGTATCCTTTACCCCAGCCATGTTTAAACAAAATTGTTTATTATAATACCCTTTTATATAGTACAATAGTTATTCACATTACCTACAAATACCCACTACATAAAATCGTCACTAATATATATGTAAACATAAAATAACACTGCCAAAACATAAATCTATACAATAATTCAAAATTTTACAAACACGCCATTACCACAACCTATTTTCTGTGCCTCAAAACAGGTCTAGTTCATATAATATTTATGCGAACATCCTGGCAGCGAGTCACCAATGTAACGGTATTTAACTTTTACCATTTATTAAATAATACAATACCATAATATTATAATGATACTTACTGCTCACTGCTGCCAGAATTTTACCTACCGTCATATTCCCCTTTAAAAAACTTACCTTATTAAACTACCCAGGTCGCCACGATATTTTGTGGTTTAATATCGAAACCTTTACACTCTTGCCCTTATAAAAATCCCGCTATCTGACTACCCTTAAAACTCAGAAAATCCCAAAGAACGTTAGGCGAGGTTTTCAGCACAGAATAGGAAATGGTTATGGCATAATAATTTAATCTAACACATGATTTATATTAAGCAGAATCTGAATTTATTTTAAAGTGAAATATGAATTTGCGAATTAATAAAATAAACATTTCTGAATCAACTAGCCTATGACATATGATTATGAACCAATGCGTAATTTATATGTTCCCTTAGAGATCTCATTTAAACTGGACATTTTTATAAAAATAATAGAAATTGATATAAAATTATAATTTGTTTTGGCCATTTAATTATGTTCTTCGCTTTTACTTAACTACACTTGGTCCGATTCGTAGCACTGCCTGTTGAGACGCTTTTTTAATAATACCACTAAGTTACTCTTGCTAAAACTGTTATATTATCCACTGTCACTAAATGCTGGTTTTAAATGGTTTTTTCGTACTGCTTCATTCTTCTTACACTACTTTACTGGATAGGCCAAGTATAGCATTGTTGGCCTATCACAAACGCCCGAGGCTACAGTTAAATTACGTCTACCCAGTATAAAGGTAGGCTACTGATGACTACTATTCAACTCTACTGCTGTCTGATGCAAAAACTAAGATGACAAAGTTTTTACTGTATAATTGCTGTTATCTGATGCAAACACTGGTGATAGACTGCTTACTGTGATTTTCACAGAGAGAGGACTGCTGCTGGCAAGCTATTACGTAATACGTCTGGTTGGGCAGGCTACAGGCTTCAGACATAAACATAAATATAAATAGTCTGCCATAACATTGTATGTTACAATGGGGCACCTCACAGGTGAATGCTGACTGCTTTCAAATTAAAACTGAATTGAATTATTCCTCCTAACATACAATTCTGTACCGTTACAATGTCTTGTGTTATGCTTCATATTTTTCTTGTTACATCTCCTGTTTCTAAATATTTACAAAGTAAGAACATAGACTACTCTATGGCCTGGAATTGGGTACAGATGTTGTTGCAACAAATCAATACTAAAAGGAATGATAAGCACTTTGAAGTTCTGTATGCAAAATCTAAAAAGTACGCAAGTATAGTTAATAGTGCTCTTGGTGACGTGATTTATGTAAAGCAATGCCTGGTGAAAAAGCCAAAGACAAAGCTCCTGAAATCACCCCTGGTCAAAAATATAAATTGATCTACATTGTATCGTCGTAGACACTGTATTGTCGATTGCGCCAGAACAGGTATTGAAGAAAGGTTTAATCCCAACAAAGAAATTTTGAAAAACTGTTCCTGGCTGGAGCCTAAAAAATTCCATGAAATCGTAAAAGTTGATAGTTTTCCTAGCGAATTCCTGTGGAGCATTTCTAAACTATCTGAAGTTGACAGAAGTCTTTTAGTAATAGAGCTGGAACAGTTTGCAGATCAGTATGAAAGTTTCGTAAAGACTGAAAGGGATGAGGATGAAAAAAAAACAAGATGGGCCTAAGCTGAAGGAAGACAAAGAAGACAGTGAGGATGATGATTTAGAATCAGAAGAAGAGGAAGATTATGTTTACTGCTCTGAGAAGAAAAAATGTTTTTGATGTTTAGCGTGTTCCTTTTCTGTTGTTTTGCAATTATCTCAATCTGAGCTCTTTACCAATCTTTACATAGCCTACAAGTTTGTATTAACTTTTCCTTGCACCCAAGTAACCTGTGAGAGAGTGTTTTCCAAACTTAAAATTGTCAAAAACAGACTTAGGTCAAATTTAAATAAAGAATTAATGTCTAATCTACTGTTTATGAATGTAGAACGAGACTTATTTGTCACTTTAGATAAAAATGCAATTATAGATGAAATAGCAATTGTAACGATTATAATATTATTACAAAACATACCAGACAAAAATATACTACCTTACTTACCCCGCTGACTACGATCTTTTTACAAACTTACCTTAATAAACCACCAGAAGATCCAAAAACTCAAGGTCGCCACCACATTTGGAAAAGGAAATGTGGAAACCTTTTTACACTCTTCCCATTAAAACAATTGAGTTAATTTATCTCCCTTAATTCTAAACTCAGATTCATTTTAGGCGAGCCTTTTAGCACAGAAGATAATGTATGGTTCTGGCGTAATAATTACTCTAACACATGGTTATTATAAACAAATATGATTTTATTTTATACCACAAATCTTTTTCTCTTCTTTATATAATAATACAAAAACTATTATACTTTAATTTATTATATAGAAATCTTTTACCACAAACCAGTACTTTTCTTTCTCTTATTTCCCCTTCATCTCTCACACTCTCTCTATTTTTCTTTTAACCCCCTTTTATTGAGCTCATTAATTTACTATTAATGTTTTACCGTACAAACTATTGGCCAATTGGTCTTTTCACTTTTACTTATCTGTATTCAGTATCCATAACGTTACACTACCTGTCGTTTTACACTTTTTGTTAAGACACTCACACTGACTAAATCGAACTTCTATATAATCGTCACTGTTGTTCTATTGACCATTTTAAAACTGCTATTACATTTTAAACTCTTTGGTAGGCCTACTGTACTTATTTCGGCCTACCAAAAAGACGCCCGAGGCTACTATGGTATTACGTCCTTATGATCTGAAGGTGTGCTGCAGACTGGCGTTATTTTAAAACGTTTTTAACACTTCATTACCTTTATTTAAAATTAACTTTGGGGCAGGCCTACCGTACTTGACTGCGTAGGCCTCCCGACACTATTACAATGCGACCGTACTGTCTGATGGTGAACTGGCGACTGGGACGATCTTAGATGGTGTGGGCACGCTGTCCATATTTCAAACAGATGTCCACCCGTCTCCTGCCTTCAAGCATCGAAGATTCTAGACGTTTCTTGACTCCGGAAGTTCGTTGTAACATTGAAAACACGTGGAGCTCTCATGATCCAAGAGTGACGTGATGGAATTAAGCAAATACCTCTCCTTATATGCAGGGCCGTAACTAAGCGGTGGCGAGATGTGCCCCCGCCAAGGGCGCAGGTACAAAGAGGGCGCAAAATTGACCATGAAAAATATCTTTTTTTAGAGTTAGATTGGTACAATTTGTCAAGCAAATAAAAACTCCACGTTATTGGAAAAAATCTTTCAGTTTCAGATTGTTAAAAGTTACTGTACGTGAACTGTCTATATTTGTGTCTATTATACAATAAACAAAAAGCAGCTACGTAAATTTAGTAACTGCACTGGACCTTGCCCTACTGATGGGCGCGGAGTCGGGCCAGGCGCAAAGCGAAAATCCCTTCCCCTCCGCCCCACCCATGATGAGTCAGTCACTGGGTCACTGCACTGCACCTGCGCCTTCTTGGTTTTAGCAACGAATATAGACATAACTAGAAGAACACTTCTTATGGAGCGAGTGGGGTCAGCTTTCTGGGGTGATAAACCGTAGTTCATCACCCCGGCAACTAGATGGTGCTGACGTTTCCAAGTAATTTTTTGTATTATACCGCGAAATTTAGTAAATTTCAAACATTTTCGTTAATATATAATTGGAAAAAGCTACAACTTATCAGATAAAAAGTGGTAGATGAAAAAATGTTTGTAGGGGTTAGACTAGACACAACCTCCAAAATTTTTTCACATTTGTTTGATACACTGGGTACGAAGGAATGAATCAAATAAATGCAGCCTACTCAAAAAATGCACTTTTGATGCATTCTTTATTATGCAGTGCGCAAAAGAATTTTAAAATATACAAGAACATGCGTCTTATTATTACAAACATTTTTTTCATCTACCACTCTTTTATACAAAAAGTACAGTATTGTGCGAATTAATGTGAACACATCATAATTATCACAATTTTACTTTTTTTTCACAGTTGGCAACACTTTTATGTCAAAGTAGTGGCCATTCTGTTTTACTGTTCTGACAGTCAGTGAGTAATGAGACATAGCAAGCTACAAACGCGTTGCATTTTTTTTTTTTTTTTTAGAATTATTATGTTTTTGCTGAAGTAAGCTGAACTAAGGCTTTATTTGCTTTTTATTTTTGAAGATGGATATTACTCCCAAAAAGCGCACTAAAATTGTTACTTTGAGTGAACACACATCAATGACTCAAAGAGATATTGCCAAGGAGTGTGGTGTGAGTTTAGGAGCTGTCAACAAGATTTTGAAGCAAAAAAGTGACACTGGGACGATTGAAGTGAACAGAAAAGGGAAATGTGGAAGGAAAAGAAAGACAACAGCAAGGGATGAAGCTTTTTTAATAAGGGAAAGTAAATTAAACCCTAGGAAAACCAGCCAAGAACTTCAGCAAGACTTAGCACACGCTGGAGTTATTGTTCACGACTCCACTGTACGAAAACGACTTATAGAAGGAGGAAGAAAAACAGTCAGACCTAAAAAAAAAAACAGTTATTGACTGCTGCCATGATGACAAAACGATATGATTGGGCAAAAAAATATGTGAGCTGGACTGTTGAAGATTGGAGAAAAGTGTTGTTCTGATGAGAGCCATTTTTTGGTACAAGGACAGCGATCTCGTTTCGTTAGAAAAAGTGACAACGAAAAACTTGCGACAGCTCATATTGATCAAACAGTTAAACATCCGTTAAAGATGTTCTGGGGCTGCTTTTCTTATAAAGGTACCGGATGCCTTGTGCCGATCGAAGGCATGATGAACTCGCAAAAATACAGAGACTTGCTAGAACACAGATTGGAAGCTGAACTAAGAAAAGTTGATGCCAACGGTCAAGCAGTTTTCAACAAGTTCGGCTCCATGTCACGTGTCCAAGATCATGATGAAATATTTCAAGGACAAAAAGATATCATGCCTTGAATGGCCAGAAAACTCACCGGACCTTAATCCGATTGAAAATCTGTGGGCTATTGTAAAAGCTAGACTTCGTAAAATAGATTGCACAACAAAAACAAAACTGATTGAGGCTGTAATCCACACATGGTTTCGAGACCAGCAAATATCAGAAAACTGTAAAAAACTTGTTGATTCTATGCCAAAACGTGTTGAAGAAGTTATAAAAGCCAAGGGAGGACACATTTCCTATTAAAACAATTTAAATTGTATTCTTTTTTCTTCGTCTATAACTAATAAATGTTTTTTTCAAATTATCACTTGTGTTCATATTAATTCACACAGTACTGTAGTAGCATTGTTTCAATTACGCTTTTAATAACCCAGAAGTGTGCTTCTAGTAACGTCTATATTCGTTGGTTTTAGCAAGCTCGTCATAACTTGAATAGTACTCATACTCATACCCCTCCCCCCGCGCAATGCCACGGCCACGTCAGTCTATTGCTCTATTCTAGTTTGTTCTGTTGTTTTTGTTGAGACTCAGTGTAATTACAGTCGCTGGTATTATTTTCTATTGTAATTTGTGAACTAAGTGATTTTCACACTCAGCGATTAGACGACACTTATAGTGTTTGTGTTGTTACTTGTTGATGTTGGCGTTGCTTCTGTTGTACGAGTAAGAATGATTTCAATAAAATGTACCATAGCTTAGTCTACATTAACCCTAGAATTGGCGCATGTTATTCCCCGTGGTGGCGGCCTATTTTTTCCCTTTTTGTACAGTTTTTGAAAACGCTACATATTATTATTATTATAACACGGTATTATTGCAAAACAATACATTAATTATACTATTTACTCTTCAACATCACGAAAACGTCAGTGAATCAAACAATCAATGGAGGTTACCGTGCGAAACTTGACTCCAGCTGTCAGAAATAATTTCCCAACATTCGTTATGTCTTTACTGCCAGACTGACAAAGCCAAATAGGCCTAACTAATATCACTGTGTTCGCCGTTTCATTTTCTAGACCTACAGAAAATTAAAAAAAAAATACCGGAAGAAAGAAGAAGAACGGGCCCGTTCCGTTGGTATAACTTATATTCCTATTGGTTCATTTTTAGCGGAAGTGGTCGTGGTTGAAAATGTCCAATTTTCAGCAAGTGTCAGCTGATTTTGTTGCGCAAGCCTGCTGACTAAAATAATCCCGATTTCAAAATTAGTTTACGTAAATATTTCAATCACAAGTTTCATGAATATGGTATCAATTTTATTTTTATAATTGGATGAGCGATCGCGTACACGGAAAACCCGAAGCACTGTAAATACAAGTGAGCCTCTCGCGGTAAGAAAAAATAAATGATGTCTGCGACGTTTTAACGCTATCACCGAATTTTTCGGTGAGCGCAACTGTCGGCACTGAACATAAACACGAATTTCGTAATATTTTGTGTTTATGTTCAGTGCCGACAGTTGCGTTCACCGAAAAATTCGGTGATAGTGTTAAAACGTCGCAGACATCGTTTCTTTTTTCTTACCGCGAGAGGCTCACTTGTATTTACAGTGCTTCGGGTTTTCCGTGTAATCCTATTACTCAGGATTCAAAAAAACTTTTTGGCCGTCTGTGTGCCTGTAACAATGACAATGACAGCGGCAGCGCCCAAACAAATTTACCGATTATGACCAAACTTGGCACAGAGGTCCTTGGGCAGTGGGCACAATATCTTGGCGGAGTTCGTTAATGTTTGAGATCGGTCGAGTAGTTTTTAAATGGCAGCCATTTACAACTGTAATACAATGTAAATTAAATGGGAATGGTTTGTTTCAGAAATGGGGCCAAAAAACCTTCTGGAAGTGAATTTAAAAAAAATCAAAAAACGAAAAGAAGAAGACAACAAAAAATTACCATCGGCGCTTGGAAATTGGCTGCGAAATGAAGAGAAAGAAGTAGGTGAAAGTGATAGTGCCAGTAATAGTAATGCACTTCAAGAAGAAGAAGAAAAAGAAGACGACCAAGAAGAAAAGGAAGGAGAAAATGAAAAAGAAGATAGCCAAGACTGAGACTGTTTCAGAAGACAACCACAGCCAGATCACTCCAATGGAGTTCGTCACAAACGTCATTGATTTTGAAGAAGGAAGTGATCCTGAGCTAAGTCATTCCACAATGGGCAGGCAACTACTGATCTTGAAAAACCCAGCACATCTTGCACATCTAATTATAATGAAAATAATGCATTAAATACTACCGATGTGGGAATAGAAATTATCTACGAGGATCCCAAAAAATGGCCAGCAAATTTTCGATCAGACACAGTTCGTTGTAAACTTGTTGAACGAGGCCCACAAACAATTGACTTAGATAGCTACAAATTCCCCTGTGCAGATGACGGAAGACACTTTTCTCAGAAATTGGTTTATAAAATTCTACCAAACGGGGAAAAAGTAAAAAGGCAATGGTTGTTGTACAACCAGTCTAAGGACGCACTGTTTTGTTTCCCTTGCCTTCTCTTTTCAAAAGACGACAAAAAGGACAAATCTGCTTTCTCTAATATTGATGAGGGATTCAATGATTGGAGACACTTGAACCCATTTATTGTTAATCACGAAAGGTCGATACCTCACCGACATTCTTATGTCGATTGGAAAGAATTAGAAATTGGACTGAAAACTAGTAGATCTGTTGATGCAGAACATCAAACATTGATACTAGCTGAAGCAGAAAAGTGGTGCAATGTTCTCAAATGTATTGTGGACGTAATTCTCCATTGTGCCAGGAATAACTTACCTTTAAGAGGAGGTTCCGATTCGATCAGTGACAGCAACTGTGGTGTATTTCTGAGTACATTAGAACTTATTAGTCACTACAATCCTCAACTATCTAAGCACATAGAAAATGTTAAAAGTGGAAAACATGTCACAAGCTATTTTTCACCTCTAATTCAAAATGAGGTCATAGACATTTTGGGAAATAAGGTTCGATCTGAAATACTGAAGAATGTAAAAAGTGCCAAGTATTTCTCTATTATGTTTGACTGCACCCCGGATACAGCACATTTAGAACAAATGAGTGAAATAATAAGGTATGTTAACATTAAGGATGGGAAATGCTCAGTTGAAGAAAGTTTTGTGGACTTCATCATAAGTCACCAGAAAAAAGGAAGAGGGTTATCACAAGAAATATTGCAAAAGCTAAACAATGACGGCTTGGATATTCAGAACTGTCTTGGTCAAGGCTTTGACAACGGCTCAAACATGGCAGGAAAATATGAAGGCGTTCAAGTGCACATATCCCAACTAAATGACCTTGCTAAATTTGTGCCTTGTGCAGCACACAGTCTTAACCTCATTGGCGTGCACACCGCGGAAGTGTCAATTATGATGACAAGTTCTTTTGGAAATGTGTTGGAGTTTTTCAACTTCTTTAGTAGCTCTACCTTAAGGTGGGAGGCTTTGATTGGTTGTCTCAAAACTACCCTTAAGAGACATTGTGATACAAGATGGTCTTCCAGGCGTCAAGCTGTGACAGCTCTTAAGAAGAACTTATCATCTGTACACAAAGTTTTACAAAACATGGCTGATAGAGACAACGAATGGAACACTGACACACTGTCTGGTGCTATGAAACTTCTTAGACAAATTGATTACGAATTTGTGTGCCTTTTAGAGATGTGGTCTGATGTTTTGATAAGTTTGGACTGCACCAACAAGTCACTGCAAGGAAAGGGCACAACAATTGATGTAGCATCAAGTTTGCTCTCAGGTTTGGCAAAAAAAGTTGAAGACCTACGTAAAGAAGGAATTAAAAAATACACAGAAAAAGCCAACGCTATTTGTGATTCCATGGCCATCCAAAGCAGTTTTGTTAAGAGGCTGAGAAAAGTCAAGAGGATGGCTAGGGAGACGGCTGAAGACGAAGCACACTTGTTGAGTTCTGATAAATCATTTGAGATAGAATGTTACACTGTATTTGATAGAATTGTAAGTGAAATGGAAAAAAGGGCACACATTTACCACACAGTTTCATCAGACTTCAGTTTTTTGTCAGGAAAGTCCTTAAGTAAATGCTCTTTTTCTTTTCTTGGAAAGTATGCAGCTGATCTTGGTGCGATATATAGCAGAGACATTGATAGAGTTGAACTAGTTAACGAAGTAGCTGCTTTCAAGTTTCATACAAAAGAGCTGGTGAAGAACATTTACAAGGCTTCCCATTTGGATATTCTGAAAGTTATTTCAAACTATGGATTAAGAGATGTTTATCCAAACACCGAAATAGCATTGAGGATATTTTTGACAATGCCCGTCAGTGTGGCGTCTTGCGAGCGTACTTTCAGCAAGCTGAAGATAATCAAAAACTACTTACAGTCAAGTATGTGTGAAAACAGATTGACAAACTTAGCTATCCTGTCCATAGAATGAGATTGCTTCAAAACTTGATTTTAGTGAAATAATTAGCGGGCTTGCCTTGCTGAAAGCAAGAAAGGTAAAGTTTTAGTTCCATGGCTTTTCTGCTGTATACTGTATGTAACAATTTGTAAAAGCAATATATTTGTTTACTGAAGAGTTTCAATTTGTTATTTACAGCCCCCAGAGCCAAAAAAATGGTACCTGCAATTACAACAACAGAATGTTTAAGTGCAAGTCCTGAAGTCCTTAACTAAAAATGAACTTTTTCATGTGAAAACTTACTGATTTTATTGGACGCGTTTCGGCTTACGTATCCGCCTTCTTCAGCTTTGGTAACAGACTGCCAGCATTTTGTAACGGTTGTGTGGAAGGTGAAGTGGGGGTGGTGTGTGGAGGAAGGGGATTGGCGTGGGGATTCAACTTACTGTTTGTTTTCTGTATAATTGTGTCAAAAAGTAGCGTCATAATGGACAAACACCAATTAAACACTAAAATCGAAAGTTTCTTCAACGAAAATAATATAACGGAAATAAATAAAGACCCCACACTAAAATTTCATAAACAGATTAATAAATTTATAAACAACACAAAACATATAATCAAACCAGAAATCAATTACAATATAAATCACATACACTTTTTGACACAATTATACAGAAAACAAACAGTAAGTTGAATCCCCGCGCCAATCCCCTTCCTCCACACACCACCCCCACTTCACCTTCCACACAACCATTACAAAATGCTGGCAGTCTGTTACCAAAGCTGAAGAAGGCGGATATGTAAGCCGAAATGCGTCCAATAAAATCAGTAAGTTTTCACATGAAAAAGTTCATTTTCAGTTAAGTGTTAGTGCTGTGAAAGAAGTGATGAATAATCAAGACAACCTGAAGTCCTGTGTAAAAAAAATCAAGATAAATTATAGAACTAAAGCACCGACTAAAGTTATGAATTATTTCTCTGGTAGTTTTTGTTATAATCAATACCTCATCAGTTACAGTAGTGTGATATAATCTAACTGTTAACTAAAGAAGGCCTACTGTAAATTGATGTAACTATCAATAAAAATATTTTGCATTTTTTTTCTCATTTTCTCATATTGCAGGTTTAGTTGTAGAAGCTGCTATAGTTTACTTAAATACTGTTACTAGAAGTTTAGTTTTTATTCTAAAAAAGTTTGTAATTGTATATTACCTACCTTAATGTAGTGTGAATATTAAGTTTTAGTAGGCCTTACCATGTACTGTACTTTGGTAACTACGTTTTTTTTGTTTAGTTACTTTTTACATAGTTCAATCACCTGCAAATTAGGTTTTATACCTCCTACAGATTCCACCACTTTCAGTTAGTTTTTAAAAATAGTTTTAAGTTCAGTCTTTCTCTTACAATAGTAATGCTTTTATATTCAGATAATATAGAATTTTACAGAAATTCGACCAACAATTACCTTGAAAAGAGGCAAAAACGTGGCTCAAAAAGCTTAAAAAACTACCATTTTTGCACTTTAATTTTAAAAATTTTCTGGGGGAGGAACCCCGGACCCCCCGGTATTGGTATTGGGGGCGCAGCTTTGTCAAAATTGCCAAGGGCGCAGGAGTACCTTGTTACGGCCCTGCTTATATGGTAAGGTCTGTTCAACTTGGGACATGAGTCGCCTACTTGGTTATAACTTCCAATACGTCTCTAACAATGGATTTCATAAAATTATTATATAAAATGGTTATGGCCTTTTTGTCCCATTACAAGACCCCCCCCCAATGAGAGGTTTTATGTAAAAACATAAAAACTCTCATTGCCTAAAACTAAGAGGATCAGCTAGGATATGGCGCCATGAGCCTCCTTATTTCCTTATTAAACTGTGGGTTACTCACCCCCCTAATCCGGTGTCTGTGGCTGCACCTGCATGACTTTACTGGACTTCCTTCCTCAGGATCCCAACACCATAAAGCCAGACAGGCAATGGGCGACCCTGCTCTGACTCGCTGGCCAGCACAGGTCCGCCTCCACAGTACCACTCAGACTCTGTAACAATCAAGTAAAAATATTAACAAATGGCTTTTCACCATTCCATATCCTTAACCGATTTGGGTTCCTCGTAGACGTACTGGTTTGCCTTTATCAAAGTACTGATTTGTCCTCTTAACTCTTAATACACATATAACCTTATTCTTCTACAATATATAGCCTTATCGCTAACACAATTCATTTTATTTAAACCACCTAACATTAACATACACTTGAAAGTCTTTTCAGAAACAACATTTTTCTCAATTTACTTCCAATTCCACAAAATGATTCTCCAATCTCATTACAAATACAATTCTCTATTGACTTCATTTTAAAGATTCCAATTATCTCATTCAAATATATTCAACTTCAATTACCAATTCAGATTACCATTGAATATGGTATATTCAACTCAATACAACAAATACTTAGACAACAAAAATATGTACTCCAATACTCCATCACTAAACTTATTATACCTGATTTATACAACTACTCACAAATACATCATATTATAAATGTTTTATACAACCATGTTGTATATCCCATGAATGCAACATCTCAAAATAAACTTTTCAAATTCTGAATTTGAATAAAAATTATAAACATTACCCAGCTTTAGTATTCATTTTCTATTGAATATTCCAATGGTCACATTATACCTTCTACTCTGATCTTCTATTAAACTCTTGGATTTCGTTGTCCATGACGTGTCCGTTACTTAACTAAATACCGCTATTATTCTGTATTATGTATATATTACTGTATTATGTATATATATTTATCTGTATACCACTAAAATATCTATTAAACATTTTAATCATTTACCATTTATTATACAAGTCGAATCTACACAAAATTTTTCAAATTTATTACCAAGATCCACATTTTAAATTAATTAAACCATCTCAGATTAATTTAATTCCATAATAACATTTCAGTAATGTCAATTATTCCATCAAACAAAATATTATTATTGTTATAAACTCAATCAAAACTATAAACATTGATTACACAAAATACGTACAATGTATATACAATACAATGTATCCTCTGATACCCTATCATAACAATAACCTAACCTAATACATAATACATTTAACACCAGTACAAATTTATATACAATATTTTTCATATCAAATGTCATTGTTCACCAAAAATCATTATATTATTCAGCCAAGTATTATAACCATTAACTAAAATAATTAAATGTCCATCAACACTATGTGTCTAACCTCCATCATCAAAAATTAGTCTTACGTTATACAAGTACATTTCATTTTTATTTAAATTCATTATTTTGTCACTATCAATATAATGGCTATTCAAATTCTCGTCTTTTACCATAATAATAATTCACAGGATTATTCCACATTATTATATCATATATCATGTCAACATTGAGTATAGTCAAGTCGCCCTTAGTATTATTTGTCATTGTTAGGTACATTATAATCTCATCATTCTTGTCATCTGCTACTACACCAGTTCTCATTATCATCAATATTATCATCATTTACTACTGCACTAATTATGTCACAAGGTAAGTACTTAATATAATAAATTCTCTCAATATCTAACCTCCCCTACTAATTCCTTATAACCTCTATTTACCTTAAAAATCTCTCTCTCTCTCTCTCTCTCTCTCTCTCTCTCTCTCTCTCTCCTCATAATACCTCTCACAACCCCCCTGAACTTTCTCTCTCCATGCAGAGGGCACTACATAATCATTAAAACACTTCCTGGCTTTACCAGGTATATCAACACAAAAAACTAGGGGACCATTTGGAGACCACATGTCTCCCACATAAACTCTAGAGGAACCTTTGTCCTCCAACAACACTTGTGGAGTCTTTACTCCACTTATACCACTGGGAAAATTTGCCCTCTGCCCACTATTCTCACTTAAACTCTCCTTACACACCCTTTCAATCTCATCTACAACTACTACCCCATCATTAACTTCTACTCTCATTAAAACTTCATTATCACTACTATTATTCAATGTGTCACTCTCTGATACCACATTTTCATTTATATCATCATTATTATTCATCATTATCTCACCATTATAATTATCACTTATATTTTCACTATCATCACTTACCTTGTCGTCTATCACCTGATTATTTTTATTCTCATTACACTTACCTATATCTCTTTTCCACTCTTTCATTTTCTCAATAATTTGTTTTTGTGACTCAATTACCTCATCACTACGTTTAGTAATATTATTTTCGAACTTATTAATATTACCCCTTAGTTAATTGAAATTACTTTCAAACTTAACATTTTGTTCTAAAAGCAATTGTAGCATATTCATCATCTTATCGCTAGATTTACTACTTTCTTTTGTTGCCACCGGAGTTGAATGTACTCCGGAATTGCTCATGATGGCTGAGTCAGTCAGACTAACTTCATTCTCATTATCTTCCATTTTAATTATTTATAATTAAATATTTATATAAATGAAATTTTATATAAGAAAAACAAATTTTTAACCATGCGCTACTGTAAACACCTAATAACCTCTATGAATTATTCAAAAATAGCGCCATCACCGACCCTATTTCCGCGTGTCAAAAAGCAGGCCTAACTTATATGAAAAAATTCATATAAGCGTCCTGGCAGGGTTCGCCAATTGTAATGTTTATAATAATTACAAATACACATCAAAACTACTTACCCCGATTCTGTCACACTTATTCAGATTTACCTTATTATAAAAACCAGAAGATCCCAAACTCTCAAAGTCGCCACAATATTTTGAGGTTCAATATCGAAACCATAACACTCTTCCCATTAAATAATTTAGTTAATAATTTATTTCCCTTAATTCAGGACTCGCAGGTTCTTTTAGGCGAGCTTTCGGCACAGAATATAGGTTAAGGTAATTAGGCGTAATAACTACACTTAACACATATTTATGATGATAAATCTTATTTATTTTAATCAAAAGTTAAATTCTTTCTGTTTTTCTTACTTTCTTTTTAAGTGATACTATAACAATTATAAAACATAAAATTCCATAAGCAAATTTTTATATACAAATCAGTACTCTCTCTTTTACTTTATCTTTTTCCCCTTTTTCTCTCACACACTCTCTCACTCTTTCTCTTACTTTTTCTTTTTACTCCCCGTTTAATAAGCTCATTATTATTAATGTTTGCTATATAAACTTTTGGCCAAAAAACTTGTTTTCGCACTGTACTTATCTGCACAAGGTTCCAGGTGTTGCGCACTATGTCGGTCAAACCTTCTTCACAAAACTACCACAAACTCATTTTAAATAACTGTTACTACTGTTGTAAAACTGTTTACTGTTGTATGACATTGCAATACACTCCTTGGTAGGCCTACTTTAACATTTTCGGCCTACCAAAAACTCGCCCGAGGCTACGGTTAAATTACGTCTGTTCGTTCTGCTGCTGAGTACCAGACTGGGGTTATTTTAAAACATTTCTAACACTTCATTACTCTCTTTTAAACTTAACTTTGGGGCAGGCCTAGCGTACTTGCCCGTGTAGGCCTCCCGACACTATTACAATGCAACCATACTGTTTGCTGGTGGGCTGAAACGGATGTCCACCCGTCTCCCGCCTTCAAGGATCGAAGATTCTAGACATTTCTCGACTCCGGAAGTTCGTTGTAACATCGAAAACACGTGGAGCTCTCATGATGCAAGAGTGATGTAATGTTAATTAAGCAAATACCTCTCCTTATATGGTAAAGTCTGTTCGACTTGGGACATGAGTCACCTACTTGGTTATAACTTCCAATACGTCTCTAACAATGGATTTCATAAAATGGTTATGCCCTTTTTGTCCCATTACACAATGAGCAGTGAAGAAGTTACGAAAACGTTGTTAGGTTAGTGTAATGTTATATGTAGGATAAAGATTTTAAAGTCATTGTATCAATCCTTAAGTTTATGAAATCTTACTACTGCTATTAGGACGTCTCTTATGGCACACACCATGTCAGCTAGACACACACCTGCTCAGCTAGCCGAGAAAGGTGTAGAACGACACTCTCGAGTCTTCGAGAGCATTCCGTAATTATCATGACAACATTTAAGACTGTTCATAGACATACCTATTTTGATGTGTGGGCTGTGAGACACGGGTGTTGAGCGAGAGGTAGAAAAGTAGGATAAAGGTTGTGGAAATGACCTATATGAGAGAATTTTGGGGACGCAACAAAGGACAGCTCATAAATACTGACAAAAGAGGATTTGGGATACAAAACACCCCGACTTTCATAGAAGGAAGACAATTTAATTGTTGGAACCATATGGAAGAGATAAGAGATGTGAAAGAATTTGGGACACAAAAATTGTGAAGAACAAGAAAAAGGGGAGATGTTGACGGACTTGGAAACAAATAATTTATAAAATTTTGGAAAAGAAAGGAATAGTATAAGGAGAAGTGAAGAGGTTAGAAAGAGATTTAAACAAATGTGGAAGAGGTTTGTAAAAGATTGAAATGCAATGTCAGCATTACGTAATGTATTGATTGTAGTAATACAATATTTCATTAGGAGTCCAGAAAATAGGCTTTTCTCATGCAAGCACAGGAAAAGCATTTATGGACATGTAATGAACAATATTTTTCATTATACCTCTCTGAAAACAAGATAAAAATATCTACTCATTATTAGAAACCTTTATTTCAAAACATGAAGAAACAAGTATATCTTTAATTTTTATAAATGTAATATCTATATTACAATTTGTGTTATTATAAATATTGTAATAAAACTTATACGGTGTGTTTATTATTATAGTGTGTTTGAATTTTATAATTTTTGTTCACCCGTTCTATTACTCTGCTCGTATATGAATGTGTGCGTGTCGAGCGTTTTTTAACTCGCTCGTTGGGTTCGTGGTATAGTAGAGGTGTATGATTGATGTTTTTAATAAGTTCAATAATTTCTGTCAATGTTATTTGCATGTAGCGAGTCGAGTTGTACCTTTTCTTACCATTTAGGGGCGAACCGTATCTCTCGGCGTTTGGTTTGAATATTGCCGCCTCGCCACCTGATTGGCGCACGCCGTTTTTCAGTGTCGACTTCGCTAACTGTGATGGTTGTCGTTTTCACTTCAATAATTTTCTATGTATTATCTTAATTTGTACGAATCAAACATACAGCGTTGCAGAATAATATTTATTAACCCTTTAATAGTTTTCAGTTAGTTAGTAGTACATTATTTTATCTTAGCACCGGCTTTTACAGTTGCTCAGTTGGCATGCTCAGTTTAAATGCGTCATGTACACGCCGCTTGGCAAGTACCGTTGGTTTAGAATAAAATGTTTTACCCAGGGGGTGTTAATAAGTCCTTTTGGATACAGAAGTATTGGATTACAGCTAAAATGCACAAATTTATAATAATTCTTAAAACTAGGTACACAATATTTAATATCTTAATACATCCAAGTAAGTAATCATCAATGAGAGTTAGTCTAATTTTTGGTTAGGATTTTGTCAACAAGTTATGTTTATTAATTATTTATTATAGCTCAGTTTAAATAATTATCAATTGATTAAAGTTCAATAATAGTGATATTATAAATACTTTCAGTTCTAGTTCAGAATAGTGACCAGTGAAGTGAAAATTGTGATTTGTTATTATGGATAGAAAAATTGGGAATTCGTTTTAGTGAGATTAGTGTTTTATACTCATCGATTCTCGCTGGGGCTTCCACGTTGCTCGTCTGCTTCTTCCTGATGGATCTGGTCGTCTACTATTCTTCGGATATTCGTCAATCTCGTTCAGACGGGTTTTTCCATAAAGTTCGGCTTCGTACTCTTTCTGCAATCGTCCGTCTTCTTGGGTTGAAGTAGGTCACCTCTGGTCTTCCTTCGGGATGAGTCGTCAGCTATTATTCCAGAAGTCTTCTTAATTTCCACGGATAATTTTGGTTTGTGAAAATTTTAATAATAAATATATTATCAGGTGTTCCCTGGGCTGCTATTAGTATTTCTCTTCCTTACGATTTCAGTCAAAATTTACTTATTTATGATAAAATTTGGGCTGAGAGCTGCATACATCCGCCCTCAGCGTCGGTCAATAATGGATTAACGGAAATTCAACGGTTTTTTGGCAATAAATTTCGGTTGCTATGGTTACCTAATAAATTATGCTAATTCTCATTGGTCGTTAATTTATGTCATTGTTATATTCTAACGTCTTATTTTAGTTTAAATCTACAAAATATCTTCAAATTAAGATTTCTTTCTTATATTAGTAGCTAGGTTTATTACATGAATACCATTGTTCATAATTTTTGATAAGCATCATTTTGATACCCCTCATGGTTACTTTTGGGTAGTTAATCACATTTTTGTTATTTTCCTTATTTATATTTTATCCAAAATTGGATGTTATTTATATATTTTGGTATTAGGAATACCCACTTAACTTGTTTAAACATTTGGTATATTCTGCTTTGATATTGGGCTATCGTTTGTTCTTTAATTTACAAAATTCATCATCAACTGTCAGGCCTAGAGCCTAGATTTTCCTATACTGCTATCTAACATTTCTTTGTAACTTCTTACCTTTATATTTGGTACTTTAAAATAATTTTTTAACAGAAACAAGTAATAAACATTGGTGTTTCTAACTACACCTCTTATTATAATAATAAACATTTTCTTGACAGGTTCAAGCCTGAAATAAAACTTCTAACTACCTTTCTATTCCTTACTACTATCTGGTTCAACTGATGATTCATTATATTATATTGGTTTTTTAAACAATAATAACACTCTTATTATACTACTATTAAACTATACTTTTCACAATATACTCTATTCCCTCATTCCTTCACTATAAAACAGTGTCTATCTTTCTTGTTTGCCTTTCATTCCAATGACTTAATTTCTATCTTATCCTATAATCCTTATTAACTATTGCTTAACTTAATCACATTATAATGAGTTCCTCTTACTTGCTAGTACAAAGTTTATCACAGGTCTTCCAGTTATTCTAATACAGTCTACTAACTAGAATACTTTTTCAAGTTCACCAACTACACTTTTTCCTTCTTAGAAGGTTTTTGATTTATTCACTTTCACTTATTATATGCAACATGCTATCACTACATGTCACCACTTTTGTATTAATATACTCCTTCTTCCACTCATGTGATTATTCATTGGGTTGTTTATTTATGTTAATATCATCATGGGGTTACTGGTTATAAGTGTTTATTTTATTTTCCCTTCACTAATGATCACTTTTGGTTATTAACTGTGGCCTTTATTTGCCTCAGGGTATTGTTTACTAGTTTTGATTATATTTATCACTATTCATTAGGGTGTGTGTATTATTAATTCCCTATCTTATATTTATGAGTACATTCCTTCATTAACAAAATATACATAACATTACTATCTTTCTTATTTGTCATTATTACCCTAGGTACATCTCATCTATACTCTAATTACATTAGTGCATTTGTTAACATACATTTTAATGGTAATTATTAGGGATTTACAATGTTCATAATCAATTTCTTGATCATTTTTAGTTCTTGGTTCCTTCTTCTTTGTTCCATTGTTCTTTTTGTATTTATCCGATCTATTGAATCAAGTCATTGTCAGTTTATTAGTCATTTGGTTATTGGGTTATTAATCTCTTGAGTTTATAAGTTCTTGCCTTTTATTCTTGTCTTCAGCTTCTTTGTTTTATAATTAATTATCATTGTATCTTCACTACCTTATGTCATGTTACATAATGCATCGCCACCAAAATTGATTATTTCGAAACAAAGATCATTATGTTTTTTCTGAAATCATCAATATAGTTCATTTAATCAAGTTGTTATCATTCAGGAATTCATCAATCGCTACTTTTTTCTTTATTAATTTTTATTAAGTCATGGTTCATGATATGGTATTTGGTATTATTTTATTACAAGTGTTATCCCTTGTATGTTCTATTTCCCTAAAATTTTTCTTCTCTCCCCTTCATATAAATTGGTACTAGCCAGAGGGCACGTGTGGCTCTATTACTCTGCTATCCATTTATACACATTTTGAGTTCAGAGGTCTTGCCTATCTGCTCAATAACATAAATAATTGTTGGACGTATCTCAACATAAAATCATCACATAATAATATTCATAATAATTATAATAATATGTTTTCGACTCATATCATATCAATACAATAAAACACTTTTGGGATTAATTATTCTCTCTTTTATACATCTCATGACCTTTTCTTCTCAGTGACTTGTTTGGATTCCTTTTTCTAAGCTTATGGCGATATTTAATAGGTATTTTGCATTGTTTCATTAGCTTACTTCATATGGTAGTGATTTTATTTGTTATCACTTTATTGCTCATTTATATTCAAAATTAACATTGTAGCTGGTTTCTGGCTCACTTATATTTTTTCATCATTGATTGTTCAGTTAATATCTCATTGTCATTTTTTATTTGATTGTCTTGTCTTTTCTTTTGTGAAACGTTAGTTCTTTATTATTCCCTTTTGTGAGAGGGTTAGTTAATGATGTTATGTAGCGTCATCATTATTTGTGTAACATTTTATTATTTTATATCAATTTTTTATGATACTTCATTATACATATTTTTCAAAATTACATGGGTTTACACATTTTGTTTCACACTTGGTTGTAAGTTTGTACTTACTTTGTTTTGAATTTAGCTAATCTTTCTTCTAAATTCCTTTTCATTCATATAATAATTTCAATCAAATACTTATTGTAAGTTGTGCTTACTTTAATTTTTTGAATTTAGATAATGGTTACTCTCCAAATTCTTTTTAACTTTCTGACACTGTCTCATAATATTTTTTCAAAGAAGACTGGTTGTAAGTCCCTTTAATTTTCTTGGTTGTTATCTCACTTACGACATAGGTATTGTTTTGGTTGTCTTTTACAATGAGATAGGGTCCATTGTACAATAATAGCAATTTCTTTGTGATTCCCTCTCTGGAACTTGGCAACTCTCGGTTCCGTATTAGCACTTTTTCTCCTTCATGGTACCGGATTGCTTTCGGTTGAATTCTGTGATATTTTTCCTTCTTCTTCTCTATTTGTTCCGCTATCTTGCTGTAGAATCTAGCGTTATTGAATTGGTATTCCGGATTGGCGGGGAAATTGACAAGTTCTTCTATAGCTCGAGGTGGTGGTTTTCCATACATGATGGTGTAAGGGGTATCCTTAATGGATTCGTGATAAGCGAGATTTATGAAATTTTCTGTGGCTTCGAGGTATTCACTCCACTTACGTTGCTGATCGTGGCAGTATGTTTGAAGAATCCTCCCAACTTCACGGAGCACTCTTTCAGCTGGGTTGCTGTTCGGGTGGTAAATCGAAGTTTTGTATGTTCGGATGCCCAGATCCATCAATGTGTCTTTCCATCGTCTTCCTCGGAATTGGGTACCATGGTCAGTGATAATATTCGTGGGACTCCCCACCTCTGTAATGTACCTGTGCGTTATAATGTTCAGTACTTTGTTTGTAGTAGCATGGTTGATAGGGTATAATTTTACAAATTTGGTGTAATGGTCCATGATAATAACTATGAACTTGTACTGCTTTCTTCCTCCACTGCGTGGCATGGGTCCACATATTTCTAAGAAGACTCGTTCCAGTTTATTGGCAGAAGTTATTGGTTGCATTACTCCTTCTTTCTTGTCGTTGTTGCACTTGACAAATTGGCATATGTGACAGCTTCTTATGGTCTTCCTTACCCTCCGGTTAATG
Organism: Magicicada septendecula; assembly: GCA_034769895.1. Lineage (NCBI taxonomy): Eukaryota > Metazoa > Arthropoda > Insecta > Hemiptera > Cicadidae > Magicicada > Magicicada septendecula. Next base: position 219,855,318 of record CM068368.1, on the reverse strand, counting down.
TCCTTCAGGTAGGTATGCTCTTCTAATGCTTTTGTCACATTCAGTGCTCCCATGTGTCCGTATCTGAGGTGGTATTCCATTATAATCTCAGCTTAAGTTCCTTTAGGTATTATTAGTTTCCATGTACTTTGGTTGGGTTTGGTTTTAATAAATAAAATATCTTCATGCAGACAATAGAAATGCGTGGCTCTTTCTTCTTGTTGGTTCAGCCGCTCTCGGATTTGATTCAATTTATTATCCTCCTTCTGGTGTTGTTTTACTCTATTCAGTATCACTTCTAGGTCGGATCTGCTTTTCATAATATTAAATACTTTTACTATGGTCTCCTTCTCTCTATCGAAGGTTTGCTGTTCGGTGTTGATGCGAGACAGCACATCAGCTACTGTGTTTTTACTGCCAGGGATATACTCCCAGTTGATGTGATATTCTTGAAGAGCAAGAATCCATCTGGTTAATCGACCATGGCTGAGCTTGCAGTTCTTTAAGAAGGAAATAGACTTATGGTCGGTGCGCACTGTGATAGGATATCCAAGAATATAAGTTCAAAATTTTCCACAAGAAAAGACCACACTCAACAGCTCTTTTTCGGTTACATGGTAATTACGCTCACACTAGTTTAACGTTCTGCTGGCGAAACTTATTACTTGGTGGTTTCCATCCTTGTCCTCTTGATAGAGTACCGATCCCAAGCTAATGTCGCTTGCATCGCAGTTCATGTAAAAGGGTCTATTGAAATCAGGGTGGTTTAACATGATTGTGTCGAGGAAGTGTTTTTTAATGGTGTTGAAAATCGTTTCTTGTTCTGGGCTCCACATCCACTTGGTCTTAGATGATAGCTGTGGTGACAGTTTGGTAGTCAGCTCAGAATAATTTTGCTGAAATTTTCTGTAGTAGTTACAGATGCCCAGGAACGACTGTAACTGTTTCTTATTTTTAGGGGTAGGGAAACATTGAATAGCATCTACCTTGTCGATTGATGGTGTTATTCCTTGTCGTGACAGGTTGAATCCAAGGAATTGGACTTCTGCTGCTATCAGCTTTGACTTTTCTAATTTTAAAGTTACATTGTTGATGGATAATTTCTCTAGTACCCGCTCTACTCTTGTACAATGCTCCTCCCAGTTGGATGAAGTGATCAGCAAATCATCGACGTACACAGTTGTATAATTCATAGTTTCCGGACCCAATATCTGGTCCATGCAGCGGACAAATATTGCTACCGAGTTTACCAGCCCAAAAGGTAGTCGCTTGAACTGGTAGTTCCTGCCTTCAAATATGAACGCTACGTATTTTCTACTGGCTGGGTGCAATTCTACTTGCCAGTACCCGCAAACTGTATCCCAGGTACTGATAAATTGAGTACCATGAAACTTTTTGAGGATCTCCTCAATTTCACCAGGAGATGTCCTGTCGTTGATTAGGATCTTATTTATTTCTCTGGCATCGAGACATAGGCGTACCCTTCCATCCTTCTTGGTAACAGCTACTATAGGACTGGTGTACTGCGAACAACTGTACTCAATTATGTCTTCCTCCAGCATTTTATTAATTTCCACACGTACTGCCTCCTTTGCTGCATACGCTATTGGGTAATATTTCTTATTAAAGTTGGCCACTTCTTTGAATTTCAACTCGCACTGATACACCCGTACCTTTCCTGGTTGGTCGGAAAATACATGGCGGTATTTGTTATAAATCATTATTAATTTCTCCACCTCTTGATCCGTTAATGGATTCCCGTCTTGGGTCCCTCGAAACTGTCAGATTTCCTCTAACTTCTGATTCCATAGGATGTCACTGTTTATTTGATTGTCTGGTTTCACTTCCCACCTTCGGTCTGGTGAATCACAAATCGTTCTTAAATTATATATTGTACTGATTGGGATGACCCCCTTGCTCCCAGTTAATTCTGCTATCCATTCTCGGTCTTCATATTTCATAGTTACTTTTGATAGTCTCATATCGATAATTGCAGAATACTTTCTTAGGATATCACAACCAATTAGAATTTCAAATGGTAAATTATGAGCAATTAAGAATATCATTGGCAGTGTCTCGCCATTACTTATTACTTCTAGAGACACTTGTCTCTTAATGGTTTTATTCTGCCTTCCAGTGGCTCCAATTAAAACAATGTTACTTACTGGTAACGTGGGTAAGCTGATCTTACTCTCTTTTTGAATTTTATCATACATATTTGTATCAATTAAAGACACATTGGCACCTGTGTCAATCATAAATTTTACAGTTACACCATATACCTTGGCAATAACATAGGCAATTTCGTTATCCGGGTGTTTGATTAATGTGGAATTTTCTTCCATTAACTCCTCACGGATGTTCTTCAGATAGTGGTTCTGAATTATTGTTATTGTGTCGTCATTCGTCTGGTTAGTCAGTCTTGTTAATAACCCAATAGATCGGATCAGTGATGGGTCCTGTGGTATTCTCACTGCCGCTGCTCGTTTAAATGTTGGGCGTTGCCTTCGGCGCGGTCCTCTGATCTGATGGGGTGATTATCCTCAGTGGTTTGCATTCTCTCAACCGAGTGGTCATTGAAGGTTATTCGTTCTCGGCTCCTTCTGTTTTCTTCAGCACTCCGGCTCCTTGGTCTTCTATAACCACGTCTTCCATCATTTCTACTCTCAGCATTTATATAATTTACCCATCACCTGTATGTTTGATTCGGCCCCGACTGGTTGTTATTGTGGTATTGATTATTGGGCCTGTTATAACCACCTCCGTTTTGGTTATTTCCCCTGTTGTAGGAATTGTTTGGATTGTTACTGTTGTGGAAGTAATTCTGGTTATTATTCCTCGGATAATTATGGTTATTATTATTATTATTAAACCCTCTATAATTATTGGGGTTGGTTGGCGGATGATTAGCCGGTGTATGGATTCCTTGCGGCCCACTTGGATGATTTCTGTTATCATAGTTTCTGTAGTTCTGGGTGTTCTTTTGCCTGTTCAACACAATGTTTTTCCCGTTCATATTCCCCCAATAACGCGGCCATCTCTTGAATCGTCTTTATCCTTCCACTCAATCGGCTTTTGGTGATTTCTCCGTCGTAGTGGTATGCCAATTGGGTCACCAAGCACTCTTCAGGGATGTTAGGTTCGAGGTTCCTAGCTACACTAACCTTACCTAAGAAGTAGGCGGTTGGAGATTGTCCCAGGTAAGGGTCGAATCGGCCGTTGCTGATATTATTTCTGACAACATGCTGTGTCGCCTCCGACCATTATTTGTCCTTGAATAGTTTTTTAAATTCATTAAAATTATGTATATCTGGTCGCACCGCCGTCCACCAATTGTCGTGAACTTCCTTGAACATTTCGTCGATCATGCCCTTGATTACCGTCCACCGTGTCTCCCTGGTTCGGGCTAGGTTCTCTTCGACCCATTCTAAAATTCAATTGGGTTTCGTTTGTAATTTTTGAAGTTGATTGTTTCCCTATTCTCACTGCATGATATGTGTGAGCTGATCAGTGGTCAGTCCTTCAACGCATTGATCTCTTCCTGGAGGCGTAGTTCTCTTGCCCTAAATTCTGCTATTTTCCCTTCTTGGGCGGTTGTGGTGTCCTTCACCTCACTTACCGATGCATCCAATTTGCTATAATTCTCTTCGACTCTGGTCTGTATTTGTTCTAATTTGTTGTTTGTTTCTTTTTTGAGTCCTTCAACCCTCCTTTTACCTTCACCTTCAACTTCATTCACCTTGATCAAAATTTCTTCTCGGACTTGCAACACTACTTCGCTGGTTTTCTCTATCTTCTCTTCCGTCTCCATTACAGTCTGTTTCAATTCTTCCCTGTATTCCATCAATTGTTGCTGTAATGTATCCTGGTTGTATTCAATTTTATCGTTCAGCGTTTCAATATCCTCTTTCATTAGTCTCAAGGTTTCGCTGGTTTTCTCATTACTTTTCTCTATTTTTTCACTGATCAATTTATTCTCTTCCTTCATCTCCTATCGTAATTTTTCGTTATTTCCATTAATGGTCCGCCTTAAATCTTCCTTAGTGCTGTCCAGTTTCTCATCCTGTTTCTTGAAATTGTTATCCATTAACTCAAATTTCTTATTCAATTCTTCATTATTTTGTTGAACAGGCCCCCTCCTTAAGCCTGTTCATCCCGAACTGGCAACGCCTCTCTGAAGTAATACTCGGCTAGGCGACCTAGGCAATTGGTCTACTTGCAAAGAATAATTCTCCGGCTCTTCGAATTCAGTCTCGTCTGAACCGAACATCAAGTTCCCAGGAGTACGAGTCTTCCGCTCAACCACTAGTTTTTCTGGAATCACTCCCATTGTGTTATGTACTGATGACCTATTTGACTTTAGCTGGTCCACGTCTGATTGGTTTTCATCAACAACCTCTTGCGTAACTTCATCTTCAGCAACTTTTCCCTTGGCGCTTCCATTAACTCAGGAACAAGAAAGAGCCTTTCCTGGGCACCTATAGTTGGCTTTTCATTCACTTCTTTTGTCGTTTTACACATTGGTACTTGCTCTTCTAGTTCTTCCATTTCCACTTCCAATAGGAAGGATTTCTTTTGATCACAACTGTTGACTTCTTCTTCGGCTAATGCCACTTGCTTGATCGAATGGTTGGTGGACCCTGTCATTTTAGCCATGCAAAGCTTTATCTTCTCTTGGCCATTCATCAGGACATTCTCTCTTAAGTCCACAACGAATCCGTAGGCATTCATAATGCCAGAGCAAAGAATCACTTCATCGACAATGTCTGCTACGAGCATTTGGTGGCTAAACTCGAGAAGACCCAGGCATACACATACGTCAACCTTTCCTAACTTTTTGACGGGACTTCCAGTCACAGTCTGTATTGTACAAGAGCTAAATTGAGGCTGGCGGTTCCTGGGTTGCTGACTAAATCAGGACACACGATGGACACTGCAGTGCCCGTGTCAACTGTAAATGCTACAGGTTTGCCTTTAATTAATCCTTTCACAATCAGGTTACCTGTGGTTTTACAAGGTGGCCACCGACCGGGAATAATGCGTGAATTTCATTGATCGGGAAAAAGTACGTGAATTATGTGTGAATTTTCAGAGAATCCTGGAATTTAAAAAAAAGAAAGTTAAGAGGAGGACATTATTAATATGTGTTTTTTAGCAACTGCTGACTACTTTTTTACATTCGAAAAACGAAAACCATGCTGAAATCCTTTATAAATTTGTATTTCAGTAGGAGATGTGAATGCCCCCAGCGTTGTAACACCCCGTTTGAACCAGAGATGCCAGTAAAGCATCCAATTTGGGCATGAGCAGTACGCGCACTTTTCCTCTCAGCTGCTTTTATAAATTTTAAAATAGGCAGTGCCTTTTGATGAGCCTAACAATATTTCTGAGGCTCAATGTTAGAAATATATTCATTGAAAATCATTAATGCGATATATACGTACAAAATATCATATCCAATCCCTAGTATAACAGAGTCAGTGAACGGAACGGTGTTTTTCTCACGTAAAACTATGGTACTGGTATCTAAGCTGTGTAGTCAGTTGTTCAATTCAAACACCGTTGTTTATTTTAAGTGAGTTCTTTTCGTGATTATTAACGAATGATGCGACGAAATAATTCATTTTAAGTTAAGAGATGTAAATAAAAATAATTAATTATCATATAGATTTATAGTTTTAGATAATTAGTTTTATTGTTATATTTAATTTTCCAACCTTTAAAAATGCTTAATCTATAAATTTGTAGTTCCAAATTTGCTTTTCAAACTGTTCCTAACCAAACATAACCTAACTTTTTTTGTGTTTTGTTACCGGCCTTGTTCGACTTTTAAAGTTACGTTTATTGTTGTTTTTACTTTTTCAACTTTTAAAAATGTTTCATTTATGATATAAAGTCAATCTAAACATTAGAGGTTACGATGAAATTGTGAACAATTACCGATTTATAATTTGAATGACTTCCCATTCAAATTAGTCAAATATATATTTTTTTAAGAAAACAGAGTATAAGACAAATTCCTACATGTAAATTTCTGCATATAACGTATTTTTTCGTAAGTTTTAGTTACTTCCTTCAGCCTTTTTTAATAATTGAAAGTAACCTTTTTTTCAATTAGTATATTTATCACTTTTTTGGACTTCAAAACCTGCTTCAAGACCTGGAATGTAAAATATAATAGGCCTACTAAGATTATTTATAAGTGTGGGAAGAACTAATAATTCTTTTTTTTTTGTAGTTAGGATTTAATTTAAAATGAAATTTTTCAGTACTGGTTATACTAATCAGAACTTAATTTCTTGGATTTGGTTGTCCATGACGTATCCGTTACTTAACTAAATATAATTATTTCACTACTGACTCGGAACACAACATTTTTTATGGGTAAAAACATAAAAGTTTTACCTTATAGCCTGAACCGGTTTTCACTTTTAAAAAGTTTCTTCAGAGGCTGCCGCTGGGAGCACTGTCCATCTTGTTGTTGGCGACAATATCGATTTTTGAAAGATCGATGTTGTGTGTGTGGGGTGTGATATGTTCGAATAATGCGCGTGATTTGAATTGTGTCTGTTCGTTTAGGATGTCGTTTTTATTTGTTTTCGTGTGTTTGTATATTTCCAATTGTTCTAGAGTGTCTAGTTTTCGGCCTTTTGTTTATACGTGTATAATGTCCATGTTATTGTCGATGTTTTTGTATGTGCGATTTGCTTCAACGAGGTGGTTTGCAAAGGTAGATTCTGTAGTGGAGTGGAGTGCCTTTGTGTGTTCAATGTATCTTTGTTTGAAGCTACATCCTGTCTGGCCTATGTAGAACTTGTTGCAATCTGAGCAATTTAGTTTGTAAACACCAGGTAGATCGAATTTGTTTTGTGCTTTGTGTGTGTGTTTTGATAGTGTGTGTTCTGTTTTGTTAGTAGTTTTGTAAGCGATTCTGTATCCTGCTTTTTTGAATTTGTAGGCTATTTTTTCAGTTTGTTTGTTGATGTATGTTGGTATTATGAATTGGTTGCTTTCTGTCTTTGTCTGTTGTTTGTTTGGTGTTTTGTGTAGGAGTTTATTGACTATTGTTCTGTTGTATCCGTTGGATTCTGCTAGGTATTTTATCATGTTTAGTTCGTCTTTGTAGTCTTTTTCATCTAGGGGGATGTTGTTAAGTCTGTGTATCATGGTTCTGAAGGCAGCTAGTTTGTGTTGTATTGGGTGATTGAAGGAGTTGTGTATTAGTGTGTCAGTTGTAGTCGGTTTTCTGTATATACTGAATTTGTGCCTGTGTTCAAGTTTTGTGATGGAGAGGTCTAAGAAGTTTATGCTATTGTTGTGTTCATATTCGGCAGTAAAGGTTATGTTTTTATGTTTTATTAAACAAAATGTGTATGTGATATGTATGAAAGAATCACATAAAACTTAATTTCTCACAGTATAATTACATTTTATTTTCTTCAGCTGTTACTGAATACGACACATTAATTATTTATATGATAACCGTGAACCTAATACTGCCTTGGCCAAAAGGATGACAGTTGGAAGCCTTTGATTAATGGGTTCATAAAACTGGCACTGTCTCTGTGACACATTAGCCTGTTGAGTCCACATGGATGCAGCAATGCCACAATTGGTATTCATAAACTTTATCAGCTTCAATAAAGCTGACTCATCATGTCATCATCATTTGTTGTTGGTAAAGCCATTTTGTTAAGTGATGTGCAGAACATGTCAGTAGCATAACCATTGTATGTTGAACACACGATAGGTGCCACAAACTATACACGCAGTGGCAACACATTATGATGATGTTACAGCTATTGTTGGCTATGGATTGAGTGCATGCATATTCGGCTAATTTGCAGTGATTTATTTTTTGTAAGTGATTCGTCTGTCATTTGTGTTTGATTCAAACAGTGCCATGTACCTTCAATAATAAAAAGAGACAACATTATATTATTGTAATACCATAATTATGGGTAATTCACTGTTTTCAGTTTTATTTAATATAGCCTACCGCAGTAGTTTAAATTCTGTCTTGATTTTGTGTACATGTCAAATATTGTTCTGGAAACATCATTCTTTTCTCTGTTTGTGTTTTTACAATCCAAAAAACATAAGGGCTTTTATAATTACTTTTATGTTAATTTATGTACTTTATTGACTGTAATACTTTTGTAATTATAGTTTTTAACTTTGTTATAGTCTTTTAAGAATACAGTAAGTTAAGAAATAGAAATGCCACATGCCAGGATTTACCACAACGTGGCAGTAAAAACACAGTCGGAATAATGTTTTGTAGATTTCCTACAGATGATACCTTAAGGAAAAAGTGAGTACAGAGGCGCCAAAGAGCCAACACTTTCTCTTCATGTAGTGTGCAAGTATGTTATGTAAAATTCAGTGACACGTGTTATGAATGAGATTTGAAAGTGAAGCTTATGAACTTGAAACAAAAGAGGAGACTTACAACGAATGCAGTTCCAAACCTCGCGTTATCTATCTCAGATTCTCTGGCCAGTGAAACAGCCAGTAATAACAGACTTATGAAACGCAGTGATAAAACATAAATTAAGAATTATTTCCCTAATCCAACCATGCTTCTCTTAAGCAGGTAAACAAGAAAATAGGGAAGCAGTTATTTGCAGAAAATTCTTGGCTAAATAATATTATACAGAATTATGACTCAATATTTCCTGATGTCGGAAACAAGTGTTAGTAAAAGGCATCTGGAAAGCAGACAATATACAAAAAACAGTTACATTACAATGTTTAGCACAGAAAACATGTAGTTATGTAAACGATAGTCTACTTAATCTTTACCCAATGAATGTACAATGAAACATAGATCAAGTCAGTTGCAAGTACAGCATGGTATTATAGATTTTAGTGTTAATGTACTGAAGCAGCAGTCACACATATTTACAAAATTAGAGAAAAATGTTTGTTTCATGTTTGATGAAATGAAGGTGAATATGAACAATAAAGCCGAGAGGATTTGAACAAGAGTGAGGAAGAATCTAGTGGACATTCTTTAACCTATGACAGTTTAGAGGCTGAAGATGTTAACGATTAACACCAACTTAATTTTAAAAAACAGAGATAATAGAAACCAGGGAAACAGAATAACTTTTAGAAATGCTCTATAGAACTAATAAGAAAGATAGTGATGTTGCTCAAAAATACAGAAGTTAGAAGTCAGTTTCTGAAAAATAAAACAAGGTGGCTGTCAAGAATTTCTCATGGAGTGCTCATGAAGCCTACAAGCGAAAGGCTGCAAACAGTGATAAAAATGGAAGATTTCTCCCATTTCCATAAAGATGATTTGAATAAGGAGGCAGGTTTAATGAAAAGATTTATTACAAAATTAGAACTTAAATGTAAGGGCGCCTTCACACGAGGCCACCATGGTCGCGCCACCACGTGAACACGTAAGTTCAAATGAGCTCTTTCGTACAAGGCCGTGCCACCGGTTTTGGCAGCACCAGCAACTGACTGAGTCAACAAGCTGCGATTTTTCAGGCCACCAAGTTGGTGACACCAACAAGTCAGCAGTCAACTGCCATTTGCAGTCCCTTGAGGAATGTTGTTCGTCACTCTTGCCTGTTGTTTGTCTCAATGAGTCTCAAATATTTTACAATGGAAGGAGAGGAAGTTGTTCTGATTCTGAGAACTCATGACAGATTTGATAATGAAAAATTTATATGTTGTGAAATACAATCGAGGGCAGCCCTGTGTGATTTGACATCAAACGAATATGCCAATAGAGATTTGAAAAAGAAGAATTGGGAGGAGTCGGCAATAATTGTCATGGACAAAGAAGATGCTTCCGACCGTGAAAAAAATGAATATGGTAAGTAATCATATTTTTGTTTACGCTTTCACTGTTTCCCAAAAATTCTCATACTATTAGGTTTGCTAAAATAATCTTGTTTTTAGTAAGTTTCCACGTAGTTGGTAATCTTAAATTGACTGAGAACGTAACCAGATTGATAGCACGAGTCATTTAGGAGAAAGCCTATGTCAATTTTTATTTGTGCTAGGTAAAGAAATTGGCATTACAAAATGATAAAATAAGAGCATCATGATAATTTGTTATTAATAAGACACTTTTTTTATTAACTATTCAGCTTGAACTACAGTCATCAGTACAATGCATTATGATTAGGAAATAAGCAGCTTCTATAATATAAGAAACTGTAGTGGTTTTAAATATCATATAAAGTGATGTTGCCAGGGTAGTTGTAACCAAACGCGTTTTATACGCTGTTACAAATAAATCTATCTGTGTATTGTACAAAAAACATTTTGATATAAAAAAAAATTTTTCCAAAAAATTTTTATGTTTGCTTATGGTTCTAATATTTTATAAATAATTCTTGTTCTGAGTTTTCGTTAAAATTTTAAAAATCTGTGAGTTGATTTGGTGAATATATGCACTTCTGGTTGACCTTAAATGAATCTGGAGTTAATCAGATTGTCTTCCTACAATAATCGATTTGCGATTTTCTGCTCTGCTCCAATATATCACTTTCCTTTAATATTTTTCGTCTCCCAGTAAGTCCGGTAGTTAACTCAAACTCTTATTTTAATATGTGAAATAATTTCAAATCCAGATAGTTGAATTAATTTATTAACAATATTTCTGAAAGATCGATTTAAAATCGATATGGTTTAAATGTTCGACTCTTTCACAGGGCTTGGTCGATTTTACAATTACAGGTTATATTATATAAATGTTAGAATGGTTCTTTTAGCGATTATAATTATATAGTCAGAGAAGGGAGCAAGCATAGAAAGTATAACATGTACAAATAAGTCTTAATAATTAATAAATGACAAATGGATAATAATTTATAATGTTTATAATAGTTAATAATTCAGACCAATCCAGTTGGCGACGAATCTCGGCTGACGTACACTTTGCATGACGGGAGCTCAAAATGGCGGCACGTCTCATAGTTGAAGAAATTTCAGAAACGATGATTATAAATTCTGTTAATAAAAACGCCTTCACTACCGTTTTATTGTCTCCGTAATATGGTATATTGTCTATGGTGATGTTAAAGGTGTCCTGAAGAAGTGTTCTGTGTTCACTGGCGTTAATTGTATAGCATATATGTTGAAGAATGTTAAAGTTCGTTGTAGAGTGAATTATCAGTGTGGTATAGTTTTATTAGTTGAATTCACTTATATTTTGATAGGTATTGTTTGTTTTCACTTTTTGTGTTGGTGTAGTACACTGATTTTATGTTTAAAGTAAATAATTCGGTAACTCGTTTTCAATTCATAACCTTATACGCAATTACTCGGTACGTTATACGGATTCTTAACGCGATCGAATATCACCCGTTCGCGTTGAATGTTAATAAAGAACTGTTTTACTTCCTTCATCTCAGGAAATATCTTGCCAAGTTAATATGAAAAAAGTATTGTTTAAATATGTTTCACTTCCTATTCATGTGAATATCAAATACATTATATACAGAATATTTTTAGTTTATAGATTGCTTTAGTGAACTATTAACAACATAATTGGTTTATTTACCTCATTCTGTTTAATTTGATATGTCATAGTCCATATTTATAAAGATTTTTATTAAAATTGCCATATTTCTGTCTTTTTGGAAATATAGGCCCAAAAATCTGCTTCCTGTTCTTGTCCAAAACAATAGCCATGTTTGGTGTTATAAATATGATTATAATAACTTCTAGATTGATATAAATCCCTACCTTTCCTTAATTTCTTATAAATTTGTCAATTTATCTGGCTTTTAGTTATAATTCATGAATTCACTATTCCTCCTCTGAAATAGTTATTACATTTTGAAAATTTTTAATAATTCAATACATCTTTTTATATTACTCTTTTAAAGTATAGGATCAGTTATAGTAGTTGGTTATCGATCCACCTTACATAAATCTTATTAGTTTACATGGTTCATTAGACTTATTTACTCAGTTATATTATTTTTTGGGAATTCATTATTTGGCCTAGATCTTAGTATCTTACATATATTGTTTTTTCAAATAAAGTTATTTCTACACCTCCTCTGACTTTTTGAAGTTAACATAACATTAAATAAAATTGCTTACATAACTATTGATACCTGTAGCATATTATTCATGCTACTAATACAAAAAATAATATTTAACATTAACTAGCAGTCTCCAAAGTTAGACATGTTAGTTTGAACTATTTTTAACATACACAATAAACATTTTATCAACTGGTACAGCATCCATACATAAACATTTTAAGCTCTATGCACACTGTTATGTAACTAAACATTCTTACACTAAATATAAATCTTATTCTATTAGAACTCTTTGAAAAGTGGAGTTCATAGGCTCTAAACATAATTAGCCATTTAAAATTTATTAATTTTTATTAAACTTAAGTCAATCACAGTCTTTTCTGTTTATATTGTATTTTAAATTAATCCCCTGTTTGTGTAATTATTCCCCCACATACTCTCTTTATCCTTTGCATTTCTATGAATGTTTTTAGATTAAAAGTGACCTCTTTTATGAAACATTAGAAATATTTTTCACTTCAATATTTCATCACTTGTTAATTCTGTAATTATATAAAATATAAAAGTTAATCACTTACACTGGTACACATACACTGTTGGTTCTGGCTTATATTTGAGTTTTACTATATTCTCAGACCAAACCTTTAGTCATAATGGACTGTGAAGATTTTTTTATTTTACTATATAATAACTTTAGTTGGTGCACTTCTTATCACACTACTAAATACTTTTGTCTATAATTAATTTACAATTTTATGAGGTTTTGGGGTGTTATACTTTCTTTGGTGGTATTAACATTTGGTTTCGGGTTCATTGTCATTAATAATAGGTTTATTAGTGGGTATTTCTTGTAGTTCTTCCATCCTATATCTTCTTTTCTTCTCTTCTTCCTTCTTGGGTTTTCCAAGGTACTTTGGTTTTATTTTGTCCGTTGGTTGGTTCGGGGTATCTTCTTTATTACCTGCTCCTAAACTTCCTGGGTATTCTCCTGATTTATATATGAGTTTCTTTAGATTTAAATTTTCTTGCGTTTTAGTGTTGCACTTTTATTACTTAATTACTTTTTTCTTTTATAGTGGTGTTTTTCTTTGAAGTTTAAATTAATTTCATTTGAAATTCTTTGAGTTATTTGTAATTTAAATGTTTTTATGATCTTAATGGAATTAATTTTTAGTGAATTATCTGTCATGCTACATAGTTCACCTTCCTTGCTCACAAAGTAGTAAGAGAATTTATCCCTTATCGAGTAAGCAGCACTTGAGCCTCTACTTGCCAAATCAATTTCAAGTTCTTTCAGTCCACAGATGTGTATAGTTTCGTCAAAGTTGTAGCGTCCCTTATCCTCACATAATTATATAAAATACTGCATGCCTTAATTATGTCTTCTGCTAAGGTGATGTCAATGTTCAGAGGCCGGTGAAATATTCACCACTTGTTACTTAGAATGCCAAAAGCACATTCTACGAACTCACAATTGAGAATGGTGATAGTTATATATTTTTTGTTTTGTTGTTAAAGACCTCTTGCCAAAGGGCCGCATAACATGGTCCGGCAATCCAAATGCCTCATCCGCCATAATAACATATGGCAAAGTTTCAGGGACAGATTCACTGACAGGTGTTACCGCTGGCAAGTTTAACTTGTTATTTTTTATGGCCTGAAATAGCGCACTGTTCTTGAAAATTGCTGAATCGCCTTCTTTACCATACATACCAATATCAACAAAAGAAAATAAATAATTTGAATCTCACATGGCTAACGGTACAATCGAAAAAAAAGTATTTGTAATTGTAGAACATAGAACCACTATGCTGTGGCTTAATTAATTAAATGTGTTTCCCGTCCAACAAGCCTACACAGTTTGAAAAGTTAGTGTGAACTTTGAAACCGTAGGTGATGGATTTCCACTTTATTACATCTGGTGTAGGCAGACATATGTTTTTCAATTTTTTTCATATTTCTCTACAAACTAGTCTTATGATATTGCTCACAGTTGATAATCCAAGCTGGAAGTAAATATGCAGATCAGTCATTGTGTGACCACTTGCAAGATACATGTACAGTAAAACAGATAACAGACAATTAGCAATTATTTTTAACTTGATACTCGTACATGTTATACTTAATTAATTGTAAGCCTGTATCAGTTATTTTTATTTTATTTTTATTCATTTATATATTTTATATACACATATGTATATTCATTCACACCAAAAATATAAACAAAATGTTTTCACAAAATGGCCTTCTAGTGCCATAATGTGTGTGCATTGTCCAAGTCAAAGCCCAATTAACTCCACTTTCTTACAGTGCAGCACAGTCATTTGTTCACAGGTGGAGTTAAGATGCATGTCTCCTTCTAACACAATAATGTGCAGGTAAGAGTTTCATTAATTCCTCTAGTCTGGCTCCACACTTGGAGTGTAGCTCTGTGACTCCCTTAAGCCTGTATCACACTATGCTACTTCACTAGCCGCTACGTGCATAGCAGCTACTAAGTAGCCTAGTGTAACATAGTAGCAGCTACTAGCATTCGCCGGTGAGTGAAAAATTAGTAGTTAGAGAAGTTGGATGTGTTCAAATTTTGGCGCTACTAAGTAGCCATAGCCGACCTTGAGGTCACATGACTCACTAGCCGCTACCGAGTAGCGCCCTAGTCACCCAGTGTGACAATGCAGTAGCAGTAAAGTAGTGCGTTTCTTCTCACAACGTGCTTGTCTTGGCATCTGGTTTTGTTGTTGTTGTATTATGCCTTTTGAGTGTTCTATTTCTGCATTTACAATTACATTACATTTACAGTTCTGAAGGATGAAATAATTACATTCCTTAACAAATATAGTACATATATAAATATAGTCTGTGGACATTACGTCCATAGAGTATTTGAAACATGATGTGATGCAAAAAAAACTGCTTTCCCTCAGTTGCTAGATGAGCTGGAACTTCCCTGATTACCAGCAAAGGAAGATGCTTTAAAAAATAAAATTAAAACACTCCTTGGTGCTTATTGCAATGAACTGAATAAAATTTAAAAATCTAAAAAGAGTAATGCCGGAATACATATACACACCAAATTTAGTTTGATGACACGAAATCTAGCATCTCCTGAACTTTGGTAAGGCTAACTGCATGATGTTATGTGGTACGATTGGGGGTCCTCCATGGCCACCTCTCTTATTAGTGTTGTTGAAGTACCCAGTTTATCCCTTCTGCCTATCCATTCCCGAGCTCACATTGGTTTACTTTTGTTCCTTGTGTTACTCAGCAACTTTTCACAAAGCTTTCTAACACCAATCACAACAGGTGTCTCAAAGTCTCACATTGCACAGCCACAGATGACATTTTGCACAATACGTTTAACATCAAACCAATCAATGCAACCATGTACTAGCCACTACTAAATAGTGGCTACCTAAAAACAGCGTGACATAGAAATAGCCAGAAAATGCAGTAGCAGCTAATGAAGTAGCATAGTGTGACACAGGCTTTAAGGATTCATTTTCTCAAGCTTCGAGCCAATCTGGCATGGATTATAGGCGACCCCACACTGTATGGTGTTGCCCAGATCGATGAGCTGTCACACCCAGGAAAATTCTCCTGCAATTAGGCACTTAAACGCATCACAGTTCCCATGCCTAAGACAACAGCATGGCCAATGTGGCTCAAGTAGGTGCATATTGTTGGAGAATTATGAATTTGTTTTTGTGCACCACCCTGGCCCCACGTTTGAAACAGAGTTCTGTAGTCCTCTGAAATATTCAACTGCAGGAGTTCAGAACTTACTGGTGTGGTCAGTAGCCATGGCTGCCATAAGTTGTCGGCCAGAACAGTAAGCTGCTTTGTGAAGACTCCCACAAAGAGGCACTTGCATACCTTGCAGTTTCCCATGCCTAGGGCAACAACGCAGCAAGTTGTTACTGTTTAAAATAAGAAGCAACTACTAAAGAGTTTAATTGTACCTACCATGTACAATTTTCTTATATACATAAAATGTATAAAAACTTTTGTACGATATTATTTTGAAAGATTGGAAGTAAGACGGCTTTCTTACTGTATAATTTGATAGCCTCTTGTGAGCTCTATAGCAGCATAGCATGCAGAATTGCTAACAAGAAATAAATAATATTAAAATGACTTACCGTAATCTCACGAGTGGGTTGATCCTGACACTCAGGCAGGGTAGACTGGTTGGGAAGAGGATAGGTTACATGCAAGGATTTCTACCTGCCGAGGAGTCCCGACTCGTGGATGTTAACACTAAGATGGTTGGCGTACGACAAAGGCTTCAGGTCCAGTGCATGAATGGACCCTACAAACGTCATAGTGCCAAGTTCGAAAAAATGAAAATTGTTGACCGGTTTGATCCGAAATATCGAACACCAGCCCCCGTTAACCGCAATGGGTCAACCACCAACTACACCCAAAAGACATGGCCAAAATACATTACAAAAAATTTGGCTTTTGGTGAACAGGAACACTCTGAAAATTACCCTCCAACATAGGAGGGGGTCACACGCAAACACAAGAAAATACAAACTAACAGAAAAACATGCAATTAATTAGAAAAACATGCCGAATAACTCCGCCGCGGGCGCATCGACCAGGCGAGCAATCCGAAAGGTTCGGGTAGAGCAGACAAAACCCAATAACATACTGTTACGACGGTCTACTCGATCGTCGTAGGTACAGTGGAAACAAAATAAGTACAAGACACCAATTAAGTCACTAATCACACCTTTAATTGTTATAGTAAAACAGTTCGTAATTAACAACACAGTGTGTACAACAAATCAAATGAAATTGTTCGTACGCAAAAAATGTCCACTAATATTAAAACTCAACTGTATTACAATTATACCGTCCGAATATAAAACACAACACTTCACTAATAACTACTTGAACGTACACCGTAATAACTCGAACCGCTCTGTAAATATATCGCACTAATACTCTCGAACCGCACAGTCAAAAATCTCGCATTGAACTGAACTACTAAGGCCGCGACGCGATGTATTTATAGTTACGCTCACACACCAGAAGCTTCCAAACTGCGTCTTATCTCTCGCGAACTACGTAATTGCTGCGGCCTTGACACAGTCCGAGCGCCCGAGCGAAGGCTGGCACAGTCGAGAAAATTCTCGCAACGCGTTTAGTAGCACGTACACCACACGCTTACGTCGAGATCTTTCTGACGCATTCGATAAACGCGTAGATTGTTCTGTGCTGTCGTAGCACTGCCCCTCCTTAAGCCTGTTCGTCCCGAACTGGCAAAGCGTCTTCGAAGTAATACTCGACCAGGCGATCTAGGTGGCCATCCTTGCGAAGGATAATTTTCCCGTTCTTCGAATTCTGTCTCGTGTGATCCGAACATCACGTTCCCAGGAATGCGAATCTTTCGCGCAACCACTAGCTTCGCTGGAATCACTCTCGTTGCGTCATGTACTAATGACCTAAATACCACTGGCTGATCCAAGTTTGTTTGGTTCTCGTCAACAACCTCTTGCGTAACCTCATCTTCACCCACTCTACCCTCGGCCGCTTCTATCAGCTCAGGAACAAGTAAGAGTTTTCTCTCGACACCCATAGTTGGCTCTCCAATCACTTCTTTTGTCGTTATGCTTATTTGTACTTCCTCTGCTAGTTCTTCCTCCATTTCCGCTTGCAACAGGGAGGTTTCCTCTTGACCAGACTTGTTGAATTTTTCTTCGACTAATGCCACTCGCTTAATCGAATGGTTGGTAGACCCTGTCATTTTAGCCATGCAAAGCTTTATCTTCTCTTGGCCAACTTTCAGGACATTCTCTCTTAAGTCCACAACGAATCTGTAGGCATTCATAATGTCCGTGCCAAGAATCACTTCATCGACAATGTCTGCAACGAGCATTTGGTGGCTAAACTCAAGAAGACCCAGGCGTACACGTACGTCTATCTTTCCTAGCACCTTGACGGGGCTTCCAGTCACAGTCTGTATTGTACAAGAGCTAATTAGAGGATGGCGGTTACAGACTAAGTCAGGGCGCACAATGGACACTGTTGCGCCCGTGTCAACTGTAAATGATGTTGGTTTACCATCCGCAAATCCACTAACAATCAAGTTTCCACTGATCTTATGTAGCGTGGAAACTGTGTGCTGTTCTGGGCCTTTACTTCTCCAATTGGTGCGATCAGTCTCTTCTCTCTGTATCTTCTTCTCCCAACAGTCTACCTGTAGATGACCACGTTTTCCACAGTTGTAACAGTTCGGTCTTCTGTCTTTTTCAAATCGTTGCGACTCTCTTGAACTTTTGAACTGTTTGTCCGACAACACTATTTTTCTGCACCCATCGTACCGGTAATGTGATACAGGGATCTTCTGACTGCAACGTGATGGCACAAACCCATTAATGTAGCGGGACGCTGACTTGGCAGCTTCAAACTCTAGGGCGTGAACAAGAGCTTCTGAGCTATCGGTGTCTTGCCATTCGTAACACTTGCTGAAGTTCACAATCTCCGATGCCATCAATAAATGTCTGCACCGTAAACCTTATTCGGAAGTCTTCTGGTGCTTCAGGATAGGCCAATCTAATCAATCTGTCGATACTTGCTTCAAATTCTTGCAGACTTTCCCCGGAACGTTGTCGTCTTGTTCTCAACTGAGCGTAGTACACCTCTCGCAAATGTTTATCACCGTAGCGTAATTCTAGAGCTTTTATCAACTCGGCATAAATGTTCTGGCTGTCAGGTGGCACTTTCTGTAATAGTTCTGCCGCGGGTCCTTTTAATGCAAGAACAAGTGAAACAGCCTTGTCTTTTTCTGTCCAATTATTTGCGCATGCAGCAGCTTCAAATTGGCGGAGGTACGTTGCCCAGTGAGTGCTTCCGTCAAAGGTTGGAGCTTTGACATGAACTGTCCCTACTGCAGGCAAAGTGACTTTCTCTGTTAACTTATTTTCTGTCTTGATCACTGGTACAGTCTGTTCAGAAATTTGTTTTGGTTGAATCTTCATGCACTGTTCAACTTCAGTTTTAATTTGTTCTCTTATGTTTGCCATTGAGTTTTCTACTGCAGATATTTTATTTGACACAGATTCTTCTATAACAGATATTTTTGTAGACATCGATTCCTCCACAGTCAAGACAGATTTTTCTACTTCAGCTATTTTTAATGTCATTGATTCTTGTACCTCCGATATTTTAGTTACTTGCTTATTAAGCTCACCTCGTAGGAGACCCAACTCTGCAGCGGTTTGTTCTTGTGTCTGCTTTTGCTGCTGTATTAACTCCTTGATGTCATCTGCTTCCTGCTTCCGTTCCTCTGCCTCCTGCTTGCGTTTTTCATCCTGTCGTTTTTCTGCTTCTTCTCTTTCTTGTATTCGTTCTTCTTTTTGTCGTCTTTCTGTTTCTTCCGCCTCCTGTCTGCGTCTTTCCTCTGCTTCCAGCAGGAGGGTTTTCTGTCTCTCTTCCGCTTTCTCTGAATCCTGTCGTCGTCGTTCTTCTGTCTGCAACAACAGCGCCTGGAAATTTTCCATCATCTGACTGGCATCCATTGTTTTTCGATTAATTACGAATTACACTCGTCTTGTACAAAGTATCCACTGTTTCCACTGTTAACCGTTCTATCCCAGTTCTGACACCACTGTTACGACGGTCTACTCGATCGTCGTAGGTACAGTGGAAACAAAATAAGTACAAGACACCAATTAAGTCACTAATCACACCTTTAATTGTTATAGTAAAACAGTTCGTAATTAACAACACAGTGTCTACAGCAAATCAAATGAAATTGTTCGTACGCAATAAAATGTCCACTAATATTAAAACTCAACTGTATTACAATTATACCGTCCGAATATAAAACGCAACACTTCACTAATAACTACTTGAACGTACACCGTAATAACTCGAACCGCTCTGTAAATATATCGCACTAATACTCTCGAACCGCACAGTCAAAAATCTCGCATTGAACTGAACTACTAAGGCCGCGACGCGATGTATTTATAGTTACGCTCACACACCAGAAGCTTCCAAACTGCGTCTTATCTCTCGCGAACTACGTAATTGCTGCGGCCTTGACACAGTCCGAGCGCCCGAGCGAAGGCTGGCACAGTCGAGAAAATTCTCGCAACATACGTTTAGTAGCACGTACACCACACGCTTACGTCGAGATCTTTCTGGCGCATTCGATAAACGCGTAGATTGTTCTGTGCTGTCGTAGCAATACAATAAATCATGGCCCAGCCAAACACAATGTAAAACTCAGCAAATCAACTTAGTTAATATTCCCTAGCTTTTACATTTTTTCATTTTTTATTTTTTTTGTTCCCTTTATTCCCCTTTTTTTATCATTTTTTGTTGTTACTTATTTTTGTTGTTGTTGATTTGTTGAGCATCCATAACTCCCAATAAACTGGCACAACGCCATGCCAGAAACATTCCACCATGTAAACTTAACTGCGGAAAAAATCCAATAATTTTGAGCAAGTTGAAATTGAACTTGCAAGGGCCCAGCATGACCTAACCACACATGGGTGTGATGAATTAGCAACCCTACTAGGTGGTGATGCTTGGGCAGTAAAACCGGGAAACGATTTCTAGTAACCGCAGAGATGGTCAAGCGACCGCGTACTCGAATGAGGCCAAAATCATCTATAAACGGGACCAGGCGCTGAATGCGGACCAGGAGCCGCTTACCTAAACGAAGAGCCGCGAGTTCCTGTCTAAACACGCTGCGCTGAATGTAGCGTAAAATATACTTAACAGCCAACCTCTTCCAACCCATGGCTGTGGAAGCTTCAATCCGCGAAGGCATAGCCCACCTTAAGATAGCTGAGGTAACCCCCACCACTAAGGGCCACGAGGACAAGTGCTCAAACAATTCCACCCGGGGCTCCTGAGTGAGAAACGAAGAGACCTTGGTCTCCAAGGCGACATCTTGCACGTCGTGATTTGGGCGATAATTAATAGGGGGCCAGTGCAGAGCATCAAGCTTTAGCCAATCTGGCCCTGACCATCACAATGTCGATGACTGGAGGCTGGAGAATGAAGTACCTCTAGAGGCTAAATCAGCGGGGTTAGAAACACCATGAACATGACGCCAAGACTTAGTATCGGTCCACTCGGTAATGGCAGCCACCCGATTAGCAATAAACGTCTTCAATTTAAAAGTAGGCATATTCAGCCAATCCAAAACAATCGTCGAGTCCGTCCATAAGAAAACTTGACTCATTTGAATGCATGAAGAGAATAAGCCAACATAATTACGAACAAGTTTGGCTAAAAGATAAGCTCCCAACAACTCCAAACGTGGGATTGATAAAGTTTTAAGAGGTGCCACTTTAGTTTTAGAAGACACCAACGAAACCACCGGAGGACCAGAGTCAGTATAAATGGACAGGTAAAGGACGGCCGCGTAGCCCAACTGGGAAGCATCACAGAAACCATGTAATATAACCCTTTCAATATGCCCACCGTTAGGGAGGAATGGCCGGGAAATAGTAATTACCGAAAGATGATTCAAAGAGGACAGGAATTTACTCCAATAATCATTTAAGTCTTCACTTAGATGAGCATCCCATTCCAAGCCCTCAGTGCAGAGTTTTTGGAAAAAAGCCTTGGCCCTGAAAATCACTGGCGAAAGCCAACCACATGGGTCAAATAATTGTGCCATCTGGGATAACACGACACGTTTGGTGAATGGTGCCTGAGGATTATTGCAACAGGCCAACGGAGGAAATGAGAAGCAATCGGTTGAATGGTCCCAACTTAAACCCAGAATATCCTTATCCTTAGCAACGATGGAATCACTCGGAGCGGCTGATTCAGGTAGGCAGTCGGGTTGATTAGTACACCATTTTTTCAAATTGAACCCCCCTGACGACAACAACAGAATTAATTCCTGTTGTAATTTGCAAAGCTCTGATTTTGAATCAGCACCAGCAGCAATATCATCAACAAAAATATTACGGCTAAGTACCGCCGCTCCCGCAGGAAAATTAATCCTGAGCCAGCGCTGCAAGGTTCGCAATGCCTGAAAAGGGGCGCAAGCCAGCCCGTAAGTAACGGTACGCAAAGCGAAAACCCTTAGTGGGGCGGTAACCTCCTCACACCATAAAATACACAGGTACGCCGAGTCATCAGGATGCATGGCAATTTGGCGATACATCTGTTCGATGTCGCACGTGAAAACATGGCTAAACTGCCGAAACAAAGTCAAAACGTCGGACAGCAAGGTCTGCAACTTAGGCCCGATGGATAACACGTCATTTAAGGAAATCCCGGAGGACGTCTTCATGATGGCGTCAAACACCAACCTTATTTTTGAAGTATCACCTCTAACTTTAAAGATACCATGATGAGGGATGAAATATTTTGGAAAATTGGGGTCAGACACCAACGACATATGCCCCTGAGCGACATAATCCGTTATAAATTGCACATACTGGCTCTTAAACTGACTGTTAGACGCAAATTTTCTTTCTAACGCAAAAAACCGAGACATGGCTCCCTTAAGGGAATTTCCCAAAGTGTGAGAAGAGTTTTTGAAGAACGGCAAGCGCACCTGGTAACGACCCGACGGCAACCAACTTGTTGACTCCATGTAAAACCTTTCAGCAAAGTGATCCTCTTCAGATAATTGGTGGGGCACAGCTGGAGGCTCTTCGACCTCCCAAAAATGATGAACTTGCTCAAGTAGGTTTGTTGTATCCGTTGATAACGTTGTGACGGAAGGATGAAAGTGGTGGAAATGACAGTGAAGCTGATGTGCAGATACTAGATCCAAAGGAAGGCCAGTGAGACCGCTAGCACAAGTCAATGCACAATTAAGTGATATTGGGGCTCTACCCATAATCACAAACCCAAATCGTGTCCTAACTGCAACAGGCAAACCTGCACCCAAAGGAATAGTCTCTCCCATAAGAATAGCCGCTACAATATCGGCTCCAAACAACGAATCAATTGGGGCTGCTACATCGAAGGTAGGGTCAGCTAAAAAAAGGTCTTTTGTAGCCTGCTTAACTTCAGGCAACACCTGGAACCTAGGTGAGTCCGACGAAATCTGAGACAGAATTATGAAAGCATGGTTAGACGCCACAACCTCGCGTTTTAAAGTTTCCAAGGACAGATGGCACACCTTTTTTGCTTTGGTGGCAATATCACCTACCCCATTGACACTTATTGAAGCGTCAAAACAAGCGCACTTTAAGCGAGATGCACACGCAACCTTCTCATACGCCTCACCTTTAAGATGAGTCAGTAAATATAACAATTTCTGCTTTGGAGTGAGGGCAGGACTTTCGTCCACTAATGTGGTGAACTTTGACCAAAACTCGGACCAACATTTGGCCTGGCCATCAAAACAAGGTAAAGAAAGCTTCGGCAACTCATGAACGAGAACACCTGAGTGCCCGCCACTTGCCGATGAAAACCGACCGGAACCAACCGGTATCTCTGGTTTAGTTAGTTTTTACGCTACAATGCTACCCTGGACATAAATATCTTTAATTTGAGCTACCACCGAAAAAATGTGGTCCTCGTCCAATCCCTGGGGCAATGACTCAGCCGATAGGTAAGGATCTACCTTACCTAGAAGGTCCTGATATTCATCGGACAACCTGGAGGCCAAAATACCGGCCTCATACTGATCCACGGCTCTCAATTGCGGCAACCCTTCCAACTTATTTATTAAATGTTGCAACGCAAGTATTCCCACCGAAGTGGTCCGGTCAAAAGCTGCCAGCGACAATTTAGCAGGCATACTGAATTATAAATATCGCGTAACCGACAACCACCCTGAATGAGAAAATTAGAAATTGAACAATAATTACGAACAGACCTAGCCTAACAGTGATCGAGATAACTAGGCGTCTGACACAACTAGTTTTCATAAACAATACCGAGCAAGACAAATACAAAAGTAAATTAGTGCAAGGCAAAATACAACTTACACAATCCAACCGGCGAATAGTACCAAACACAATAAATTACATACTCAAAAAACTCGCAACAAATTGATTTGCACAGTGCAAAAGCACGACAAAAAAAACACAAGTTGCACAAGATTACAGCACATACGGTGCAAAATAATGGTACACAAAAATGCACCCAAAAAACATGTATAATACCAAATAGAATAAATACACACAAAACCACAGCAAAGTACAATATACAACAATTCACCAGTTACCGAACCAAACACAACAACGTTGACACATTAAATGCAAAAATTGATGGTCAGCGCGGCGTGTATGGACAGGAGATCGCATATGCAAAATATAAACCGCACCAAAAGGTAATAGTCAATGCCAAAAAAATTAAATATAAAGGCAGGCTATACCGAAACCCGGATAACCTAAAACCGAACCGTTCCCCACACGCCTGACAGTCGCAAACACGTAACGCGCAATTTCACGTGTAAAGCAAACCTTAACAGGACGGGAACAAACTTCACGAGAATTGACCCAGTAATCAAACGATTACCCACAAAACAAGGTGCAAAATTTTGAAACAATATTTGCCCACCTGGCCATGCACACGCGACGAAACTGCTGAACACAACCAACAGCATTAAACGCAAACTCGTAGTTCACATGCGTATTATACCAACGTGCTTCCGTGCGATAGCATGCAAATGACGAACATTCATGTAATTTAAAAAATTAACAGCATGCAAAACAACCACGAGCAGGCACAAAAACGAAACGGCACGGCACGTTGGTAATTAAAATAAAAATCGCGCAGCCAAAACTGGCTTATAACCCATTTACTCAAACTCAAACCACCAGCAGCAACATGCACAAAATTATGAAACACGTGCTCCCAGTCGTGACGGCAAGCAATTTAATTGAAAAAGCTAGCAACCTCATGAATCATCTGGTAGTAATTAGATGTACGATATTATTTTGAAAGATTGGAAGTAAGACGGCTTTCTTACTGTATAATTTGATAGCCTCTGGTGAGCTCTATAGCAGCATAGCATGCAGAATTGCTAACAAGAAATAAATAATATTAAAATGACTTACCGTAATCTCACGAATGGGTTGATCCTGACACTCAGGCAGGATAGACTGGTTGGGAAGAGGATAGGTTACATGCAAGGATTTCTACCTGCCGAGGAGTCCCGACTCGTGGATGTTAACACTAAGATGGTTGGCGTACGACAAAGGCTTCAGGTCCAGTGCATGAATGGACCCTACAAACGTCATAGTGCCAACTTCGAAAAAATGAAAATTGTTGACCGGTTCGATCCGAAATATCGAACAACTTTATATATTTCACATTTATAAGTCTCGATATTTTAAAATTATAATTTTTTATTGTTTGTGATTTTTAAATTTTGGTATTCAGAATTTTCAAATATATTTCCCTAATTACAGGGATAAATTTATGAAAATAGTGTGCTCAGACTGAAATACTACTGACTCCAGTAGAAACAATATCAAATTTTGTGATGAACTCAACTTATTCATATCTATATTTCAAATAGAAGTAAGAGAAAACAAAAACTGGTATCCATAGTGTTCTGATTTGTAATGTGTCTATATAAATAGAAACACAATGAAACAAAACTTTTATTTAGCACATACAATTTCACTATCACTATGATCATTACACTTTTGTTATGGTAATAGCATCAACTTATTTTTATGGCCACCTGACAGAACTGCAGTCAGGGTTTTCAAAGTAATTGTACAGCATTTCACAAACTGAATCAAGTAACAGTATAATTAGTTTAAATAAATTCTCAGTTTTTAGAGTATTGAAGTCTTCTATGTATTTTGTAATCAGTTCATCTAAAATGACAGACTGGGAAAAATGATTATTCAACAATTTGCTATGGAAATTGTAGTCTGTAGAAGCTTTTAATAAAGGGTCCAAATGGTTCTGAAACTGTTTCTTATCCAGCTTCTTAATTAAATTTTCTGAAATTTCAAACAGCAGATTCTCAATTATGCAATGGGCAATTATATTATTTTCTTTTGAACTAACATAGAAAACAGAACTTGTTTTTAATGATTTGTTTGTGTTGTATATGGGAAAGCAAATAGGGACACCTTTTGGATGTGACTTCTGGAACCTACTTGTTGACTGTCTCCTAGGTTTACTTGATATTGGCTTCGTTAAATGTATCTGATTATCCATAAGTTTGCTTTTACTTTCTGCTTTGCACTCAGCTTCAGTGTTTTGGAATTTTTTCCCAATAAAATCTGTGTTAAAAGACATCTTTGAGATTATAGGAATTGTACTTGAAGTAAAAAATGAATTTTTAATTGTAATATCTGTTGGAGATGAAATTTGACTTTTGAGAAGTGACCCTCGTTTCAGATTGTTGGTAGTGATGCTTTTTGATATGTCCATTTTAGGTACATTTTGACTCAGGTTATCTTCTACTCTTTCATTGACTAAACCATTGTTTGTCTGAACAGCTACAGAAGTTGTAGAAGCATTGCACTTTGTACAGTTTATTTTGTTAATTCCAGCTGTGTTTGTAAGTTCTGTATGGTTATTACCACTATTGTTACCATTAAATACATCATTTATCTTACCAGATGTGGTCACCACTGTACTGTTCTTAATAACTTGTGGGTTTTCAAAATCACTTATTGTTCTTTCCCTATGTTTGTCAATAATTTGTTTAAATTTTTTATACAGTTCAACTTTGTCTTCTATTTCCTTACAATCATACAATTGAATTGATTTAATATCCTTCATCATTTGTTTACTGTCATATCTTTCATGAGCAATATCTGCTTTTACAATACTGTTATCATTACACTGGGAGTTACTTTTTTCAGTATTCTCAAAATATTGGATTGGTTTCCTACATAAAGGTATTCTCTTTCGTGCAGATGTTTTCTGATTTATTTCAAACTGCTTCCTGCCTTCACTATCCATGTACTCAGGTGTTTCACCATTCAAAATTTCGTGATATAATAAATCAGTTTTAATACAGTGCACTCTATGTTCTGATTGTACCTCATGGAGTGTTTTGATAGTTTTGCTACAACTGTTTGTACTTTTACTGGTATCATTGTTACAAAAGCTCATAGACTTTGGAGCTTTTTGGTTATTAAAATACTGGCTTGGGAAACATGAATTTAAAACAATTGCATGTTTATTTTTATAGGTGTTAATCTCTTCCTGTTGTAAACAGCTTCCATATAAGCTTCGCATTTGTTTATTGCCTGTATTCAGTGAATCCATTTTAATATTAGTAGCCTTCTGAGAAAAAGTAGATACTGTGTGTATATTTTTATTTTCATTTATTTTACTTTTTTCAATAATACTGCATTCTGCTATTGCCTGCTTAAATGTCTTGTTTTCATCTATGAAGATATGAATACTTAAGTTTGATTTATTTTCTCCTTTCTCAGCTTCTGTCACATCTAAAACTAAGAAAAAGAATACAATTTAAACATGAATGTACTTTTAAGAAGCTTTTAGTTACGAATTTATCAGTACAATGTTAGTTTTTAATACAAATTGATTTTTTTGTTAGTAAGGCATCTACAAGTGCATCCAGAAAATAAGTGCTGTTTGGCTTTTAAATGAAGTAGACAATTGGAAAAATATTTATTTTATTGCCATTAAATTCCAACGGCTCGATTTGCTCGTCCACCCACACGTACGCGGACAAATAATACGTTCGTCTTCTCTGGCATACCCGGGCCAGATAAGTAACAATGGCACACAATATACTACACACATAAACAACACTCTCCTCCCCCCCCCCCACACGGCTTGACCACGGGCGTGGGTTAAAGGTTGGCTAATATCTCTGGCTGAGGTGGGGCGTGAGTTCTATCACGGCCGGAGGGCACAACAGGTCTATGACCTAATGCCTGAAGTGGAGAAGAAGAAGATTAAATTCCATATAGAGTATTCTTTAATCTTAAATACATCAAATTTCAATAGCTGCTACCCAATTTGAAGATCTTGACACTAATCTGAAGATTATTCAAAAATTCCATTGCTATGATGTGGACCATTTCTGGATACTACTAGTGATGTAGCGTAGTGTCCAAATCTGGGGACATTTGTTCAACTACATTCACCTCTGTACAAAATAAAATGACAAATTATAGCTTAAATTTAGATTCTCATTAACTATTCATTTCAGTACATATGCTTTAGAAAAAAACATCATTCCTCATAGCCTGCGTGAAATGTGTGGCAGCTACTATTTCACTTGTAAAATTAGAATCTAACCCATGTCAGTGAATCATCAATTAACAAAGCATACCTTTACATTGAACTATATTGTTTTGTAGATTATTCAATCTGATGATTCTTCATCTCAGTGAATAGACCTGTCATCATTCTAAAAAAGGCTAGAGTTCACTTAAACGTTTTTTCTTCTGTAGGCAATGTGTTCAAATATAAGCCTGTTGAAACTCACAGAGTCCCTCAAATAAATTTTAATTAATTTTAGAGTGTTCATGCTGCTTCCATTACTAGCTGTTGTAGTATTAAGTGTTAACAGTAAATGTGACAGTTTCGTTACTTCCTTGTAAACTGAGTCTAAATCATTTATAATTATAATATTTAGTTGAAAAAACTTCACTTCTATAAATATCACTATTGTATTAACGACTCGGAACACTAAGTTTTTTATAAGTAAAATCATAAAGATTTACCTTAAAGCCTAAACCGGTTTTCTCCTTTAAAAGGCTTCTTCAGAGGCTGCCGTAGGTAGCGCTGTCCGTCTTGTTGTTGGCGACGGGATAGATTTTCGAAAGATCGATGCTGTGTGTGTTGGGTGAGATGTGTTCGAATAATGCGTGCGATTTGAATTGTGTCTGTTCGTTTAGGATGTCGTTTTTGTGTGTTTGTAGATTTCTAATTGTTCTAGAGTGTCTAGTGTTCGGCCTTTTGTGTGTACGTGTAGAATGTTCATGTTATTGTCGATGTTTTTATATGTGTGGTTTGCTTCAATGAGGTGGTTTGCAAAGGTAGATTCTGTAGTGGAGTGGAGTGACTTCAATGTATCTCTGTTTGAAGCTATGTCCTGTCTGGCCTATGTAGAATTTATTGCAATTTGAGCAATTTAGCTTGTAAACACCGGGTAGATCGAATTTGTTTTGTGCTTTGTGCGTGTGTTTTGATAGTGTGTGTTCTGTTTTGTTAGTAGTTTTGTAAGCGATTCTGTATCCTGCTTTTTTGAATTTGTGGGCTATTTTTTCAGTTTGTTTGTTGATGTATGTTAGTGTTATGAATTTGTTGTTTTCTGTCTTTGTCTGTTGTTTGTTTTGTGTTTTGTGTAGGAGTTTACTGACTATTGTTCTGTCGAAACCACCTCATTGAAGCAAACCACACATATAAAAACATTGACAATAACATGAACATTCTACACGTACACACAAAAGGCCGAAAACTAGACACTATAGAACAATTAGAAAACTACAAACACAAAAACAAATAAAAACGACATCCTAAACGAACAGACACAATTCAAATCACACGCATTATTCGAACACATCTCACCCAACACACACAGCATTGATCTTTCGAAAATCTATCCCGTCGCCAACAACAAGACGGACAGCGCTACCTACGGCAGCCTCTGAAGAAGCCTTTTAAAGGAGAAAACCGGTTTAGGCTTTAAGGTAAATCTTTATGATTTTACTTATAAAAAACTTAGTGTTCCGAGTCGTTAATACAATAGTGATATTTAGTTAAGTAACGGACACATCATGGACAACGAAATCCAAGAATTCACTTATATGTTAATTCCATTCCGATCATTCATTACATAGGACTACGGTCCTTACAGAACCTTGGCCTCCATAACAACAGCTTTCCACTCTTGCCTGGCCTGTGTATCCATTGTTTCCATCTTCTGACTCCCAGTTGTCTGAGGTTGCTTTCCACCTTATCTAACCATCTTATTCATGGCCTTCCTCTTACGAGGCATCTCTCACCAGGTTGTTCAACAAAAACCTGTTTCGGGACCCTTCCGTTCTTGATCCTTTGAACATTCCAATCCATTTTGCATTTAATACTTTCCACAAGTCTGAGTCATTGTGTAGACTTCTTAATTCTTGGTTGGTCCTACTCCTAAAGCCCCTTCCTTTACTGGTCCAGAGACTCTTCGCAAAATTTTATGTTCCCATCAGTTAATTCTTTTTTCTTGGTTGCTAGACGTTGCCCATTCTCCAAGCCATACATAACAACTGGCTTCATAATCATTTTGTAAAATATTTTGTAATGGTACAATTTTTAATCAAATGGTACAATATGGTATAAAAAAACCATAAATATTGTATTCCTTCATTTGTGGTAATTTGGTCAAAATTAAATAAACAGTTAATAATCTTTATAAATATACCGTGAGTGGACTATATAATATTTGCCAGGATTCTGAATGATTCATAGCAAAAAACGTGAAGCCTCACAAAAAACAGTATGTCATTTGTTGAGATAAAAGCGACGATCCTTGGTGACGTCAGCGGCCAGGAATTTGTTTCCGTAAACAAGATGAAACTGTCAACAACCAAACAATAGCCAAGTGACGTAGATTCACCCCACCTCAGAAATATGGAACAAAGACTCTGTGTCATTTCAACAGGGAACGTGATCGCAGCCGGCCGGCAACTCTTTCACAAAGAGTGAATTTTAACTTTTATACCACTAAAAGTGGTTAATTACAACAGTGTTAATTATAACAGTGACCCCTTACCATTCGGTAAGGTGTAATACTACCAAAATGTGACCGGTAGAAATCGGCGAACTCGCGGTGCGCGACGTTCGTAAAACTGCAGCTGGCAATTTGGTGAGAAAGTTCCAAACATTCGTTATTAGTCAGTAACGTTAAATGACCAATTCTAAATCAAATATGAGCTCAATAAAATAAAATAATAAATTGTACCAGAGTGAGAGAGAGAGTGACTTATGATATAAATACTGGGTTGTGCATACATATATATCTTAAATGTGTTTTATTAACTATATGTTTGTTATATGTTTATTATATTTCCAAGGTTCAATTTTCAGGATGTTTAATTAAATATACATAGGCCCCGAGGCCTAGTAACGTGCGTGTTTGGCACATGGTAGAGTCACATATATATGTAAAACTTTCTGCTAATAATAATAAGTTTTTTTTTTGATAACCATTTCAGAGTATTTATTTCAGATAACACTTCCCGCTATCATATCGTTCGCTTAACACGAAGTCTGGCCCGTAAAATAAATGTAATATCAGCTGTTGGTAGTTTCCAACATGGCGCCCGTAATTGTACAATATTTATGTTAAAAACAGTTATTGTGTATTTGTAATATACAGTTATATAGGTATGTAATGTGAAAGATAACATTGGCGCCCGAACAGGGACTCTATATAATATAATTTTATGTGGGGTAAGCCTATGAAGAGAGTGGAAAGAGTTATCAAACATGAATACTAATGAAGATAAAACTGAAAAAGTCAGCCTCACTGACGAAACAGTTATGAGTGAGATGGATGTTCAATTAACCCCAATTAGTCAGGTTGGCGAGGCGAGTACGACCGAAAATGTAGAGACAGAAAAAGTAACCTCCATCTCACTTCATGAAAACAAAACAGACGAAATGTTAACACGTCTATATAACATGATGTGTAGCAATTTTAATGACCTCAGAGGGGACATGAATTTTAAATTCGATGTTCAAAAAAGCGAAATTAAAGAGATTCAAAGTAGTTTTAATAACAAATTTGATGAGCAAAATGATAAAATTAAAATTAATTTCAATGAACTAAACAATGAAATTAAAATAGGTCACGATAAGCTCATTAAACAGCTTGACAAGGTCATCACAAAATTAGACAAGAATTTAAGTCAATTAGAAACCCAGAAGGTAAATAGTACCCAGAAAAATGAAGTACTAACTAATAAAATAAACAACAATGATAATGTGAATAATGAATTTACAGATAGTAAGAATATTACAAGTAGTAAGAATATGATATTAGAAAATGATAATGAAAGTATTATGAGTGATAATGAAGTGTTTGAGTGTATTGAGTCAGAAAGAGAGTTGGGAGAAAGTATTTTTGTACAAGGAGTGCAGGGGGTAGAATTTTCTTTGATGTTGTGTTAGGGGGCGAAGAAAAGTCTTCACGTATTTTTTATAAGGATAAGAGTTCCTTCAATTTATATTTGGGAGACGATAGGTCTACAAATAAAGTTTCTTGGTGTTTTTGTGTACCTAATAAGTGGTGCAATAATTTTATGTTAGGGACCCCTGCATATTTGGAGAGAGAGAGTGTATTTTGGTGTTATGGAGAGAAATGTATTAAGAAAGAAAATATAGAGAGATATTGTGAGAAAAAGAAAGTAATAAAATTTTTTAAAGTAAATAGAAATTACAGAGAATTGGAAGAAAGGTTAGGCATAGATATGGTATATGAAAATAATGAATACTTACCTTATAGTAACAATGAAATTGAAATAACAATAAATGATGATAATGGTATTAAGTACTTACCTGTGGTAGAAAATTATGAGGATAATTATAAAATAAATAACCAATTAATAACATATGATATTACTGAGATAAACGGAACCCTACTCGATCGTGACTTGATACGTTTATTGGATAGTTGTCTGATATATGAATATAATGTTGCAAATAATAAAATCTATTCATTAGATAATAAATTAAATAGACCTAAGATTCGGTTGTTATTCAACGATGGAGGATAGACTGTTGTATTGTGTAATGAACATTAAATATATGTGTAAAGTGGTATTGAATTGGACTGCTATGGACTGAGTTTGATAAATAACAAGATAATGAGTTGGAGTGTATATTTTTCATTGTTTTATATGTATTTATATATCAATGTGTTTATGTATTTTGGATGTTGTATTACAGGTATATTTTGTATACACCAATTATTGTGTATTTTAATAATTGACATGTTTTGTTTAATTAAATAAGTAAAATTTTTTTAATAGTTTAATAATAATGAATAATTATTCTTAATTATTGAATTAAAATAGTACAAAAGAAAGTTGTGCTACCTTTATAACAGAAGTAAATTATTAATTAATAGAAAGTTTTTAATGAAGTTCAATTATTATTTACTTTGTAATGAAGGTAATTATTAATGAATAATAATTAGATAAATGATAAAATAAGAATATATATATATTTGAAAAGTAAGATGTACTGTTATGAGTAGGTGAGAGATGAATTTTATAAGACAATAGTCAATGATTACAGTAAGGTAGAATGTTTAAACAGGAATAGAGCCTGGGTATAGATAAATGCAGGTGAGTTTAATTAATGAAAATGGAGTTAGATAGTTAAGAATTTTTAAAGAGAATAATACAAAGAATGTATTAGATATTTAGGGACACAGTAGTTAGTGATTATTTGTAGAGGTGAATAAAGTAAAGGTATAAACATATATTTGTTATTGATGATATTTTGTAGTGGGGGTGAGGTGATAAGGAGTAGCCAACCAAAGAGTTGTGGCAGGAATTAGCGTAGTTTAAGGGAGTGTTTGCCGAATTTTTTGGAAGGGCAAAATATTATGAATGAATATAGCCATTTAGGGAACACCCATCTCTGTACAAAGACGAGCGGTGCCATAGGATTTAAATGAAACTAGTAAAGGTGTTTATAATTGAGATATTGGTGTCATGATAGGTAAATTTGGTTGTCAGTTAGAAGAAGGTGAGTAAGATTATAGTAAAAGCATAGTGAATATAGGAGTTGAACTGTTATTAATTAATTGCACAATAAAAATACAAAATAAAATTGAAGAAACTTCTACTTACCATCAATCAGTAGCCTCGGATTCAGGGTTGCGTCATACGAACGTTAGGATACAGGCGTAAT
Organism: Magicicada septendecula; assembly: GCA_034769895.1. NCBI lineage: Eukaryota > Metazoa > Arthropoda > Insecta > Hemiptera > Cicadidae > Magicicada > Magicicada septendecula. The sequence goes on along the minus strand of CM068368.1, from coordinate 219,821,512 downwards.
TTTTAAGGTTGTGTGAATGATTTGTACAACACATTTTTTATGAAGAGAATTAATTAGTTTTAATGATCAACTATTGAAATTATGGTTTACCAAATACATTTACATGTCGTCAAATGTTGTGCAACTCTGGTTCATACATTTTACTTTTATATATATATCTAATACTAATTACTTACTCAAGATAGCCCAGCCTGCCTTTCACTCACTACTCACATTCTAATATAAAACCCCATTACCCTGATTACTTGAGTTAATCCATGATATAAAGTCCCCGCCGGCAACGCGTTCATCTGTGACCTCGTGCCCACACCGCGGTAAGTTGTAAGCGTCCCGAAAAACAAAAACTGAATCAACAAATTTGTATGTGAATGTTCTGTAACTATTTCTCCATCACTGTCACTTGTTTAAAGAGATTGATTCACTTTTATATCAAAAAAAAAAACTGATGAAATTTAATAGAGCACACTTCGCTCTGGTGTCGGCCGACACGTACAGAGTAGGACTGGGAAACGTCCTTTTTTTAGCGGTAGGAAGTTCGTATTCACTGCCAAAGGATTTCGTCGCCGTTAAAAGTTGATTTGCTGTGGCTTATGAGCTATGATTATGACACATAGTGGTTGTTTCTGTAGTCAGCGTTGACGATATTTGGCGCTGCTAGACTGACGTTACTAAAAGGGGGCGGTCCTTAGCGGCATTTCCTGCAGGTCGGCTAAGGAGACGATGAATAAAATCGTTCCCCAGGCATCTTGGTTTTTGGACGACGGCGTCATTCCAAGCGCGGACCTGGATCGTTGCGTGCGGGCACCGTCACACTTATACAGAGTTCTGAGAATTCGAGGGTGGTACGAATTCTTGGCTTGGTTACACAACAGAAACTGCGTCTTGCCTTGGTTCTAACTGTTCTCTTGCCACGTGGTCTGTTACAATGGAATTAATGTTTGTCGGAAAATAAAACTTTCACAATATTTTTCCCAAACCCCAAAAAATGAAATAAATGAAATACAAATACCCCATACATTCAATAAATGAAATGACCCAATTTTGACACGTTACAATACCCCCCCAATGAGAATTCTTCTGTCCAGAACAGAAGAAATCTCATTGATAAAACCCTTAAGAGGACCGGTGAGGAACTGGTGCCAACAACCCCCTGGTTCTTATTCTTCATGGGTACACGACCCCCCTGGCTTGGCGACTATGGACGCATCTGAACGAGATCACTGGACTTCTCCGTAAGAGATCCCAACACCGAAAAATCGAACAGACAAGTACCACAGCACACCTCACCTTCTAACATGCTACCCCAAAATCCAACACCCTGGCTTAGATTACGCCAGATCCTCCACCGATATGTTTCCCTTTGTATGCAAGCTGGGCTGCGTTTAGCAGATACTGGGCTCACGCACACTCACATTACATATTGACATCACATATTATACAATTGAAAATTTTTCAAAAGTTACTTAAATTACAACCCATTGGTTGTTTTCAGGTAAAATCAAATCATAAATTTTGTATATACAGTAAAGCCCCGGTTAACCGAACTCGGGTCAACCGAAACCCGGGTTATCCGAAATGCCTCTGAAAATCGCAAATCCAAAAAATAATACAGTACTGTACTGCACGGAAATAATTCGAGGGCGAGAGTGTGCTGGGCTATGGCTAGCGGGGAGAGGTGAACGCCCGACCTTGAGTTGCTTCCCCAGCCACCGGCTCACCAGTCGAAATATAGCTACACTGCCAACTCTCCAACCCCTCCCAAGACCATGACGCCCGCATCAGTCACTAGCTGTCAACACACAAGTGCGGATCTGCGATACAATAGTGCCTTCAAGTGGTTGTTTATTTCCGTTGCGTGTGTATTTTTGTGCTATGGCGACTAAGCGGAAGCGTGTTGTGACTACTTTCGCTGATAAATTAGCTGCTATCAAAGAAGTTGAAAAAGGAAGTTTATTGAAAACTGTTGCGTCTAATTACGGAGTTGGTGTTTCTACCGTTTCAGAATTGGTGAAGTCTAAATCTAAATTTCTAGAGCAAGCTGTGAAAAATCCTCATAGAAAAACACTGAAAACATCCGACTTTGAAAAAGTAGGCGAAGCTCTTTATCTTTGGTTCACCCAACAACGAGAAAAAGGCATGCCTTTGACTGGCCCGATACTGCAAGAAAAAGCTAAAATGTTAGCTGAGTTGAGGAAGGAAAAGATTTTTGTGCAAGCTCTGGGTGGTTAGACAGGTTTAAAAACAGATACAGCATTCGGCAATTGAATGTATGTGGAGAAAAGTTATCTGCAGACCCAGACGCGGTTGCTGTTTTCAAAACAGAGTTTGAAGATTACACCCAAGGCTACACTAAGGACCAAATTTACAATGCCAATGAAACGGGTGTTAATTTCAAGATGTTGCCTACAAAATCCTTAGCTTCCTCAAAAGAAACGTCTGCCCCAGGACACAAAATGCAAAAAGAACGGATAACTGTTCTTTTGGCATCAAACGCTTCTGGCACACATAGACTGCCCCAAATGTGTATCGGGAAGTCGAAAAAACCTCGGGCCTTGAAGGATGTTGCCCGAAATGCGCTACCAGTTTTTTATAGAGCCCAAAAAAGTTCTTGGATGTCTTGTGAACTCTTTGCTGAATGGTTTAGTGATCAGTTTGTACCGAAAGTTGAAAAGTTTTTAACTGAAAAAGGTCTGCCTAAAAAAGCGATCTTATTAATTGACAATGCGCCTACTCATCCTTGCGAGTTAAAAAGTGGCGATATTGTTGTGCGTTTCCTTCCCCCAAATGTTACCAGTCTAATTCAGCCACTGGATCAGGGCGTAATAGCGACATTTAAACGGCACTACCGTGGGCTATTTTTGAGAACCATCCTGCAAGGTAGTGACATGCAAAACAAAAACATGAATGAAGCGCTGAAGGCAGTAAATATGAAACACGTAATTTATTGGTGTGCGCAAGCCTGGGATAATGTGAAAGCAGAAACTCTTCAAAGGTGCTGGAGCAAACTGTATGGTGGGCTTGAAGGAGACGACTCAGAAAATTTTGAAAACTTGACAGAAATGGTAAAAAGAATTCCCGGATGCGAAGACATGGATACGTGCGAGGTGGATGAATGGGTTGTCGCGGACGATTCGCAAGAAATCACGGACCAAGAAATTGTAGAAACAGTGTTGCAGTCAAATGCTGACGCGATCGAAGAGACCGAAGTAGATGACGTGGATGACGGAGTGAGAGCTGACGATGGTTTTCGAGCACTAGAGGTAAGCCTAAATTAAGAATTTGTTATCTTTCAAAAACCTACTGGGTATAGTATAACACAAAAATTACAGTACAGTACATGTGTTGTTGTTAGGTTGCCCTAAGATTTGTTGAACAATGCAGTGAGTCAACGCCGGCTGACGTCCTTCTAATGAAAGGATGGCGGGACATCGCTGCTCGAAAACGTTGGGAGGGACGCAAGAAACAAACAAAAATTACTGAGTTTTTTAAATGAGTAGTAATTCATATGCTCCAAACTATTAAGTACAGTACAGTCATCCCCCGAGATACATAACACGCGACTTACGTAAATTCGCAGTTACGTAAAATGAAAATTTCAAAAAATGGAAAAATTTTTGAGTAGAGTAACATACAATTTTACAAAGAATTACTGTACTGTATTCTATTTCAAGGATGCAATACTGTACCTTGTAGCGACTGCGTCAATATTCACTCTCACTCTCTCTTTGTAAACAAACACACACACACTCTCTCTTACTTTATTGCTCTGCTAATCCTTTACTTTTCGGTCTAAGCACGAAAGCAAGCGTACCGGGCACTCTTTCTCGGAAACTTCTACTCAGTGAAGGTTGAGCAGCGGAACCGAGCACATGTTTATCGCTCGTTTTTCTAGATGTATTGTTTCACGTCATTAGTGTAGCTTGCCGCGAGTGATTTGTTCATACTCATGTATGTACGTACATACCCATACATATGTCTGTATAATATATAAGTACGTAGGTACACTTAAGCAATGTTCAAATTCGACTTACGTAAAATTAGAGTTACGCAAAAGTCTACGGTCCGCATTAATTACGTATCTCGGGGGATGACTGTATACTGTATATTGATGTACTGTAATCCTAAAAATGTAATTTTAACTTTAATAAAGAACATAAGTGTAGCCTACAAAGAGATTTTTGAATTCGTTTGACCTTCAAAACCATTAAAAAATACGTACTGTAATTACAATACAAAATACTGTAGTATTAGATGTTCATGGCTTAACCGAAAAAATTGTTATCCGAAACGGCTTCCCCCCCTTTAGTTCGGTTAACCGGGGTTTTACTGTATTTTAAATTATTCTCTTCATTAGGTTTCTGTTTTTATTTAAAATAAGTTGATTTAAACATCTCTTATAATTAAGAACATCCTTAACCTAACATGTGAATACTTAGAGTCTAACAATACAAGTCAATACCATAAATCAATAAAATAAACTTGGTTAGTACACAAACAATAAAATAATCAAAGCTTAAAAATATTCATTAACTGGCAGGCAAAAAATCTTTTTTTTTTTTCAAAAAAAATTATTTTCCAAAAAATTTTAAAATTCAAAGAAAAAAATTTAAATTTATTACAATGTTTCCTTTACATATAGAAATTATTTTAAAATTTGTTTAAATGGATCAAAAACAAAAGTTGAATTCTTCCTTACTATTAACTTATATGACCTCACTGTCAGCTGATCACAACTAGGTCAAGTCAAAAACCTTGACCCACATACATTATGTACAAGTTCTATCTGAAAATACATTTAACATCTGTAGCATTCTAACTTGCCACACAAAACATAATAAAAAAAAACATTTAAAATTAACAAAATATTACTATAAATAATAAGCAAATTGACATTTAAATTATTCAAAATAAACTTGACAACTTTACATTTACACATTCTATCAAAAGTTTGTCACTGGTTTCTATAAAAAGTTTTATACATTCTTATTACAAATCTCTTTCTTTACTTGACAATCTTATTCTTCATTGCGGTGGGCGATTTAAACATTTATCTCAGTTAATTTACTACTTGATCTGTATACATATATAATCTTTCTACCTCTGACTCTAACCTCTAACAACTTCAACTCCCATGACACCCATCTCTATCAAAAACATCTCTCAAACACTCTCTAAACCCAACTTATCATTAAACTCAAATCTCCACCTTCTCTCTATATATAAAAAAATACTCTCTAACCCTTTGTACTTAGGATACGTGTTCCCCCCCCAAAAAAAAACTCATTTCCCTTTATCTGGTCCCTGGATTCTACCTAAGGCGACCCCGTTCCCCCTAAATCATTCCCATCCCGTCCCAACTATCATTATGTTGCGGACTCCTACATTACACTACCCCCTACTACAAAATTGCCATCCCCAAAAATCTCAATCTTATTACCTCACTTCAAATACAACAAAATAACATCATTAATTATAAACATCAACATATCACTCAAAACTCTACATATATTCTCCACAACTACTGTGTCAACATCAATACTTCTTAAAACTCTCTAACATACATTAATTCAAAACAACATTACATTATTCTCCTCTCTACTATTTCAACTTTAACTTTGACTTCAACTTGGACTGATCTATATGTCCCACAAAATATTCATCACCCCCAAAAACTATCTTTTATTAAGTTTCACAAATTATTACTTTATTTCTCATTACTTTAAATAGCATCTGTAATACATCTAAACATTACATTAAACATTAATTACTTGGAGCATTTATAACCAATATACCCGTGACATTTTATTGCTGATCAGCTGATATCCCTAACACAATTAAAACACATCTCAAAATTGAACAAATTACATGAAATATATATATTTATCAGTACTTACTTCTACCCTCATTGTTTCCCCTCTCTCTGATTCTGATACTTTGTGTTAACCGCCTGCCAGACGGTTTAATTATTTACTTAGTTGCAAATATACACACATAATGAAGACACATATTGTTATCAATGCTTATATCTAACCTACGATAATAAAATAATACATTTAAAATTATAGCATGAACACCTTATATTGAATGTATGAGCATCTAATTACTTAAACAGAGCACAAGCATTTTTATTGGATCAAAATTTGAATTAGCAAAAATTTTTTATGTTGTAAAATTTAAATTCGTGGCTCCTCTGAGTCACCTCCCATCCACACACTCTATTGCAAGTTATGTAAGGCTGTGGCGCCTTTTTGCTTTCACAAAGACGGTATAATTTGGAGTAGTTTGACCTCTCCGTGTCTTTGCTTCGGCAGTTACATTTAACGTCTGAATATCAACATATTCGTGTCTATAATTAAACCCCCTTAAACGGGTCTACCACCTGGCCTTGCTGTTCCTCCTCGAACAGAGTGGTAGCCGCTGTTCCCTAGTGCCTGGATTTCCCCTAAAGTTCACCCCCCATTTAATTTCTATTATATACCAATTTCAAGTCAGCTATGGTCAAGGGACTTGGTATGACCATAGCTAACCGCTAGCCAAATCCACGATTAGTGCTGGTAAGGCAGTAATCGCCCGAAAAGTCGGGGAAATCTAACTTCATTTCATTGCCTGTTACACTCATCATTACTATGTGCGACACGCACGTCTATCATTGTACAAATTGAATTTGCACCAAAAAGGTGTGTCGCACATTTTCGCCATTTGGCCTCCGATGGAGGTAACACTCTCTGTTACCCCCAACCCATTTCGCTATCTACGAGAGCACAGGCCACCCCCGCAATAGCAACTTAATACCTAACTAATTAAATTTTTATATTCATTCTAATATAATATTTTCATCAATAATCATTTAACTCATTCATAACTTTCTACCATCGGACTTTCTAAAAATTTTCAAAATTTATTATTAATAATTAGTATATATCATTTTTCAGTTATTATTAAATTTTTTAATTATCATTTTTATTGAACACAATTATTTCAAATAATCTCACTATTGAATTAAAATCTTAGTTACACCTGTAAACATTTTTATTATACATGATTCATATTGTCAAAGTTCTATACTTACAGTCCATTTAACATCATATACCCAAAACATATTCACCATACCACATTACTTTCACCTCACCTCTGAAACATTTAACACAAACATTAGTTTAAATCAAACCATTTATCATTTAATTACCAAATTCATCTCTCATAAAATAATTTAAATTCGTTAAAAAATTTAATTCATTAACATTTAAATAATCAATCAAAATATTTAAAACATCTCCAATTGTTTTAATTAATTTAATTACTAACAACACAAATTTCATTACCATCATAACAACTATTATTAGTCAATTACTGTTTTCAAAATTAATTCGGTTATTTGTTTAAATTACAAATGTTATTATTATTATTGCTTCCCTTACACACACTTGTTTACTTAACATTCTACAGTGCACATAAATACATTTACTACATTTTATTTACAAACTTTTGTTATTAACTGTTCAATTTTTTCGCACTTCATTGTCCAAATCTGCCATGTCAGAACCACAAAACAAAATGTTTATAACTGTCTTTTATTGTTTTATAGTTTAGCCTCCATCGTCATAGATTAATCTTGGTTTTATGTAACATCGTTCAATCTCATTAACACACAAATTACTGTTTTGTGTGTTATAAACATAAAAACCAAATTCATTCATTTTACCCACATAATCATTAAACCAGTCAACGTTAAGTACATTTGTTAAGTCTCCATCAGTAAATACATTCATTATCGGGTTAATTACTTTTGTCAAATCATTATAGTCATTATTATTCAAATATACTTCTAAACTTTCTTTCCATTCATCATACTCTCTATTCAAATCATACACTTCTGTTTCTTTATTAACATACAATTCTCTGTTTACATCTCTCTCCTCATAATGCCATTTCACACGTTCAATATTATTACAGACAGGGGGTACAAAATTACACAACAAAAATAAATACTTCAATTCATCTACCAACACGGGACTCTTGCCCTTCTTAAACAACACTTGTGAACACATTAAATCATCATAAACATCATAAATAATAAGGGGAAAATTTACCCTCTGTCCCCACTCTACCAATACATTATTTTTCCGCTCTCTCTCTTACTCATTAACACACATTAACATCTCATAATCACATTCTACAAACTCATCAGTACTCTCATTATTTATTTTCACCGGTTACGATCTCCGATACTAATTCTTCAAATACATTACTATACTCAATATCATTATTCTCATTATTTTCAACATTATTGCTATCATTTATTAACTCTTTCTCTGGTATCATATTTTTACACTTTTCATTACAATTTTCATTTGTTTTCTTTTTCTCTGTACTCATTACAACTACTTCCATTCTCTCAACACTCTGTTCTAATTTATTCAGACTAGTTCTTACTATTTCATTATTACTTTCAAAACATTTATTGATCTCACTAATATGGTTTTTTAACTCACTGAAATTGCTTTCGCACTTTATTTTCTGTTCATGTATTTCGCTTTTCAACTCATGGAATTTAACATTCTGTTCATCGAACTTAACACACAACATTGCATTCATGCCACACAAATATCTCATTACATCACTATTCTCAGATTGATTATTTTTGTTAGTCGATATTGGGGTTGTTTGACTCCCCGAATCATCTGTACTACCTACTTCATTCATTTTAAAATTTTCACTTCACTTATTTAGCAAAATAAAAACATGTTAATTATTAAAACAATACATACTACTTGTGTCCAGAGTTTTGTCGTCTTGACCTACATTCGGTGTTGAATGTACTTCAGGACTATTCATAACAGCTGATTCATCTAATTCAGCTACTTCGCTTGTAACATTTAAGTCGGGCAAAACGACTTCACTCACTGTATTTTCCATTGTTATACTTTTAAATATGTAATTTATTTATTATCTGAACAAGTATTATTTTACGTAACTTTACGTATTTTCACTCAACCTCTAAATTACGCTTGTATCTTATTTGTAGGCATGGAATTTCATTTTATTAAATTCGTTCCGGTTCGCGGCGCCATTGAACTGTTATTAATTAATTGCACAATAAAAATACAAAATAAAATTGAAGAAACTTCTACTTACCATCAATCAGTAGCCTCGGATTCAGGGTTGCGTCATACGAACGTTAGGATACAGGCGTAATTTTTAAGGTTGTGTGAATGATTTGCACAACACATTTTTTATGAAGAGAATTAATTAGTTTTAATGATCAACTATTGAAATTATGGTTTACCAAATACATTTACATGTCGTCAAATGTTGTGCAACTCTGGTTCATACATTTTACTTTTATATATATATCTAATACTAATTACTTACTCAAGATAGCCCAGCCTGCCTTTCACTCACTACTCACATTCTAATATAAAACCCCATTACCCTGATTACTCGAGTTAATCCATGATATAAAGTCCCCGCCGGCAACGCGTACATCTGTGACCTCGTGGCCACACCGCGGTAAGTTGTAAGTGTCCCGAAAAACAAAAACTGAATCAACAAATTTGTATGTTTATGTTCTGTAACTATTTCTCCATCACTGTCACTTGTTTAAAGAGATTGATTCACTTTTATATCAAAAAAAAAAACTGATGAAATTTAATAGAGCACACTTCGCTCTGGTGTCGGCCGACACGTACAGAGTAGGACTGGGAAACGTCCTTTTTTTAGCGGTAGGAAGTTCGTATTCACTGCCAAAGGATTTCGTCGCCGTTAAAAGTTGATTTGCTGTGGCTTATGAGCTATGATTATGACACATAGTGGTTGTTTCTGTAGTCAGCGTTGACGATATTTGGCGCTGCTAGACTGACGTCACTAAAAGGGGGCGGTCCTTAGCGGCATTTCCTGCAGGTCGGCTAAGGAGACGATGAATAAAATCGTTCCCCAGGCATCTTGGTTTTTGGACGACGGCGTCATTCCGAGCGCGGACCTGGATCGTTGCGTGCGGGCACCGTCACACTTATACAGAGTCCTGAGAATTCGAGGGTGGTACGAATTCTTGGCTTGGTTACACAACAGAAACTGCGTCTTGCCTTGGTTCTAACTGTTCTCTTGCCACGTGGTCTGTTACAATGGAATTAATGTTTGTCGGAAAATAAAACTTTCACAATATTTTTCCCAAACCCCAAAAAATGAAATAAATGAAATACAAATACCCCATACATTCAATAAATGAAATGACCCAATTTTGACACGTTACAGAGTCATCCAGACTAAACAGTGATAGAAGGTGAAAGGTTATGTAGTTAGGTAGGTAGAAAATTCTGAGTACAAAGGTAATGAAAAATGAATAATGAAATAATAATAATAATAATATGAATATTAATAATAAATGTGAAATAATAATATTATAATAATTGATGTCTAATTAATTAATTAACTGAAATTGTAATTTTTTAACTTAAATGCAACTTTAAATAAATTATGCAAATGTTAGTGCATATCTTATAATGCAAATCTTAATCAAGATTAAAAATGAATAAATTATTTCAATGTATTAAATGTATCAATGTGTATTATTATGTATCATGTATTATGTATTTAGGTTATGAAATCTTAACATTTATTACATGTTTATGGAAATAATGTGTATGAAGGGGTAAATATAATTGGCGCTGTTAATGCCAAATATTACCTGTTAATAATAATAATAAGAATAATAATAATAACTTTAATTTAACAATTCAATAAGATTTATGAATAAATAATACCATACAGATTTATTAATTATTTTGTTTTTCTATAATTTGTTTTTCTCCAGGTTTGGGAGATTTATATGGGAATTTTCATATTTTCAGTAATATAATCCTTTTTATATCAATATGTTTCTTTTATAATTATACTAATTATAAAATGGAAAGAGTTAAATATTATCGATGGGAATTGAAACAATTTATTAATTCAGGGTAGTCCATATTGAGAAGGGAAATTTTATATAATTCTTGTGGGTTACAATTTTTATAACTAGATTTTAGTGGTATATCAAGCAAACCCAGTGCTTATTAGCACAAACCAGCACCTAGCTAAGGGGAACCAGATCAGTTAAGGATAGAGTGATTTACCAAGTCACTATTTTGAGATTTTTCGTTTATTGTTTCAGTGTTTGGTGATATGACAGCTGTCCTGAGCTGGCCAGCGCGTCAGAGCAGGGGCGTTACATGCCTAAGTGGCCTTATGGTGTTGGGATCTCGAAGGAGAAGTCCAGTAAGGTCATGTAGGTACTGTCATCATCATCAGACCAAGGGTGAGTTATTATTTTCTTTTATATAAATTGTAAGGGGGTTGTGGCGACCTATCCTGGCTGATCCCTTTAGGAAGTATGAAAGGGTCAATGAAAGTTTTTATGCTTCAACACAAAATCTTTCATTGAGGGGGTTTTGTAATGGTACAATTATGGTACAATTTTTAATCAACCTAAATATGGTATAAAAAACCATAAATATTGTATTCCTTCATTTGTAGTAATTTAGTCAAAATTAAATAAACAGTTAATAATCTTTATAAATATACCGTGAGTGGACTATATAATATTTGCCAGGATTCTGACTGATTCATAGCAAAAAACGTGAAGCCTCACAAAAAACAGTATGTCATTTGTTGAGATAAAAGCGACGATCCTTGGTGACGTCAGCGGCCAGGAATTTGTTTCCGTAAACAAGATGAAACTGTCAACAACCAAACAATAGCCAAGTGACGTAGATTCACCCCACCTCAGAAATATGGAACAAAGACTCTGTGTCATTTCAACAGGGAACGTGATCGCAGCCGGCCGGCAACTCTTTCACGAAGAGTGTATTTTAACTTTTATACCACTAAAAGTGGTTAATTACAACAGTGTTAATTACAACAGTGACCCCTTACCATTTGGTAAGGTGTAATACTACCAAAATGTGACCGGTAGAAATCGGCGAACTCGCGGTGCGCGACGTTCGTAAAACTGCAGCTGGCAATTTGGTGAGAAAGTTCCAAACATTCGTTATTAGTCAGTAACATTAAATGACCAATTCTAAATCAAATATGAGCTCAATAAAATAAAATAATAAATTGTACCAGAGTGAGAGAGAGAGAGAGTGACTTATGATAGAAATGCTGGGTTGTGCATACATATATATCTTAAATGTGTTTTATTAACTATATGTTTGTTATATGTTTATTATATTTCCAAGGTTCAATTTTCAGGATGTTTAATTAAATATACATGGCCCCGAGGCCTAGTAACGTGCGTGTTTGGCACATGGTAGAGTCACATATATATGTAAAACTTTCTGCTAATAATAATGTTTTTTTTTTGATAACCATTTCAGAGTATTTATTTCAGATAACACTTCCCGCTATCATATCGTTCGCTTAACACGAAGTCTGGCCCGTAAAATAAATGTAATATCAGCTGTTGGTAGTTTCCAACATGGCGCCCGTAATTGTACAATATTTATGTTAAAAACAGTTATTGTGTATTTGTAATATACAGTTATATAGGTATGTAATGTGAAAGATAACAATTTCTTTCAGTTTTCTTGAAACATGTTTATTGCTGAGCAGAAGCTATGAAGCATAATTACTCTTACCTGCCAAATCCTAGCATTTATATTGTTATGACAGTCTACTTTATCGTTGTAGGTACAGTGGAAAAAAAATGCAAGACATCAATTAAGTCACTAATCACCAGCTTTAATTTTCACAGTTAAACAGTTTGTAATTAACAACCCAGTCTCTTACAACAAATAAAAAAAAATATCGGTGTGGAAAACCATACATGACTTCCGTGTTTTAAGATTTATATTTAAAATCATTTTCGAAATGAAATATTTCCATAGAAACTACTTCTTTCTACTTACTGCTTCAGCCTTAACCACAGTACTGTGGTCACTAATGTATACCACCTCACGCTATCGCACTTGATTTTCACTGATGATGAAAGTCGATGGCACTGCTAAAACGTCTGGTTTTGCAGAAAACATTGGTCTACGGCCAAACAGGATGGGAAGGAATTTTAACAACAAACTACTTCTTTGTTGCCGATAACGTAGTACATATATAAAAAATTATCTCCTCCCCTTCAACTATAATTTTCATTTATAGAAAATTACCCCCACCCCGTTCAACTAGCCTCTTCATTTATAGATATTTCATCTACGTTTCTACAGTGGATTATTAAGATCTTCTTATCAGGATACTTTATTTATCAAAATTAAGTACTTTACTTTTGTTACAACAAAAAATGTTTCAGGTAAACTGCCCTTTCCCATAACCGATCTTCACCAAAATCAATAGGCCTTGAGTCTTCTACAACTCAGGCACATATGTAAAAAATTATTTGATTTTGTTTGAATTTACGGCAGTTATTGTTCGTCATGAAAAAATGTCTATTGTTACAACATAAAATGTTGCAGGTAAATTACCCCTTTCACTTAACCGATCTTCACCAAAATCAACAGGCCTTGAGTTCTCTACAATGTAGGGATGTACGCAAAACATTATTTGATTATGTTTGAATTTACTGCAGTTATCGTTCGTCATAGAAAAAATTACCCTTGTTATCACATAAAATGTTGCAGGTAAACTACTCCTTTCTTGTAACTGATCTTCACCAAAATCAATAGGCCTTCAGTCCTTTACAATTCAGGAACATATGCAAAAAAATATTTGATTCTGTTTGAATGTGCGGCAGTTATCGTTCGTCATAGAAAAAATTACCGTTGTTAAAACATAAAATGTTGCAGGTAAACTACCCCTTTCCCTTAACCGATCTTCACCAAAAACAACAGGTCTTGAGAACTCTACAATTCAGGGCTGTATGCAAAAAATTATTTGATTCTCTTTGAATATGCGGCAGTTATCATTCGTCATAAAAAAAATTACCATTGTTAAAACATAAAACATTTCAGGTAAACTATCCCTTTCCCTTAACCGATCTTCACCAAAAACAATAGGTCTTGAGAAATCTACAATTCAGGACTGTATGCAAAAAATGATTTGATTCTGTTTGAATTTGCGGCTGTTATTGGTTGCCATAGAAAATACTCTTGTTAAAACATAAAATGTTGCAGATAAACTACCCCTTTCCCTTAACCGATCCTCACCAAAACAATAGGTCTTGAGAACTCTACAATTCTGGGCTGCATGCAAAAAATTATTTGATTCTGTTTGAATTTGCGGCTGTTATCGTTTGCCATAGAAAATACTCTTGTTAAAACATAAAACGTTGCAAATAAACTACCCCTTTCCCTTAACCGATCTTCACCAAAAACAATAGGTCTTGAGAACTCTACAATTCAGGGCTGCATGCAAAAAATTATTTGATTCTGTTTGAATTTGCGGCTTTTATAGTTTGCCATAGAAAAATTACCCTTGATTAAAAAAAAAAAGTTGCAGGTAAACTACCCCTTTCCCTTAACCGATCTTCACCAAAAACAATAGGTCTTGAGTACTCTACAAATAAGGGGTGTATGCAAAAAATTATTTGATTCTGTTTGAATTTTTACTTCCATGTTCCTTAAGGAAATGGAAGTATGGTGATGGCAAAAAAAATCGTGTTCGAGATTATTGCAGATTCTGATTGTACTATACTCAAAACATGAAAAAAAGTCGTTTTTCGAAAAGTGTCTGTCTGTCTGTAGTTTTTTTCTATGGCAAACAATAACAGCCGCAAATTCAAACATAATCAAATAATATTTTGCATACAGCCCTGAATTGTAGAGTTCTCAAGACCTGTTGGTTTTGGTGAAGATCGGTTAAGGGAATAGGGTAGTTTACCTGCAACATTTTATGTTTTAACAAGGGTAAATTTTTTTATGATGAACGATAACTGCCGTACATTAAAACAGAATCAACTACTCTTCTGCATATCTTCTTGAATTATACAGAACTCAAGGCTGTTGATTTTGTTGAAGATCGGTTAAGGGAAAGGGGTAGTTTACCTGCAACATTGTATGTTTTAACAAGAGTATTTTCTATGGCAAACGATAATAGCCGCAAATTCAAACAGAAACAAATAATTTTTTTGCATACAGCTCTGATTTGTAGAGTACTCAAGACCTATTGTTTTTGGTGAAGATCGGTTAAGGGAAAGGGGTAGTTTACCTGCAACGGTTTTTTATCAAGGGTAATTTTTTTCTATGGCAAACGATAAGCCGCAAATTCAAACAGAATCAAATGATGTTTTGCATACAGCCCTTTATTGTAGAGTTCTCAATACCTATTGGTGTTGGTGAAGATCGGTTAAGGGAAAGGGGTAGTTTACCTGCAACATTTTATGTTTTAACAAGGGTTATTTTTTATATGACGAACGATAACTGCCGTAAATTCAAACAGAATCAACTACGTTTTTGCATACCTTTTTGAACTAAAGAGAACTCAATGTCTGTTGATTTTGTTGAAGATCGGTTAAGGGAAAGGGGTAGTTTATCACCAAAGTTTTATGTTTTAAAAAGGGTAATTTTTTTATGACGAGAGATAACTGCCGAAAATTCAAAGAGAATCAAATAATTTTTTGCACACTTGCCTGAGTTGTAGAGAGCTCAAGGTCTGTTGGTTTTGGTGAAGATCGGTTAAGGGAAAGGGGTAGTTTACCTGCAACATATTAAGTTGTCACAAGAGAAATGTTTCCATGATGAACGATAACTGCCGCACATTCAAACAGAATCAAATACTTTTTTGCATGCATCCCTGAATTGTAGAGGACTGAAGGTCTATTGATTTTGGTGAAGATCGGTTAAGAGAAAGGGGTAGTTTACCAGAAACATTTTATGATTTAACAAGAGTAAAGTACTTAATTTTTGTAAATAAAGTATCCTGATAAGAAGCTCATAATAATCCACTGTAGAAACGTAGATGAAATATCTATAAATGAAGATGTTAGGTGAACGGGGTGGGGGTAATTTTCTATTATTAAAAATTATAGTTGAAGGTGGAGGGGAGAATTTTTTATACGTGTACTACGTTATTGGCAATAAAGAAGTAGTTTGTTGTTAAAATTGCTTCCCGGGCTATTTAGCCGTAGTCCAATGTTTTCTGTAAAACCAGACTTTTCGGCAGTGCCATCGACTGCCACCATCAGTGAAAATCGAGTGCAAAAACGTGAGGTGGTATACGTTAGTGACCACAGTACTATGGTTAATGCTGAAGCAATAAGTAGAAAGACATAGTTTCTATGGAAATATTTCATTTCAATAAAATCATATTTAAAATATGATTTTAAATATAAATCTTAGAACATGGAAGTCATGTATGGTTCTCCATACCGATATTTTTTCTGCTGTTATCGTTTGCTATAGACAAAAATCTACACATACACACTTTTCGAAAAATGACTTTTTTTCATGTTTTGAGTGTAGTACAATCAGAATCTGCAATTATCTCGAACACGATTTTTTTTTGCCATCATCATACTTCCATTTCCTTATGGAACATGGAAGTAAAATATCGGTATGGAGAACCATATATGACTTCCATATTCTAAGATTTATATTTAAAATCATTTTCAAAATGAAATTTTACCATAGAAACTACTTCTTTCTACTTACTGCTTCAGCCTTAACCACAGTACTGTGGTCACTAACGTATACCACCTCACGTTATCACAATCGATTTTCACTGATGATGGAAGTCAATGGCATTGCCGAAATGTCTGGTTTTGTAGAAAACATTGGACTACGGCCAAATATCCCGGGAAGGAATTTTAACAAAAACTACTTCTTTGTTGCCGATAACGTTGTACACATATATATAAAAAATATGCATAAAATTAATGGCTTGTATAAGTTAATGATTGATCTCCATTAAGTAGTGCTCAAGTTTCCAAAGTTTTAATATTATGATGTCCGTAATTAAAACATCAGAGCAGGTTTAGTGTGTATGAGGGTACACCGTGGACAAAAATTTTCAACATTTCCTATTGAGCATTGCTTAGAGTAAAGCTGTGAATCTACAGTGTACGTTTTACAGAACAAACACGCGGAAAAGAAGGAGCGCTCCGAAGTCACTCATGGACCCTCAGCATCTTGCAGAGGGTTCATTCCCTAAAGACGAAAAGTCTATCTATGAATCGTTCCTCTGTAAACTCGTGCAGTTACACTGCCCAGCGATTCACAGGAAGCAAATCGCTATCCACGCTGGACACTTTTTCTGCTTGCACGTGTTATGTTGGTATGGGTTTCGGCACTTTCCATTTAAAAAGCATGCAAATGTAAGAAAATAAACATGAGTGAGGCCAGAAATAACGCGAATTTTGTGTGTGCGTGTGTGTGTGTGTGTGTGTGTGTGTTCTCTGCCTTCTTATTGCGGTAGTCATAATAATAAAATGGAAACGTAAACATTACATAACTGAGATATGCTTGCCTGCCACGAACGATATATTTTCTCTCATACATGATTTACATTAAAATGAAAAAATTATAATTTTATTGCCTGGCAACAAAATTATTTTATTTTTAACAATTACCATTGTTTGAAAAAGTTTAAATGAATTTTCAAGTACTTTACTCTTGTTAAAACGTAAAAGGTTGCAGGTAAACTACCCCTTCCCCTCAACCGATCTTCACCAAAATCAAAAGGCCTTGAGTTCTCTACAATTCAGTGATGTATGCAAAAAAATATTTGATTCTGTTTGAATATGTGGCAGTTATCGTTCGTCATAGAAAAAATTACCCTTGTTAAAACGTAAAACGTTGCTGGTAAACTACCCCTTTCCCTTAACCGATCTTCACCAAAAACAATAAGTCTTGAAAACTCTACAATTCAGAGTTGCATGCAACAAATTATTTGATTCTGTTTGAATTTGCGGCTGTTATCGTTTGCCATATAAAATACCCTTGTTAAAAAAACGTTGCAGGTAAACTACCCCTTTCCCTTAACCGATCTTCACCAAAAACAATAGGTCTTGAGAACTCCATAATTCAGGACTGTATGCAAAACATTATTTGATTCTGTTTGATTTTGCGGCTGTTATCGTTTGCCATAGAAAAAAAATCTACAGACACATAGACAGACAGATAGACACACAGACACTTTTCGAAAAACGACTTTTTTTCATGTTTTGAGTGTAGTACAATCAGAATCTGCAATAATCTCGAACACAATTTTTTTGCCATCACCATACTTCCATTTCCTTAAGGAATATAGAAGTAAAATGGTTCACACGCAATAAAATGTCAACTAGTATTAAAACAATTGTATTACGATTATACCGCCCGATTATAAAACGCAACACTTCATTAATAACCACTTGAACACACTCAGTAATATTGCCCGATAATCACTTGTACTGCACTATAAATATATCGCACATATAACTGACTACTAAGGCCACTGCCGCCTAGTATTTATACAGCACTCACAGACCAGAAGATTCCAAACTATGACTTATCTCTAAACTACGATGTAATTAATTGCGGCCTTGACACAGTCCGTGCGGTGGCGGCTTCCAGAAAAGTCTTGCGAATGCATTGAGAATCATGTATGCGACACAAATTAGAGCGAGATTCTTCTGGAACATTCGACAAACACGTAGACTGTTCTGTAATGTCATAACAATATCATTTCATACAGTTATAATCAACCCCAAATATTTAAACCCCTTGATTATAAGACTCCATATATTTTAGGATGAGTTTTCTAAAAAGTTTCTTTGTATGAACAATTTAGACCACAAAAATATATATAGTAAGTTCTAGTTTTTGGCATGCTGTTTGGAAATTCTGTTAGCTGTGCATAATGGAAAATTCCCTTACGGGAATGCTGATAAATATTGATAATGAGCAAGATATCTTTATTTTAGAGTTAAATTTTTTGCCTGGAGTGCTATTACAAATAAATATAATAAATAGCACACATTAAAGTTTTCACATTACACATTACAGTGTTCTCAGTTTTCCAGTCTCTATGTGATATGTAAGGTGCTCCGGGGTAACTGGGTCATGATTTTACAACATGACCTCCAGTTACCTTCATAAAACTGTAATTTAGGACAAGTAACAAGCAATTTTTGACTGCAAAATATTGCATGATTATTTAGCAATAAACAGACCAACATATTACATACCATTTAAGGTATGTTTTTAACATTATATATATTGTCACCGGACAAAAGGCTTGCCACATGACAAATGGCGCCAATCGTATACTCTAGTTATTTTGGTGGCCCTAAAAAGGACCGAGTGGCGAGAATGGTGATGTTGGTAGTTCCGCGCTGAGATGTTCGGCGGCTGCGCCCGCTGATCGTGGCGTACTACAGTCCCCCTCTTCTTTCGGCACCGGTTGTAGAGTTGGCTGCCGGCCCAGCGAAATCCATCGCTGGCGCGGAACTGGAGGGCGAAGACGCAAGAACGCCGGTTCTATTCTTCGGCCGTTCCTTCCGGCTGACTGCGCCGATGTCGTCCGAGAGAGGAGAGGAGATGAAGTTCGTCTGATGGCGTGGCGATGAAGAGTTCTCAAAATTTTCTGCCGGTCCGGGTTTTATTGACTAACCGGGATCGCTGGTTGGCTCGCTCCGAACACGTAGTTGGTCACGTCTCGGCGGCTGCTGATGCCGGATTGGCTCGCTGTGTCCACCGCTGGTACCGGAGAGCAGATGTTCGCATACCGCTGCCGTCACAATATATATATATATATATATATATATAATTTTTTTGTCCTATTGGCCCAATTGCCCCGTGAATTTGGGGTGACTGGACCACCCCAGGCTATATTCTATAAGAGCACTGCAGCAAATGTCTAGGGTAAGTGGACCTATTGTTGTACATTCAATTGATTTAGAAAAAATATTGGTATGATCAATTGTTTGATTTAATTACACATTCCGGACGTTGTATCGGGACCCTAATAAGGGCGTTTGAAAAAAAGGGCAAAGAAAAAATCCAAATAATAAGAAAAAGTAATATATTTATACATTTATTTAAAGAAACCTGTTTCTTTTCAAGAAATTACAATCATTTCTTACCATGAAATTTCAAAAAATGACAAAAAAAGGAAAAATAAAAAATTAATTACAAATTAAGTAAATAATTAAAAAAAATTGGAGTTTAAACAATTACTATTTGAGTCCTTATACATTAAGGAAAACTTAGTGGATGTTAGTTAGATCACTCAGGTCTGCTGCAAAACCAATCATATTATTAAATCGAGCGGAACTACTTGTTACCGGTTGTGGAAGTTTCCGTATGATGTCAAACTCTCTAATATAGGATTCTTCATCGGTTTCTTTGAATTTCATTATCTGAGAATGTCTTTTGTAAAAAAGAACCGTGTAGCCTTCATCCTCTTTTTGTAAAACCTTTGCTACGTATAATCTGAAGCTATTCTCTGTTTTGCCAAAAACTTTAGCGATGCAAAACTCACCAGGTTCAAGTGTAATTCTATCTTCATCCTCATACTCTGAGAAGCTTTCGATGTAGTCTTCTTCACTTTCTTGGATAGAATAAGCAACACAATCATTTTCATCACTAGAAGAGTCGTAATGAACTTCTTGTGATTTCGATTTTCCTTTTCCTTTCTTTGCTTTTTTCTCAGAACTTTTCTCTTTTCTTGATTTTGCATTTTCCTCTCTTTTTTATGTTTTTCTTCTTTTTCAGTCAAAGCTTTTTCTTTCTCCTCTTCTTCTTTTTCTTTCATTTGAAGGTATTTTGCAGTAGTTATTATTTCACAGTTGTTAACAATTTTTTCCTTTTCTTTGGTTTGTCCGGGTTTTTGTCATTTCTTACAAGGTCCAGTAGCAATTCTTCAAAAGTCTTTCTTTTTAATGTTGATGACTGCTCCAGGCTCAGCTGTTGATGGCTGCTCAGGATCGACTTGCATGGACTGCTGAAGCTCAGATGATGATGGCTGCTCAGGTTCAGCTGTCAGATGCTGCTTGGGCTCCACTGTTATAGGATCCTCAGGCTCGGCTGTTGAAGGTCCTGCCTCTGTTGTTTCCTTGGTACCATCACAAATCATGAGAAGACATTTCTTGGATTTTTCAAGGTCTCTGGGAGAAAATATTGACTCTGGAATCGCTTTTCGGTTGGGTCCTTGAATTTTTGGGTCAGGGTCATAGATACCAGTTGCCCTAAACCCATTAATAATAGTAGACAAAGAAACCTCCTGGGCAGTTTTACTAAGAAGACCTATAAAGTCTGGGTTAGGGATCTTCTTCCTTGGGTTCTGCCTTTGCCATTTGCAAAGTTCTTTGTCCCACTTCTGCATTAGGCCCCTGAATACTGCCACATCTAAGGGCTGCAAAACATGTGTTGTATGCGGTGGCAGTTTCATAATCGTCACATTGTTCTTTTGTGCTAAACGTATGAGCTGTGTAGAAATGTGAGTTGAATGCCCATTATAAAGGAGGATTACTGGTCTCTCTGTGCCTATGTTAGTTAAAAATACATCTCTGAACCAATGAAAAAATAATGTTGTCTCCATCCACCCTCTTTCACTAGCAGATACTGCTGTTTGTGTGGGCACTTGTTGGTCTACCCAGTTCTCCATGACGAATTTGCCCTTGAAAAATAAAAAAAAAAGGCATCAGCTTACCATCAGCAGATACGCATAACAATGCCGTGGTATTTTCTCTTCCAGAAGCACTTGTTTTGCGTTGGCTCTTCTCATTAATAGCTCCTACAACTCGGGTTTTATAGGGGTCATGGCAAAAAGAGGTTTTGTCGCAGTTGTATATTTGCCCAGGTTTCCCATTCAGTCCAAGTTCCTTAACAACCTGTGTTAATTTATCAAAAAATCATATATTATCCAAGGATTGGTTTGGTCGCAGCGAGAATGTTCAATGCTTTGTGGCAACTTAATTGATTAGGCGATTCCTCTTTCGAAATGATTGAAACCAGTCTTTGCCTGGTTTTTGAATCGGGTTTTCAACTTGTTTTGGACAATGTAACATTGTACTATATCTAAAACCTCTTCACGAGTGAGACCAAAACCATTTTTCTCCATAATTCTAATCCCATTGGCAAGTTCTTCTTCATCGGCAGCAGAGAGATAAGATTTTACACCCCCGCCACCTTTATTCGGACCTTGAGAGACATTTCCCTTCCCACGAGTTCCAAGAACGTAATGTTTTAATGTACTCAATGGAATGTTGTAAAAAGCGGCTGCTCCTCGAGTTGTTTTGTTTCCACTTTTCACATCACTTAGAGCTTTTTCGAGGTCCTCAGATGAGTAGGCTGCCCTAGCACCCTTCTCAGTTTTTCTCTGAGAAGGGTGCTTCATTAGTTCCACACCATATTCTGCAACAGAGCAAAAAAAAAATAGGTTAACTTAAAACTGTACAAGCTTAAGTTAATTTTAGTATTTGAGAGGGCGTGCTTAATTGTAATATTTTATTTTAATTTATTAGACTTGAAGAAATATCTTGTACGGAACAAGAAGTCTTGAGTACATGACAAGACTCGATGTAACTAGGTTTTACCAAAGCAAAAAAAAAAAACATATTAGGCTACATGGTAGTTTATTTTTACTTGTTATATATTATTGGGGTAACTGGGTCCCTCTGGACCCAGTTACCCATTTTTTGAAAATTTTTCGGGGTAACTGGACCACCCCTGCCAGACAAACAACAAGCGAGGTTGGTAATTAGCATATTTATAGATAAAATCATTCATTATGTTTATGCCTAACTAGTAATAAAGAAACAGGTACTTACCAAGAAATGGTGGAAGCCTGTTAAACATTCGAAAACACGACATTGTTTGAGAAAATTTCATCTTAAAAATTATTGAACCTCTCACAACTACAAAATGGCTCCAAATGAAGTAATGCCTGTTGTTCTAGAGAGAAACAAAGAAGATGAAGGTGTGCCAACCAAATAACATTATAATTCCCACAAATATGGATATGAATAACCCCTGGCCCAGTTACCCCCTGGGCCCAGAAACCCCGGAGCACCTTACAGGCATTGGTTTACACTATCTTAGTTTAGTGTACAGTAACAGACAATGCACTCTCAATACATGATATAGTCAGATGCCACTGAATTGCTCACCCATTGCTTAGGATGCTTTTGGATTTTACTCATTAACACTGATTATTGAAACTGACATGAAGTTTTATATAAATAACTTTTAAAATAGAAAAGTTATAATTTGTGAAAGAGAAACATGAGAATACTTTTGTTTTTAACTGAGCATACAAAGTGCACATTCCCTAATGCTATGGCCTTGGTGGATACTCTCTTTTGTTGCATTATTAGTACCTAACTCCAGATATAAAAAAATTTCTTGAGGTGTTCAGTGAAAATCAAAATTATTCAGTGTTTTGTACAGATTATAGGGGTGATAACTGAATTTTGAGTAAGCAACACCTATGCCATGTGCTGCATGGGATCATATATTGTCACATAGCAATACAACTCTGGAACTCAAGATTTTGCTTTTTCCGTTACATGCTGTAACCTTATGAGAGTTTGACTGTATACTCTAATGTGAATACTTTGGGTTTTCTAATAAACAATTTACATGATTTTCTTGCAGAAGGAGTTCCCTTGAATTTTTTGGCTGTCAAGGAACCAGTATGTTACTATTGCAAAGACTGTTTTCTCTGAAACAGCATGTGGCAAATCCACATTCCTTATTAGTAAAAGTCCTATTAAAAAAAAAGCATTTGATCGAGCCTTAGTCGAGGCATTTGATCAAAATATTCAAATCTTAGTCTTGTAAATAAATCGTTTGATGTAAATATTCCCAGAACACGAACATATTCCCAGAGTTGTCGTTGCACAGGTATCTTGTTGCATCTGATGATGTTGATGAAAGCAATTTTCCCCATTAAATAACTACAAAAAAATCCAACAGAAACAAATCAGACATAACGAATTACCATTGAAATGAATCTTCCCTTCAACACTGTACAACAAATGTCCAATCTTCACAGATGTCCAACAACTAACAGAGAAACAAAGGAAAGACAATCTAGAAAATCATATTTCGTTC
The DNA here is from genome assembly GCA_034769895.1 of Magicicada septendecula. NCBI lineage: Eukaryota > Metazoa > Arthropoda > Insecta > Hemiptera > Cicadidae > Magicicada > Magicicada septendecula. The sequence goes on along the minus strand of CM068368.1, from coordinate 219,797,555 downwards.
TTGTGCAAAAGCTTTTTGTTAGTTGAACAGTAACAGAACTTGTTATAACTGTTTAGAAATATCACTGCACCTTGATAATATCATGTTGATGTTTCAAAATTTTGTTGTTAACATATACAGCCTTGTTTCTGAGTGGTAACTGTATACAATGTTGGTAGCATCAGAATGTCAGTGCTTGAATAAGGCCATGGAAAAACATTAAATTTCTAATTAAACTTAGCAAAAATGGATATGAAATCATGGAAAGATTAAAGCTGACTTTATAAGGATAATGATATCAATAAAAATAAGTTTAAAAGTGGATACACTGTTCAGTTTATTTGAGAAAAAAGTGTCTCTGAAGACAAAGATCTCCCACTAATGAGCTGAACTAGATGATATATGTTTTTTGGATTTCGTTGTCCATGACGTGTCTGTAAATTTAACTAATTCAAACACTTTCTTCTACAGTCCGTTTCTTGATGTATATAATATATATTTTAAAATGATCTTTACCTCAAGATGTTTTCTTCCTATTTGGAACATGTTTCGGGAAGCCTTGTGTTCCCATCTTCAGCCTTCCTGCTTTTGAACCTTGTGAGGTATTTGTGTGTTGGCTGGATGTTGCTTTGGTTTCCTGTTGGTCTCTGGTGCTTTAAATTGTATATAAAATACTAATATATACACCACACTCACACACAATAATACCAATTTACCAAAGCCAACAACCAAAGCAACATCCAGCCAACACACAAATTCCTCACAAGGTTCAAAAGCAGGAAGGCTGAAGATGGGAACACAAGGCTTCCCGAAACATGTTCCAAATAGGGAGAAAACATCTTGAGGTAAAGATTATTATAAAATATATAATTAACTAAATATAATTAAATCACTACCAACTCGGAACATAGTTTTTTATGGGTAAAAACATAAAAGTTTTACCTTATAGCCTGAACCAGTTTTTGCTTTTAAAAAGCTTCTTCAGAGGCTGCCGCTGGGAGCACTGTCTGTCTTGTTCTTGATGACGGTATCGACTTTTGAAGGATCGATGTTGCGTGTGTGGAGTGTGATATGTTCGAATAATGCATGTGATTTGAATTGAAAAAATGACACGTATTTTCTCCAGTAAAATAATCCCCATTAATAGTTTACACTACTATTACCCCTATTATTATTACCTTTATATATCTTCATAAAATTGTTTCAAACTTAGGTTTCCAAACATTTCAAAAGTTAGATGTCACTAATATAACTTATAATATTGTTACAACATTACAGAACAGTCTACGTGTTTGTCGAATGTTCCAGAAGAATCTTGTTCTAATGTGTGTGGCATACGTGACTCTTGACGGAGTCGCGAGATTTTTCTGGAGGCCGCCAGCCGCGCGGACTGTGTCAAGGCCGCAATTAAGTACGTCGTACACACTGGTGGTAAGATGCATTTTAGAATCTACTGGTCTGTGCGCGGATGTATAAATACGAGGTGGCAGCGGGCTTAGTTTTCAGTATAGTTGCGATATATTTACAGTGCGGTCCGAGTTTATTGCCGGGCGATTACAAGTGATTATCGGGTGATAGTACTGTGCGTTCAAGTGGTTATTAGTGTTGTGTTTTATAATCGGGCGGTATATTGTAATACAATTGTGTTTTAATATTAGTGACATTTTATTGTGTGTGAACAACTTTTATTTGATTTGTTGTAAGAGACTGTGTTGTTAATTACGAACTGTTTAACTGTGGAAATTAAAGCTTGTGATTAGTGACTTAATTTGGGTCTGTATTTTATTTCCACTGTACCTACGACGATCAAGTAGACCGTCGGAACAATAGAAATGCCACTAACCTAGGTAAATGTTACACCATGATCCATAACTAGCAAAAAAATGAGAATTTATATGTACATGACTTTATACATACATGATAAATACATGTATTACTAAAAATTTAACTATTTTTTATTTATATATTCATCTTTCCTTTTTAAGTACCAGTAATCTAGTTATTTTAGTTTCTTGCATTATTTCTATGTTAATATTCAAGAGTAGATTACTTCTGCAGGTTTTTACTATCAGTATATATAATAACCTGTTGCATGTTTCATAAAACAATCCATCTTATCAAAAGTTTTAATGTGAATTAATGTTGTTGTTTTGATTATAATAAAAACTAATGAATAATGAATTTCATTTTAATTTAAATTTTCAATGCTTGTAAAGTTTGTTTATGTACTCAGCTGATTTGATGGTTATATTAAAATACTAAATAAATTAGAAATTTATTCATATCCGTACCAGTGATATAAAAGATAATTCTTGATATAAAAATACTTCATATAAAATAAAATGTTTAAAAAATGATTAAAATGTAAATACTTTGACAAGACATACAACGATATTACCCAACCCAAGTGATTGAGCCAACAACACAAATATAAAGAAGGGAACCACGTAACATACTTAAGAAAAATATGATAGACAAAACAATGAACTAACGAGAGAAGAATCAGAGGAAGAATGAAGAGGAGAACCGAACCAGGATGAAGACTATTGAAGATGAAGAAGAGGAAGAATGAAGAGGAGACAGGTTGAACCCAAGGGGAAACTAACACACATATAAAAGGGAAAGATTGTATGCTTAAAGATAGAATACGGTCAATAAACCTTGAATAATTATGTATTAATGAAAACAATGTTATTATTATCATTAACTTAACCTATGTACCCATTTTAAAGACAATACAATTGTAAAAAATAATATTAATATAGAAAAAGTACACTAACCCAGTCAGAAAGGTTAGATTTAACAAAACACAAATAACCTAATATCGTTAATAGTAAATGTCATACTAAAACAAAATAGTGAGAAATGGTAGGAGAAAGTATAGGGATTACCCATTAAATAACACTAATTACAAAACAGTGAACCAAAGTGAAGTGCTTTAGTGAAGTGTAAGTACCCTAAAAATAGTGAAGGTGTATGTGAAACATTAAAAATAGAATGATAAGTAAGCAGACACTCTGTGAAACATTGATAAACAACCAATGATTGGAGTGATATTATAAATAGTAATATATCTAGGTGTAATTAGAAATAGTAGTCCAAATTAATATAAGGGAAGCTTGTGATATTATCCAGGGAGAAAGCCCAGACAAATAACTTGTGTTAACATGGTATGATAGAATAGAATTAAAGTTTTGTTATTAAAATTAAGATTACAAAGAATACAACACCCCATGTTGAAAGGGGAATTAACCTTCATAATTTTATGAAAAGTGACAAGGTTTATCACTTTAGTTTGTAACTCAAGAAAGAAATCAATGTTAGTACTAGTAATAACTAATGACCTGTAAAGAATAGTTGGTTCAATGTTAAAGGAGGAATATGGCTGAAAGGAACCTACAGTCCATAAACCTAATTATGATATTTTAAAGGAAGAGTAATGAAAATATATGTTGAATAGTAGTTAGAACACAAACAAATAAGTGAAGCCCATCAGGCTGAATTCGAATGTAATTTAAAAAGGAAATACACTAAAAAACAATCATGGCTGATTTTGACTATGAAGACATTTAACTGCCAAAGACATTCAAATGTAAATTGTATCAATTTCACAAGAAATCTTACTAATCTAAGACCAGTGAATGGACAGTAACTATATATCAGTTATTTTAACACAGAAATATTATTGTAATAGTTTAATTTAAGAAAGATATGTTATTTATTAAATGTCAAATAATTAGACTATAGTTAATGTATAACAGAATATGACCTTATAAGGTATCATTGTAAACTTTGAAAGGAAAGGAAAATAATAGTGATGTCATTTATTATCCCAAAGGAATTATAAAGGAATAAAATCATTAGGAAAATACTTAATAAATTTGAATACAAAATTCAAATATTTTAACAATGTCCTAAAGGAGCAATTAACCAATCATCGAATTATGGTTACTATGACAACGAGACGTTTGAGGGCTTATTTTCCGTTAAATTATATAGACTCTGAAAAAACGAAGCGTGGGTAAGCGACGCGCAAAATTGGAACGATTGAGATTTTAATTTAAACAGTTATAAAAAGTCGAATCAGTGAACCAAGATGACCCAAAATGAATAGACGTCGATCTATAAAGAATACATGATGTCCAGGAACCAGATTAACTAAATTAATTAAAGAAAAAACCCAAGACCAGATGAAGAAGATGTTAGAAGTTTAAAACCAGCCCAAATTCGAAGAATATACGACTATCCTGATGACGACATTTCAACGTGAGATGAACTGATAAGTACCGAATAAATTCCTTATTCCCAAAACCCTAAATTACTTAAATTATTTTCAAACAATAAAATTTCTCACTATTTAAAAAGTAGTATTTTCTTTCAAAGGTAAAGGCATAATTTACTTACATAAAAAACATTTTTACTAAACTCCATATAACCTTATTTGAGAACACAATTTTTGTAACAGAAATACGACACTACCGAACAAATTGTAGAAACACATTATAACTTCTAAGTACATATAAGGTATGGTAGTGTACTTTTTTAATGTAACCAACGTTTATGTCTTATTTCATGATCCAAAGAACCCCAGATTTTAAAACTGGTAATGTTTTGTATGTTACTGAAGTCATTTTCGGCTACGATTAAATCAATTTTGCCAACTCTGAGATATTTTGTGTTTCAAGCTCTAAGCCGGAGCCGAATGTTATAACATTATTTGTAATTCATTTGTCATATTTATTGATGACCCAATTTGTATTAAAAAATACCGTACAGATCATTACTATCTTGTTATTTCATAGGATTTTGTAGAATATATGTGTGTTAGCGAAGTTTTAAGCAACAGCCAACTAGCGCTCATCACGAGTGGCCGAGTCGACAACCTGTTTAGCAGCGGGAACAATTCGAACGACACAGCTGTCTATGCTAATACCACGTATTATCTTAGAAATTAAATATTTTAATTGTTTTAACAGAAACAATTTGGCGCCACCCGGGAAGAACAATCCCTATGAATTAACAGGTAGGTTATACTGGTAACATTGACAACGCTACGGACTCCAGTAGTGACGTCGATTTATGTAACGACCAGTGTGAGGCAAACACACTACATTCACACGAATACACAATATAAACAAGTGTGATACATTTTGACAGGTACGACCACGTTTAAATTGTTACATATTGGCGACCAGCAACGTGCGGCTAGGAAGAATAACTAGCGGCGATCGTGAATAGACACGGTATGGTTACGAGGCGCAAAGGGAAGGAAACACCAAACCAAGAAGGAAACCCAGAAGAAATGGAGGAAGTTGAGGAAGTTGAAGTGGAGGAAACGACTGGAGAATTGTCAGAAGAGAACCCACAGGAGGACCAAATGGAAAATCCAAACCCACCTGAACCTGAACCAGAAATAGAAGCAGAAGTCATGGTAAACCAACAACCAGTCGAACCAACAGAAGAAACGAAACTAGATAGTTTGATGAGAATGATGATGGAACAGTTTGGACAAATGAATAGGAACCAGGAAGATTTTAATAAAAAAACTGGAGAAACTGGAAAAACTGGACCAAAACAGTGAAGAATTGAAGAAGCAAATGAAGGAGAGTATAGAATTCCTGAATGACAAGATAGAGAGCAACCATGAAGACTTGAAGAGAAGTCAGGAGGCATTGGAAAAGAAGAGTGAAGAGTTGAAGATACAGATCAAGAAGGATCTAGAAATAGTAAATCAAAAGATGGAACTTAATCATGACATTCTCCAACGGAAAATCGAGGAAGTAGGTGAAAAGAACAGAGAAGAATTGAGATTCATGTTTGTAGAGTTTCGTGAAGAAGACAAACGGACAAAAACGGGGATGAATAAGAGATGGGAAGAAAAAAGTTACCCAGTAAATCAACTTCAAGAAACAATAGTTAGTGATTTCAAACAATTGAATGAAACACTAGACAGCACTCCTGAAGGTATCAAAGAAACGTTGAATGAGAACATGGAACCGGGGAATCAGAAAATAACACAGAAGGAGATGGAAGCTGTAGAAGAAACAAATATATCGTTTTCTGAACATACAGATAACCATGACACAAAGAAAATCAAGCACATAAAAACCAACAACAGAAGAGGAAGAAAAAAGAATCGAATCATTAAGAAGATTAAGAAAACAAAGGAATTAAGAAAGGTATATAAAAGGAAACTCATCAAAACACGAGAAGAAGTGGAGATGATGAAGAACGGACTCATCGATGTATTTAATTTACCCATTACTGATCAAAGCAGATTAATAAAGTATAAAGATTGTAGGAGGACTCTGAGGGAAGTTATAAAAGGAATTCACCACCAATCAGTGGAGGAAAATTCCAGCCAATCTATACTTAAATGGGAAATACAAGAAATAGAAAGGACCCACAACAGAATAGTGTGTCACAAATTGCACAGGTTTCTAAAACACAGAATTCCACCAGCATTGGAAATGCAAAATAAAAATTTAATACTGACATTAGCAAAGGAATTACCATTAACTCCACCGATTAACAAACTACCTCTTAAAGTGAACGACGTAGGCATGGATAGAGGGGAACCCATGGTAGTAGAAGAAATACTATACCAAGTAACAGAGAATTACCTCATAAGAAAGGAGACGGTAATACACACCAGAGCGATCCGAATACAAAGGGGAGAGAAGGCGGAAAAGATACTGCAGGCCAATAATGTTGAAGGAGTTAGATCCGGAAGTAACCAACCAGTAGAAGAAGACTATGACTGGATACCCTTCAGCAATGACCCAGCAGAAAATTTCCGCATAGAATATAACAAACGAAACCCGCCGGAACTTTGGATTCCATCAAGAAGTAATGGAAATCGATCAAACACACCTCAGACAGAAAGGCAAGTCATTGACGAAGAAGAAGGGACGGCCGATAGGTGGAATGCCTAATGAACCATGATCAATGAAACTTAAAATATAATCATCCAGAATAAGTGTGTCTACCAAGCACTTGAAGGAGTAGAGGTGCATAATAACAAAGAGTCGAACAAGAGAAGGAAATAATAAAGGAAAGAAAAGGAGAAGTCAACTTAACAAAATATAAATAACAAGGTCCGGTGTATAGTAATATGAATAGAACAATTATGTATATCATAATAGACCGTATATCATCACAAAAGATAATGGTAATAATACTTACCAGATCAGTAATATCAATACAAGGAAAGTCAAGGGAGTTTATAACCAAACTTCAATAAAAAAGTTTTACGAGGAAGAATAAAACCATTGTGAAATGAAACGTATTTCAAAATTCCAAAAGAGATTGTAAGAGCAGCTTACTAACTTATTTAGATGATATATGCGGAACAATAAAAAGAATTAATATAAGTATATAATAATGAAAAAAAAACAAAGGAAACAGTTACACAAATTCCTTTCAATTTAAATCAGTTTACAATATAACGAAAGATTGAGATATGAAGTATGAAGTAAAAAGTGAGATAATAAGGAATAAGTTACACACATTCCTATATAATAAAAATGTAAGAAGCACAAACTTACAATTATAATTAAAACAAAAAATAACTAAAAAGGAATACGCTACAAACATTCCTTTAAGGTAAGACCATTAACTTACCAAAGAATTATCAAAAATGATGTTGAATACAGAATAAAATAAACAAAAATAAAATCAAGCTCAAATTACTGAGATAAATACTTGAAATTATACTGAATCAAAAGTATTATAAGAAAAAAAAAATAATAAAATTTTACCTGGTACAAGGAGAGAAAGAGAAATTGTATATAAAACCAATATACAGATATGGCTAAAGCAGAATTCTGCTAAATGACTAAGAAAAAAAAATGTCTAAGACAATTAAAATGATCACAACGAGCATTGAAAACAAAATAATGAAAAGTGAGATATGATGAAATTAACATATAAATAAAGATAAAAACAACCAAGTGTATAAGTAGATGATAGTGTATAGTTAAGGTATAGCGGAAGGAAGAATGAGTAGTAATGACAAAGTGATCTAAAAACAAACCACAAGGTGGACAATCCCAAAATATATTATATTATATTATTATTATTATTAAGTCACAAGTTGACAAAGATTTAAGATTGACTGTTGAAAAGTCCAGCAATCCAAATGAACTGAGTAGAGAAGATGTGCCTCTAGTCTCAGAAAAATGAGTAGTAATGGGAGAAACCAACTACTATATAAAAGTTAGGGAAAAATTTGTGTATGAGGGAAAATGCACCAATGGAAATAAATAAAAACAGATCCAAATGAAATGGAATGAATTAAGTAAGACGAGAAATGAAGAATGGAGAATCAAACAAGGAAGAGGAGGAAAAAGGTTATCCATAACTGATAATTTCATAAAAAACTATGCTAGTGTTTTATTAAAATGATCAATTTTAGAGGAGAGGCATTATGTAACGATACAATTAAGCCAAATCCCGTACCAGTGATAAAAAAGATAATTCTTGATATAAAAATACTTCATATAAAATAAAATGTTTAAAAAATGATTAAAATGTAAATACTTTGACAAGACGTACAACGATATTACCCAACCCAAGTGATTGAGCCAACAACACAAATATAAAGAAGGGAACCACGTAACATACTTAAGAAAAATATGATAGACAAAACAATGAACTAACGAGAGAAGAATCAGAGGAAGAATGAAGAGGAGAACCGAACCAGGATGAAGACTATTGAAGATGAAGAAGAGGAAGAATGAAGAGGAGACAGGTTGAACCCAAGGGGAAACTAACACACATATAAAAGGGAAAGATTGTATGCTTAAAGATAGAATACGGTCAATAAACCTTGAATAATTATGTATTAATGAAAACAATGTTATTATTATCATTAACTTAACCTATGTACCCATTTTAAAGACAATACAATTGTAAAAAATAATATTAATATAGAAAAAGTACACTAACCCAGTCAGAAAGGTTAGATTTAACAAAACACAAATAACCTAATATCGTTAATAGTAAATGTCATACTAAAACAAAATAGTGAGAAATGGTAGGAGAAAGTATAGGGATTACCCATTAAATAACACTAATTACAAAACAGTGAACCAAAGTGAAGTGCTTTAGTGAAGTGTAAGTACCCTAAAAATAGTGAAGGTGTATGTGAAACATTAAAAATAGAATGATAAGTAAGCAGACACTCTGTGAAACATTGATAAACAACCAATGATTGGAGTGATATTATAAATAGTAATATATCTAGGTGTAATTAGAAATAGTAGTCCAAATTAATATAAGGGAAGCTTGTGATATTATCCAGGGAGAAAGCCCAGACAAATAACTTGTGTTAACATGGTATGATAGAATAGAATTAAAGTTTTGTTATTAAAATTAAGATTACAAAGAATACAACACCCCATGTTGAAAGGGGAATTAACCTTCATAATTTTATGAAAAGTGACAAGGTTTATCACTTTAGTTTGTAACTCAAGAAAGAAATCAATGTTAGTACTAGTAATAACTAATGACCTGTAAAGAATAGTTGGTTCAATGTTAAAGGAGGAATATGGCTGAAAGGAACCTACAGTCCATAAACCTAATTATGATATTTTAAAGGAAGAGTAATGAAAATATATGTTGAATAGTAGTTAGAACACAAACAAATAAGTGAAGCCCATCAGGCTGAATTCGAATGTAATTTAAAAAGGAAATACACTAAAAAACAATCATGGCTGATTTTGACTATGAAGACATTTAACTGCCAAAGACATTCAAATGTAAATTGTATCAATTTCACAAGAAATCTTACTAATCTAAGACCAGTGAATGGACAGTAACTATATATCAGTTATTTTAACACAGAAATATTATTGTAATAGTTTAATTTAAGAAAGATATGTTATTTATTAAATGTCAAATAATTAGACTATAGTTAATGTATAACAGAATATGACCTTATAAGGTATCATTGTAAACTTTGAAAGGAAAGGAAAATAATAGTGATGTCATTTATTATCCCAAAGGAATTATAAAGGAATAAAATCATTAGGAAAATACTTAATAAATTTGAATACAAAATTCAAATATTTTAACAATGTCCTAAAGGAGCAATTAACCAATCATCGAATTATGGTTACTATGACAACGAGACGTTTGAGGGCTTATTTTCCGTTAAATTATATAGACTCTGAAAAAACGAAGCGTGGGTAAGCGACGCGCAAAATTGGAACGATTGAGATTTTAATTTAAACAGTTATAAAAAGTCGAATCAGTGAACCAAGATGACCCAAAATGAATAGACGTCGATCTATAAAGAATACATGATGTCCAGGAACCAGATTAACTAAATTAATTAAAGAAAAAACCCAAGACCAGATGAAGAAGATGTTAGAAGTTTAAAACCAGCCCAAATTCGAAGAATATACGACTATCCTGATGACGACATTTCAACGTGAGATGAACTGATAAGTACCGAATAAATTCCTTATTCCCAAAACCCTAAATTACTTAAATTATTTTCAAACAATAAAATTTCTCACTATTTAAAAAGTAGTATTTTCTTTCAAAGGTAAAGGCATAATTTACTTACATAAAAAACATTTTTACTAAACTCCATATAACCTTATTTGAGAACACAATTTTTGTAACAGAAATACGACACTACCGAACAAATTGTAGAAACACATTATAACTTCTAAGTACATATAAGGTATGGTAGTGTACTTTTTTAATGTAACCAACGTTTATGTCTTATTTCATGATCCAAAGAACCCCAGATTTTAAAACTGGTAATGTTTTGTATGTTACTGAAGTCATTTTCGGCTACGATTAAATCAATTTTGCCAACTCTGAGATATTTTGTGTTTCAAGCTCTAAGCCGGAGCCGAATGTTATAACATTATTTGTAATTCATTTGTCATATTTATTGATGACCCAATTTGTATTAAAAAATACCGTACAGATCATTACTATCTTGTTATTTCATAGGATTTTGTAGAATATATGTGTGTTAGCGAAGTTTTAAGCAACAGCCAACTAGCGCTCATCACGAGTGGCCGAGTCGACAACCTGTTTAGCAGCGGGAACAATTCGAACGACACAGCTGTCTATGCTAATACCACGTATTATCTTAGAAATTAAATATTTTAATTGTTTTAACAGAAACAATTTGGCGCCACCCGGGAAGAACAATCCCTATGAATTAACAGGTAGGTTATACTGGTAACATTGACAACGCTACGGACTCCAGTAGTGACGTCGATTTATGTAACGACCAGTGTGAGGCAAACACACTACATTCACACGAATACACAATATAAACAAGTGTGATACATTTTGACAGGTACGACCACGTTTAAATTGTTACATATTGGCGACCAGCAACGTGCGGCTAGGAAGAATAACTAGCGGCGATCGTGAATAGACACGGTATGGTTACGAGGCGCAAAGGGAAGGAAACACCAAACCAAGAAGGAAACCCAGAAGAAATGGAGGAAGTTGAGGAAGTTGAAGTGGAGGAAACGACTGGAGAATTGTCAGAAGAGAACCCACAGGAGGACCAAATGGAAAATCCAAACCCACCTGAACCTGAACCAGAAATAGAAGCAGAAGTCATGGTAAACCAACAACCAGTCGAACCAACAGAAGAAACGAAACTAGATAGTTTGATGAGAATGATGATGGAACAGTTTGGACAAATGAATAGGAACCAGGAAGATTTTAATAAAAAAACTGGAGAAACTGGAAAAACTGGACCAAAACAGTGAAGAATTGAAGAAGCAAATGAAGGAGAGTATAGAATTCCTGAATGACAAGATAGAGAGCAACCATGAAGACTTGAAGAGAAGTCAGGAGGCATTGGAAAAGAAGAGTGAAGAGTTGAAGAAACAGATCAAGAAGGATCTAGAAATAGTAAATCAAAAGATGGAACTTAATCATGACATTCTCCAACGGAAAATCGAGGAAGTAGGTGAAAAGAACAGAGAAGAATTGAGATTCATGTTTGTAGAGTTTCGTGAAGAAGACAAACGGACAAAAACGGGGATGAATAAGAGATGGGAAGAAAAAAGTTACCCAGTAAATCAACTTCAAGAAACAATAGTTAGTGATTTCAAACAATTGAATGAAACACTAGACAGCACTCCTGAAGGTATCAAAGAAACGTTGAATGAGAACATGGAACCGGGGAATCAGAAAATAACACAGAAGGAGATGGAAACTGTAGAAGAAACAAATATATCGTTTTCTGAACATACAGATAACCATGACACAAAGAAAATCAAGCACATAAAAACCAACAACAGAAGAGGAAGAAAAAAGAATCGAATCATTAAGAAGATTAAGAAAACAAAGGAATTAAGAAAGGTATATAAAAGGAAACTCATCAAAACACGAGAAGAAGTGGAGATGATGAAGAACGGACTCATTGATGTATTTAATTTACCCATTACTGATCAAAGCAGATTAATAAAGTATAAAGATTGTAGGAGGACTCTGAGGGAAGTTATAAAAGGAATTCACCACCAATCAGTGGAGGAAAATTCCAGCCAATCTATACTTAAATGGGAAATACAAGAAATAGAAAGGACCCACAACAGAATAGTGTGTCACAAATTGCACAGGTTTCTAAAACACAGAATTCCACCAGCATTGGAAATGCAAAATAAAAATTTAATACTGACATTAGCAAAGGAATTACCATTAACTCCACCGATTAACAAACTACCTCTTAAAGTGAACGACGTAGGCATGGATAGAGGGGAACCCATGGTAGTAGAAGAAATACTATACCAAGTAACAGAGAATTACCTCATAAGAAAGGAGACGGTAATACACACCAGAGCGATCCGAATACAAAGGGGAGAGAAGGCGGAAAAGATACTGCAGGCCAATAATGTTGAAGGAGTTAGATCCGGAAGTAACCAACCAGTAGAAGAAGACTATGACTGGATACCCTTCAGCAATGACCCAGCAGAAAATTTCCGCATAGAATATAACAAACGAAACCCGCCGGAACTTTGGATTCCATCAAGAAGTAATGGAAATCGATCAAACACACCTCAGACAGAAAGGCAAGTCATTGACGAAGAAGAAGGGACGGCCGATAGGTGGAATGCCTAATGAACCATGATCAATGAAACTTAAAATATAATCATCCAGAATAAGTGTGTCTACCAAGCACTTGAAGGAGTAGAGGTGCATAATAACAAAGAGTCGAACAAGAGAAGGAAATAATAAAGGAAAGAAAAGGAGAAGTCAACTTAACAAAATATAAATAACAAGGTCCGGTGTATAGTAATATGAATAGAACAATTATGTATATCATAATAGACCGTATATCATCACAAAAGATGATGGTAATAATACTTACCAGATCAGTAATATCAATACAAGGAAAGTCAAGGGAGTTTATAACCAAACTTCAATAAAAAAGTTTTACGAGGAAGAATAAAACCATTGTGAAATGAAACGTATTTCAAAATTCCAAAAGAGATTGTAAGAGCAGCTTACTAACTTATTTAGATGATATATGCGGAACAATAAAAAGAATTAATATAAGTATATAATAATGAAAAAAAACAAAGGAAACAGTTACACAAATTCCTTTCAATTTAAATCAGTTTACAATATAACGAAAGATTGAGATATGAAGTATGAAGTAAAAAGTGAGATAATAAGGAATAAGTTACACACATTCCTATATAATAAAAATGTAAGAAGCACAAACTTACAATTATAATTAAAACAAAAAATAACTAAAAAGGAATACGCTACAAACATTCCTTTAAGGTAAGACCATTAACTTACCAAAGAATTATCAAAAATGATGTTGAATACAGAATAAAATAAACAAAAATAAAATCAAGCTCAAATTACTGAGATAAATACTTGAAATTATACTGAATCAAAAGTATTATAAGAAAAAAAAAATAATAAAATTTTACCTGGTACAAGGAGAGAAAGAGAAATTGTATATAAAACCAATATACAGATATGGCTAAAGCAGAATTCTGCTAAATGACTAAGAAAAAAAAATGTCTAAGACAATTAAAATGATCACAACGAGCATTGAAAACAAAATAATGAAAAGTGAGATATGATGAAATTAACATATAAATAAAGATAAAAACAACCAAGTGTATAAGTAGATGATAGTGTATAGTTAAGGTATAGCGGAAGGAAGAATGAGTAGTAATGACAAAGTGATCTAAAAACAAACCACAAGGTGGACAATCCCAAAGTATATTATATTATATTATTATTATTATTAAGTCACAAGTTGACAAAGATTTAAGATTGACTGTTGAAAAGTCCAGCAATCCAAATGAACTGAGTAGAGAAGATGTGCCTCTAGTCTCAGAAAAATGAGTAGTAATGGGAGAAACCAACTACTATATAAAAGTTAGGGAAAAATTTGTGTATGAGGGAAAATGCACCAATGGAAATAAATAAAAACAGATCCAAATGAAATGGAATGAATTAAGTAAGACGAGAAATGAAGAATGGAGAATCAAACAAGGAAGAGGAGGAAAAAGGTTATCCATAACTGATAATTTCATAAAAAACTATGCTAGTGTTTTATTAAAATGATCAATTTTAGAGGAGAGGCATTATGTAATGATACAATTAAGCCAAATCCCGTACCAGTGATAAAAAAGATAATTCTTGATATAAAAATACTTCATATAAAATAAAATGTTTAAAAAATGATTAAAATGTAAATACTTTGACAAGACGTACAACGATATTACCCAACCCAAGTGATTGAGCCAACAACACAAATATAAAGAAGGGAACCACGTAACATACTTAAGAAAAATATGATAGACAAAACAATGAACTAACGAGAGAAGAATCAGAGGAAGAATGAAGAGGAGAACCGAACCAGGATGAAGACTATTGAAGATGAAGAAGAGGAAGAATGAAGAGGAGACAGGTTGAACCCAAGGGGAAACTAACACACATATAAAAGGGAAAGATTGTATGCTTAAAGATAGAATACGGTCAATAAACCTTGAATAATTATGTATTAATGAAAACAATGTTATTATTATCATTAACTTAACCTATGTACCCATTTTAAAGACAATACAATTGTAAAAAATAATATTAATATAGAAAAAGTACACTAACCCAGTCAGAAAGGTTAGATTTAACAAAACACAAATAACCTAATATCGTTAATAGTAAATGTCATACTAAAACAAAATAGTGAGAAATGGTAGGAGAAAGTATAGGGATTACCCATTAAATAACACTAATTACAAAACAGTGAACCAAAGTGAAGTGCTTTAGTGAAGTGTAAGTACCCTAAAAATAGTGAAGGTGTATGTGAAACATTAAAAATAGAATGATAAGTAAGCAGACACTCTGTGAAACATTGATAAACAACCAATGATTGGAGTGATATTATAAATAGTAATATATCTAGGTGTAATTAGAAATAGTAGTCCAAATTAATATAAGGGAAGCTTGTGATATTATCCAGGGAGAAAGCCCAGACAAATAACTTGTGTTAACATGGTATGATAGAATAGAATTAAAGTTTTGTTATTAAAATTAAGATTACAAAGAATACAACACCCCATGTTGAAAGGGGAATTAACCTTCATAATTTTATGAAAAGTGACAAGGTTTATCACTTTAGTTTGTAACTCAAGAAAGAAATCAATGTTAGTACTAGTAATAACTAATGACCTGTAAAGAATAGTTGGTTCAATGTTAAAGGAGGAATATGGCTGAAAGGAACCTACAGTCCATAAACCTAATTATGATATTTTAAAGGAAGAGTAATGAAAATATATGTTGAATAGTAGTTAGAACACAAACAAATAAGTGAAGCCCATCAGGCTGAATTCGAATGTAATTTAAAAAGGAAATACACTAAAAAACAATCATGGCTGATTTTGACTATGAAGACATTTAACTGCCAAAGACATTCAAATGTAAATTGTATCAATTTCACAAGAAATCTTACTAATCTAAGACCAGTGAATGGACAGTAACTATATATCAGTTATTTTAACACAGAAATATTATTGTAATAGTTTAATTTAAGAAAGATATGTTATTTATTAAATGTCAAATAATTAGACTATAGTTAATGTATAACAGAATATGACCTTATAAGGTATCATTGTAAACTTTGAAAGGAAAGGAAAATAATAGTGATGTCATTTATTATCCCAAAGGAATTATAAAGGAATAAAATCATTAGGAAAATACTTAATAAATTTGAATAAAAAATTCAAATATTTTAACAATGTCCTAAAGGAGCAATTAACCAATCATCGAATTATGGTTACTATGACAACGAGACGTTTGAGGGCTTATTTTCCGTTAAATTATATAGACTCTGAAAAAACGAAGCGTGGGTAAGCGACGCGCAAAATTGGAACGATTGAGATTTTAATTTAAACAGTTATAAAAAGTCGAATCAGTGAACCAAGATGACCCAAAATGAATAGACGTCGATCTATAAAGAATACATGATGTCCAGGAACCAGATTAACTAAATTAATTAAAGAAAAAACCCAAGACCAGATGAAGAAGATGTTAGAAGTTTAAAACCAGCCCAAATTCGAAGAATATACGACTATCCTGATGACGACATTTCAACGTGAGATGAACTGATAAGTACCGAATAAATTCCTTATTCCCAAAACCCTAAATTACTTAAATTATTTTCAAACAATAAAATTTCTCACTATTTAAAAAGTAGTATTTTCTTTCAAAGGTAAAGGCATAATTTACTTACATAAAAAACATTTTTACTAAACTCCATATAACCTTATTTGAGAACACAATTTTTGTAACAGAAATACGACACTACCGAACAAATTGTAGAAACACATTATAACTTCTAAGTACATATAAGGTATGGTAGTGTACTTTTTTAATGTAACCAACGTTTATGTCTTATTTCATGATCCAAAGAACCCCAGATTTTAAAACTGGTAATGTTTTGTATGTTACTGAAGTCATTTTCGGCTACGATTAAATCAATTTTGCCAACTCTGAGATATTTTGTGTTTCAAGCTCTAAGCCGGAGCCGAATGTTATAACATTATTTGTAATTCATTTGTCATATTTATTGATGACCCAATTTGTATTAAAAAATACCGTACAGATCATTACTATCTTGTTATTTCATAGGATTTTGTAGAATATATGTGTGTTAGCGAAGTTTTAAGCAACAGCCAACTAGCGCTCATCACGAGTGGCCGAGTCGACAACCTGTTTAGCAGCGGGAACAATTCGAACGACACAGCTGTCTATGCTAATACCACGTATTATCTTAGAAATTAAATATTTTAATTGTTTTAACAGAAACAATTTGGCGCCACCCGGGAAGAACAATCCCTATGAATTAACAGGTAGGTTATACTGGTAACATTGACAACGCTACGGACTCCAGTAGTGACGTCGATTTATGTAACGACCAGTGTGAGGCAAACACACTACATTCACACGAATACACAATATAAACAAGTGTGATACATTTTGACAGGTACGACCACGTTTAAATTGTTACATATTGGCGACCAGCAACGTGCGGCTAGGAAGAATAACTAGCGGCGATCGTGAATAGACACGGTATGGTTACGAGGCGCAAAGGGAAGGAAACACCAAACCAAGAAGGAAACCCAGAAGAAATGGAGGAAGTTGAGGAAGTTGAAGTGGAGGAAACGACTGGAGAATTGTCAGAAGAGAACCCACAGGAGGACCAAATGGAAAATCCAAACCCACCTGAACCTGAACCAGAAATAGAAGCAGAAGTCATGGTAAACCAACAACCAGTCGAACCAACAGAAGAAACGAAACTAGATAGTTTGATGAGAATGATGATGGAACAGTTTGGACAAATGAATAGGAACCAGGAAGATTTTAATAAAAAAACTGGAGAAACTGGAAAAACTGGACCAAAACAGTGAAGAATTGAAGAAGCAAATGAAGGAGAGTATAGAATTCCTGAATGACAAGATAGAGAGCAACCATGAAGACTTGAAGAGAAGTCAGGAGGCATTGGAAAAGAAGAGTGAAGAGTTGAAGAAACAGATCAAGAAGGATCTAGAAATAGTAAATCAAAAGATGGAACTTAATCATGACATTCTCCAACGGAAAATCGAGGAAGTAGGTGAAAAGAACAGAGAAGAATTGAGATTCATGTTTGTAGAGTTTCGTGAAGAAGACAAACGGACAAAAACGGGGATGAATAAGAGATGGGAAGAAAAAAGTTACCCAGTAAATCAACTTCAAGAAACAATAGTTAGTGATTTCAAACAATTGAATGAAACACTAGACAGCACTCCTGAAGGTATCAAAGAAACGTTGAATGAGAACATGGAACCGGGGAATCAGAAAATAACACAGAAGGAGATGGAAACTGTAGAAGAAACAAATATATCGTTTTCTGAACATACAGATAACCATGACACAAAGAAAATCAAGCACATAAAAACCAACAACAGAAGAGGAAGAAAAAAGAATCGAATCATTAAGAAGATTAAGAAAACAAAGGAATTAAGAAAGGTATATAAAAGGAAACTCATCAAAACACGAGAAGAAGTGGAGATGATGAAGAACGGACTCATCGATGTATTTAATTTACCCATTACTGATCAAAGCAGATTAATAAAGTATAAAGATTGTAGGAGGACTCTGAGGGAAGTTATAAAAGGAATTCACCACCAATCAGTGGAGGAAAATTCCAGCCAATCTATACTTAAATGGGAAATACAAGAAATAGAAAGGACCCACAACAGAATAGTGTGTCACAAATTGCACAGGTTTCTAAAACACAGAATTCCACCAGCATTGGAAATGCAAAATAAAAATTTAATACTGACATTAGCAAAGGAATTACCATTAACTCCACCGATTAACAAACTACCTCTTAAAGTGAACGACGTAGGCATGGATAGAGGGGAACCCATGGTAGTAGAAGAAATACTATACCAAGTAACAGAGAATTACCTCATAAGAAAGGAGACGGTAATACACACCAGAGCGATCCGAATACAAAGGGGAGAGAAGGCGGAAAAGATACTGCAGGCCAATAATGTTGAAGGAGTTAGATCCGGAAGTAACCAACCAGTAGAAGAAGACTATGACTGGATACCCTTCAGCAATGACCCAGCAGAAAATTTCCGCATAGAATATAACAAACGAAACCCGCCGGAACTTTGGATTCCATCAAGAAGTAATGGAAATCGATCAAACACACCTCAGACAGAAAGGCAAGTCATTGACGAAGAAGAAGGGACGGCCGATAGGTGGAATGCCTAATGAACCATGATCAATGAAACTTAAAATATAATCATCCAGAATAAGTGTGTCTACCAAGCACTTGAAGGAGTAGAGGTGCATAATAACAAAGAGTCGAACAAGAGAAGGAAATAATAAAGGAAAGAAAAGGAGAAGTCAACTTAACAAAATATAAATAACAAGGTCCGGTGTATAGTAATATGAATAGAACAATTATGTATATCATAATAGACCGTATATCATCACAAAAGATGATGGTAATAATACTTACCAGATCAGTAATATCAATACAAGGAAAGTCAAGGGAGTTTATAACCAAACTTCAATAAAAAAGTTTTACGAGGAAGAATAAAACCATTGTGAAATGAAACGTATTTCAAAATTCCAAAAGAGATTGTAAGAGCAGCTTACTAACTTATTTAGATGATATATGCGGAACAATAAAAAGAATTAATATAAGTATATAATAATGAAAAAAAACAAAGGAAACAGTTACACAAATTCCTTTCAATTTAAATCAGTTTACAATATAACGAAAGATTGAGATATGAAGTATGAAGTAAAAAGTGAGATAATAAGGAATAAGTTACACACATTCCTATATAATAAAAATGTAAGAAGCACAAACTTACAATTATAATTAAAACAAAAAATAACTAAAAAGGAATACGCTACAAACATTCCTTTAAGGTAAGACCATTAACTTACCAAAGAATTATCAAAAATGATGTTGAATACAGAATAAAATAAACAAAAATAAAATCAAGCTCAAATTACTGAGATAAATACTTGAAATTATACTGAATCAAAAGTATTATAAGAAAAAAATAATAATAAAATTTTACCTGGTACAAGGAGAGAAAGAGAAATTGTATATAAAACCAATATACAGATATGGCTAAAGCAGAATTCTGCTAAATGACTAAGAAAAAAAAATGTCTAAGACAATTAAAATGATCACAACGAGCATTGAAAACAAAATAATGAAAAGTGAGATATGATGAAATTAACATATAAATAAAGATAAAAACAACCAAGTGTATAAGTAGATGATAGTGTATAGTTAAGGTATAGCGGAAGGAAGAATGAGTAGTAATGACAAAGTGATCTAAAAACAAACCACAAGGTGGACAATCCCAAAGTATATTATATTATATTATTATTATTATTAAGTCACAAGTTGACAAAGATTTAAGATTGACTGTTGAAAAGTCCAGCAATCCAAATGAACTGAGTAGAGAAGATGTGCCTCTAGTCTCAGAAAAATGAGTAGTAATGGGAGAAACCAACTACTATATAAAAGTTAGGGAAAAATTTGTGTATGAGGGAAAATGCACCAATGGAAATAAATAAAAACAGATCCAAATGAAATGGAATGAATTAAGTAAGACGAGAAATGAAGAATGGAGAATCAAACAAGGAAGAGGAGGAAAAAGGTTATCCATAACTGATAATTTCATAAAAAACTATGCTAGTGTTTTATTAAAATGATCAATTTTAGAGGAGAGGCATTATGTAATGATACAATTAAGCCAAATCCCGTACCAGTGATAAAAAAGATAATTCTTGATATAAAAATACTTCATATAAAATAAAATGTTTAAAAAATGATTAAAATGTAAATACTTTGACAAGACGTACAACGATATTACCCAACCCAAGTGATTGAGCCAACAACACAAATATAAAGAAGGGAACCACGTAACATACTTAAGAAAAATATGATAGACAAAACAATGAACTAACGAGAGAAGAATCAGAGGAAGAATGAAGAGGAGAACCGAACCAGGATGAAGACTATTGAAGATGAAGAAGAGGAAGAATGAAGAGGAGACAGGTTGAACCCAAGGGGAAACTAACACACATATAAAAGGGAAAGATTGTATGCTTAAAGATAGAATACGGTCAATAAACCTTGAATAATTATGTATTAATGAAAACAATGTTATTATTATCATTAACTTAACCTATGTACCCATTTTAAAGACAATACAATTGTAAAAAATAATATTAATATAGAAAAAGTACACTAACCCAGTCAGAAAGGTTAGATTTAACAAAACACAAATAACCTAATATCGTTAATAGTAAATGTCATACTAAAACAAAATAGTGAGAAATGGTAGGAGAAAGTATAGGGATTACCCATTAAATAACACTAATTACAAAACAGTGAACCAAAGTGAAGTGCTTTAGTGAAGTGTAAGTACCCTAAAAATAGTGAAGGTGTATGTGAAACATTAAAAATAGAATGATAAGTAAGCAGACACTCTGTGAAACATTGATAAACAACCAATGATTGGAGTGATATTATAAATAGTAATATATCTAGGTGTAATTAGAAATAGTAGTCCAAATTAATATAAGGGAAGCTTGTGATATTATCCAGGGAGAAAGCCCAGACAAATAACTTGTGTTAACATGGTATGATAGAATAGAATTAAAGTTTTGTTATTAAAATTAAGATTACAAAGAATACAACACCCCATGTTGAAAGGGGAATTAACCTTCATAATTTTATGAAAAGTGACAAGGTTTATCACTTTAGTTTGTAACTCAAGAAAGAAATCAATGTTAGTACTAGTAATAACTAATGACCTGTAAAGAATAGTTGGTTCAATGTTAAAGGAGGAATATGGCTGAAAGGAACCTACAGTCCATAAACCTAATTATGATATTTTAAAGGAAGAGTAATGAAAATATATGTTGAATAGTAGTTAGAACACAAACAAATAAGTGAAGCCCATCAGGCTGAATTCGAATGTAATTTAAAAAGGAAATACACTAAAAAACAATCATGGCTGATTTTGACTATGAAGACATTTAACTGCCAAAGACATTCAAATGTAAATTGTATCAATTTCACAAGAAATCTTACTAATCTAAGACCAGTGAATGGACAGTAACTATATATCAGTTATTTTAACACAGAAATATTATTGTAATAGTTTAATTTAAGAAAGATATGTTATTTATTAAATGTCAAATAATTAGACTATAGTTAATGTATAACAGAATATGACCTTATAAGGTATCATTGTAAACTTTGAAAGGAAAGGAAAATAATAGTGATGTCATTTATTATCCCAAAGGAATTATAAAGGAATAAAATCATTAGGAAAATACTTAATAAATTTGAATAAAAAATTCAAATATTTTAACAATGTCCTAAAGGAGCAATTAACCAATCATCGAATTATGGTTACTATGACAACGAGACGTTTGAGGGCTTATTTTCCGTTAAATTATATAGACTCTGAAAAAACGAAGCGTGGGTAAGCGACGCGCAAAATTGGAACGATTGAGATTTTAATTTAAACAGTTATAAAAAGTCGAATCAGTGAACCAAGATGACCCAAAATGAATAGACGTCGATCTATAAAGAATACATGATGTCCAGGAACCAGATTAACTAAATTAATTAAAGAAAAAACCCAAGACCAGATGAAGAAGATGTTAGAAGTTTAAAACCAGCCCAAATTCGAAGAATATACGACTATCCTGATGACGACATTTCAACGTGAGATGAACTGATAAGTACCGAATAAATTCCTTATTCCCAAAACCCTAAATTACTTAAATTATTTTCAAACAATAAAATTTCTCACTATTTAAAAAGTAGTATTTTCTTTCAAAGGTAAAGGCATAATTTACTTACATAAAAAACATTTTTACTAAACTCCATATAACCTTATTTGAGAACACAATTTTTGTAACAGAAATACGACACTACCGAACAAATTGTAGAAACACATTATAACTTCTAAGTACATATAAGGTATGGTAGTGTACTTTTTTAATGTAACCAACGTTTATGTCTTATTTCATGATCCAAAGAACCCCAGATTTTAAAACTGGTAATGTTTTGTATGTTACTGAAGTCATTTTCGGCTACGATTAAATCAATTTTGCCAACTCTGAGATATTTTGTGTTTCAAGCTCTAAGCCGGAGCCGAATGTTATAACATTATTTGTAATTCATTTGTCATATTTATTGATGACCCAATTTGTATTAAAAAATACCGTACAGATCATTACTATCTTGTTATTTCATAGGATTTTGTAGAATATATGTGTGTTAGCGAAGTTTTAAGCAACAGCCAACTAGCGCTCATCACGAGTGGCCGAGTCGACAACCTGTTTAGCAGCGGGAACAATTCGAACGACACAGCTGTCTATGCTAATACCACGTATTATCTTAGAAATTAAATATTTTAATTGTTTTAACAGAAACAATTTGGCGCCACCCGGGAAGAACAATCCCTATGAATTAACAGGTAGGTTATACTGGTAACATTGACAACGCTACGGACTCCAGTAGTGACGTCGATTTATGTAACGACCAGTGTGAGGCAAACACACTACATTCACACGAATACACAATATAAACAAGTGTGATACATTTTGACAGGTACGACCACGTTTAAATTGTTACATATTGGCGACCAGCAACGTGCGGCTAGGAAGAATAACTAGCGGCGATCATGAATAGACACGGTATGGTTACGAGGCGCAAAGGGAAGGAAACACCAAACCAAGAAGGAAACCCAGAAGAAATGGAGGAAGTTGAGGAAGTTGAAGTGGAGGAAACGACTGGAGAATTGTCAGAAGAGAACCCACAGGAGGACCAAATGGAAAATCCAAACCCACCTGAACCTGAACCAGAAATAGAAGCAGAAGTCATGGTAAACCAACAACCAGTCGAACCAACAGAAGAAACGAAACTAGATAGTTTGATGAGAATGATGATGGAACAGTTTGGACAAATGAATAGGAACCAGGAAGATTTTAATAAAAAAACTGGAGAAACTGGAAAAACTGGACCAAAACAGTGAAGAATTGAAGAAGCAAATGAAGGAGAGTATAGAATTCCTGAATGACAAGATAGAGAGCAACCATGAAGACTTGAAGAGAAGTCAGGAGGCATTGGAAAAGAAGAGTGAAGAGTTGAAGAAACAGATCAAGAAGGATCTAGAAATAGTAAATCAAAAGATGGAACTTAATCATGACATTCTCCAACGGAAAATCGAGGAAGTAGGTGAAAAGAACAGAGAAGAATTGAGATTCATGTTTGTAGAGTTTCGTGAAGAAGACAAACGGACAAAAACGGGGATGAATAAGAGATGGGAAGAAAAAAGTTACCCAGTAAATCAACTTCAAGAAACAATAGTTAGTGATTTCAAACAATTGAATGAAACACTAGACAGCACTCCTGAAGGTATCAAAGAAACGTTGAATGAGAACATGGAACCGGGGAATCAGAAAATAACACAGAAGGAGATGGAAACTGTAGAAGAAACAAATATATCGTTTTCTGAACATACAGATAACCATGACACAAAGAAAATCAAGCACATAAAAACCAACAACAGAAGAGGAAGAAAAAAGAATCGAATCATTAAGAAGATTAAGAAAACAAAGGAATTAAGAAAGGTATATAAAAGGAAACTCATCAAAACACGAGAAGAAGTGGAGATGATGAAGAACGGACTCATCGATGTATTTAATTTACCCATTACTGATCAAAGCAGATTAATAAAGTATAAAGATTGTAGGAGGACTCTGAGGGAAGTTATAAAAGGAATTCACCACCAATCAGTGGAGGAAAATTCCAGCCAATCTATACTTAAATGGGAAATACAAGAAATAGAAAGGACCCACAACAGAATAGTGTGTCACAAATTGCACAGGTTTCTAAAACACAGAATTCCACCAGCATTGGAAATGCAAAATAAAAATTTAATACTGACATTAGCAAAGGAATTACCATTAACTCCACCGATTAACAAACTACCTCTTAAAGTGAACGACGTAGGCATGGATAGAGGGGAACCCATGGTAGTAGAAGAAATACTATACCAAGTAACAGAGAATTACCTCATAAGAAAGGAGACGGTAATACACACCAGAGCGATCCGAATACAAAGGGGAGAGAAGGCGGAAAAGATACTGCAGGCCAATAATGTTGAAGGAGTTAGATCCGGAAGTAACCAACCAGTAGAAGAAGACTATGACTGGATACCCTTCAGCAATGACCCAGCAGAAAATTTCCGCATAGAATATAACAAACGAAACCCGCCGGAACTTTGGATTCCATCAAGAAGTAATGGAAATCGATCAAACACACCTCAGACAGAAAGGCAAGTCATTGACGAAGAAGAAGGGACGGCCGATAGGTGGAATGCCTAATGAACCATGATCAATGAAACTTAAAATATAATCATCCAGAATAAGTGTGTCTACCAAGCACTTGAAGGAGTAGAGGTGCATAATAACCAAGAGTCGAACAAGAGAAGGAAATAATAAAGGAAAGAAAAGGAGAAGTCAACTTAACAAAATATAAATAACAAGGTCCGGTGTATAGTAATATGAATAGAACAATTATGTATATCATAATAGACCGTATATCATCACAAAAGATAATGGTAATAATACTTACCAGATCAGTAATATCAATACAAGGAAAGTCAAGGGAGTTTATAACCAAACTTCAATAAAAAAGTTTTACGAGGAAGAATAAAACCATTGTGAAATGAAACGTATTTCAAAATTCCAAAAGAGATTGTAAGAGCAGCTTACTAACTTATTTAGATGATATATGCGGAACAATAAAAAGAATTAATATAAGTATATAATAATGAAAAAAAAACAAAGGAAACAGTTACACAAATTCCTTTCAATTTAAATCAGTTTACAATATAACGAAAGATTGAGATATGAAGTATGAAGTAAAAAGTGAGATAATAAGGAATAAGTTACACACATTCCTATATAATAAAAATGTAAGAAGCACAAACTTACAATTATAATTAAAACAAAAAATAACTAAAAAGGAATACGCTACAAACATTCCTTTAAGGTAAGACCATTAACTTACCAAAGAATTATGAAAAATGATGTTGAATACAGAATAAAATAAACAAAAATAAAATCAAGCTCAAATTACTGAGATAAATATTTGAAATTATACTGAATCAAAAGTATTATAAGAAAAAAATAATAATAAAATTTTACCTGGTACAAGGAGAGAAAGAGAAATTGTATATAAAACCAATATACAGATATGGCTAAAGCAGAATTCTGCTAAATGACTAAGAAAAAAAAATGTCTAAGACAATTAAAATGATCACAACGAGCATTGAAAACAAAATAATGAAAAGTGAGATATGATGAAATTAACATATAAATAAAGATAAAAACAACCAAGTGTATAAGTAGATGATAGTGTATAGTTAAGGTATAGCGGAAGGAAGAATGAGTAGTAATGACAAAGTGATCTAAAAACAAACCACAAGGTGGACAATCCCAAAGTATATTATATTATATTATTATTATTATTAAGTCACAAGTTGACAAAGATTTAAGATTGACTGTTGAAAAGTCCAGCAATCCAAATGAACTGAGTAGAGAAGATGTGCCTCTAGTCTCAGAAAAATGAGTAGTAATGGGAGAAACCAACTACTATATAAAAGTTAGGGAAAAATTTGTGTATGAGGGAAAATGCACCAATGGAAATAAATAAAAACAGATCCAAATGAAATGGAATGAATTAAGTAAGACGAGAAATGAAGAATGGAGAATCAAACAAGGAAGAGGAGGAAAAAGGTTATCCATAACTGATAATTTCATAAAAAACTATGCTAGTGTTTTATTAAAATGATCAATTTTAGAGGAGAGGCATTATGTAACGATACAATTAAGCCAAATCCCGTACCAGTGATAAAAAAGATAATTCTTGATATAAAAATACTTCATATAAAATAAAATGTTTAAAAAATGATTAAAATGTAAATACTTTGACAAGACGTACAACGATATTACCCAACCCAAGTGATTGAGCCAACAACACAAATATAAAGAAGGGAACCACGTAACATACTTAAGAAAAATATGATAGACAAAACAATGAACTAACGAGAGAAGAATCAGAGGAAGAATGAAGAGGAGAACCGAACCAGGATGAAGACTATTGAAGATGAAGAATGAAGAGGAGACAGGTTGAACCCAAGGGGAAACTAACACACATATAAAAGGGAAAGATTGTATGCTTAAAGATAGAATACGGTCAATAAACCTTGAATAATTATGTATTAATGAAAACAATGTTATTATTATCATTAACTTAACCTATGTACCCATTTTAAAGACAATACAATTGTAAAAAATAATATTAATATAGAAAAAGTACACTAACCCAGTCAGAAAGGTTAGATTTAACAAAACACAAATAACCTAATATCGTTAATAGTAAATGTCATACTAAAACAAAATAGTGAGAAATGGTAGGAGAAAGTATAGGGATTACCCATTAAATAACACTAATTACAAAACAGTGAACCAAAGTGAAGTGCTTTAGTGAAGTGTAAGTACCCTAAAAATAGTGAAGGTGTATGTGAAACATTAAAAATAGAATGATAAGTAAGCAGACACTCTGTGAAACATTGATAAACAACCAATGATTGGAGTGATATTATAAATAGTAATATATCTAGGTGTAATTAGAAATAGTAGTCCAAATTAATATAAGGGAAGCTTGTGATATTATCCAGGGAGAAAGCCCAGACAAATAACTTGTGTTAACATGGTATGATAGAATAGAATTAAAGTTTTGTTATTAAAATTAAGATTACAAAGAATACAACACCCCATGTTGAAAGGGGAATTAACCTTCATAATTTTATGAAAAGTGACAAGGTTTATCACTTTAGTTTGTAACTCAAGAAAGAAATCAATGTTAGTACTAGTAATAACTAATGACCTGTAAAGAATAGTTGGTTCAATGTTAAAGGAGGAATATGGCTGAAAGGAACCTACAATCCATAAACCTAATTATGATATTTTAAAGGAAGAGTAATGAAAATATATGTTGAATAGTAGTTAGAACACAAACAAATAAGTGAAGCCCATCAGGCTGAATTCGAATGTAATTTAAAAAGGAAATACACTAAAAAACAATCATGGCTGATTTTGACTATGAAGACATTTAACTGCCAAAGACATTCAAATGTAAATTGTATCAATTTCACAAGAAATCTTACTAATCTAAGACCAGTGAATGGACAGTAACTATATATCAGTTATTTTAACACAGAAATATTATTGTAATAGTTTAATTTAAGAAAGATATGTTATTTATTAAATGTCAAATAATTAGACTATAGTTAATGTATAACAGAATATGACCTTATAAGGTATCATTGTAAACTTTGAAAGGAAAGGAAAATAATAGTGATGTCATTTATTATCCCAAAGGAATTATAAAGGAATAAAATCATTAGGAAAATACTTAATAAATTTGAATAAAAAATTCAAATATTTTAACAATGTCCTAAAGGAGCAATTAACCAATCATCGAATTATGGTTACTATGACAACGAGACGTTTGAGGGCTTATTTTCCGTTAAATTATATAGACTCTGAAAAAACGAAGCGTGGGTAAGCGACGCGCAAAATTGGAACGATTGAGATTTTAATTTAAACAGTTATAAAAAGTCGAATCAGTGAACCAAGATGACCCAAAATGAATAGACGTCGATCTATAAAGAATACATGATGTCCAGGAACCAGATTAACTAAATTAATTAAAGAAAAAACCCAAGACCAGATGAAGAAGATGTTAGAAGTTTAAAACCAGCCCAAATTCGAAGAATATACGACTATCCTGATGACGACATTTCAACGTGAGATGAACTGATAAGTACCGAATAAATTCCTTATTCCCAAAACCCTAAATTACTTAAATTATTTTCAAACAATAAAATTTCTCACTATTTAAAAAGTAGTATTTTCTTTCAAAGGTAAAGGCATAATTTACTTACATAAAAAACATTTTTACTAAACTCCATATAACCTTATTTGAGAACACAATTTTTGTAACAGAAATACGACACTACCGAACAAATTGTAGAAACACATTATAACTTCTAAGTACATATAAGGTATGGTAGTGTACTTTTTTAATGTAACCAACGTTTATGTCTTATTTCATGATCCAAAGAACCCCAGATTTTAAAACTGGTAATGTTTTGTATGTTACTGAAGTCATTTTCGGCTATGATTAAATCAATTTTGCCAACTCTGAGATATTTTGTGTTTCAAGCTCTAAGCCGGAGCCGAATGTTATAAAATTATTTGTAATTCATTTGTCATATTTATTGATGACCCAATTTGTATTAAAAAATACCGTACAGATCATTACTATCTTGTTATTTCATAGGATTTTGTAGAATATATGTGTGTTAGCGAAGTTTTAAGCAACAGCCAACTAGCGCTCATCACGAGTGGCCGAGTCGACAACCTGTTTAGCAGCGGGAACAATTCGAACGACACAGCTGTCTATGCTAATACCACGTATTATCTTAGAAATTAAATATTTTAATTGTTTTAACAGAAACAATTTGGCGCCACCCGGGAAGAACAATCCCTATGAATTAACAGGTAGGTTATACTGGTAACATTGACAACGCTACGGACTCCAGTAGTGACGTCGATTTATGTAACGACCAGTGTGAGGCAAACACACTACATTCACACGAATACACAATATAAACAAGTGTGATACATTTTGACAGGTACGACCACGTTTAAATTGTTACATATTGGCGACCAGCAACGTGCGGCTAGGAAGAATAACTAGCGGCGATCATGAATAGACACGGTATGGTTACGAGGCGCAAAGGGAAGGAAACACCAAACCAAGAAGGAAACCCAGAAGAAATTGAGGAAGTTGAGGAAGTTGAAGTGGAGGAAACGACTGGAGAATTGTCAGAAGAGAACCCACAGGAGGACCAAATGGAAAATCCAAACCCACCTGAACCTGAACCAGAAATAGAAGCAGAAGTCATGGTAAACCAACAACCAGTCGAACCAACAGAAGAAACGAAACTAGATAGTTTGATGAGAATGATGATGGAACAGTTTGGACAAATGAATAGGAACCAGGAAGATTTTAATAAAAAAACTGGAGAAACTGGAAAAACTGGACCAAAACAGTGAAGAATTGAAGAAGCAAATGAAGGAGAGTATAGAATTCCTGAATGACAAGATAGAGAGCAACCATGAAGACTTGAAGAGAAGTCAGGAGGCATTGGAAAAGAAGAGTGAAGAGTTGAAGAAACAGATCAAGAAGGATCTAGAAATAGTAAATCAAAAGATGGAACTTAATCATGACATTCTCCAACGGAAAATCGAGGAAGTAGGTGAAAAGAACAGAGAAGAATTGAGATTCATGTTTGTAGAGTTTCGTGAAGAAGACAAACGGACAAAAACGGGGATGAATAAGAGATGGGAAGAAAAAAGTTACCCAGTAAATCAACTTCAAGAAACAATAGTTAGTGATTTCAAACAATTGAATGAAACACTAGACAGCACTCCTGAAGGTATCAAAGAAACGTTGAATGAGAACATGGAACCGGGGAATCAGAAAATAACACAGAAGGAGATGGAAACTGTAGAAGAAACAAATATATCGTTTTCTGAACATACAGATAACCATGACACAAAGAAAATCAAGCACATAAAAACCAACAACAGAAGAGGAAGAAAAAAGAATCGAATCATTAAGAAGATTAAGAAAACAAAGGAATTAAGAAAGGTATATAAAAGGAAACTCATCAAAACACGAGAAGAAGTGGAGATGATGAAGAACGGACTCATTGATGTATTTAATTTACCCATTACTGATCAAAGCAGATTAATAAAGTATAAAGATTGTAGGAGGACTCTGAGGGAAGTTATAAAAGGAATTCACCACCAATCAGTGGAGGAAAATTCCAGCCAATCTATACTTAAATGGGAAATACAAGAAATAGAAAGGACCCACAACAGAATAGTGTGTCACAAATTGCACAGGTTTCTAAAACACAGAATTCCACCAGCATTGGAAATGCAAAATAAAAATTTAATACTGACATTAGCAAAGGAATTACCATTAACTCCACCGATTAACAAACTACCTCTTAAAGTGAACGACGTAGGCATGGATAGAGGGGAACCCATGGTAGTAGAAGAAATACTATACCAAGTAACAGAGAATTACCTCATAAGAAAGGAGACGGTAATACACACCAGAGCGATCCGAATACAAAGGGGAGAGAAGGCGGAAAAGATACTGCAGGCCAATAATGTTGAAGGAGTTAGATCCGGAAGTAACCAACCAGTAGAAGAAGACTATGACTGGATACCCTTCAGCAATGACCCAGCAGAAAATTTCCGCATAGAATATAACAAACGAAACCCGCCGGAACTTTGGATTCCATCAAGAAGTAATGGAAATCGATCAAACACACCTCAGACAGAAAGGCAAGTCATTGACGAAGAAGAAGGGACGGCCGATAGGTGGAATGCCTAATGAACCATGATCAATGAAACTTAAAATATAATCATCCAGAATAAGTGTGTCTACCAAGCACTTGAAGGAGTAGAGGTGCATAATAACAAAGAGTCGAACAAGAGAAGGAAATAATAAAGGAAAGAAAAGGAGAAGTCAACTTAACAAAATATAAATAACAAGGTCCGGTGTATAGTAATATGAATAGAACAATTATGTATATCATAATAGACCGTATATCATCACAAAAGATAATGGTAATAATACTTACCAGATCAGTAATATCAATACAAGGAAAGTCAAGGGAGTTTATAACCAAACTTCAATAAAAAAGTTTTACGAGGAAGAATAAAACCATTGTGAAATAAAACGTATTTCAAAATTCCAAAAGAGATTGTAAGAGCAGCTTACTAACTTATTTAGATGATATATGCGGAACAATAAAAAGAATTAATATAAGTATATAATAATGAAAAAAAAACAAAGGAAACAGTTACACAAATTCCTTTCAATTTAAATCAGTTTACAATATAACGAAAGATTGAGATATGAAGTATGAAGTAAAAAGTGAGATAATAAGGAATAAGTTACACACATTCCTATATAATAAAAATGTAAGAAGCACAAACTTACAATTATAATTAAAACAAAAAATAACTAAAAAGGAATACGCTACAAACATTCCATTAAGGTAAGACCATTAACTTACCAAAGAATTATCAAAAATGATGTTGAATACAGAATAAAATAAACAAAAATAAAATCAAGCTCAAATTACTGAGATAAATACTTGAAATTATACTGAATCAAAAGTATTATAAGAAAAAAAAAATAATAAAATTTTACCTGGTACAAGGAGAGAAAGAGAAATTGTATGTAAAACCAATATACAGATATGGCTAAAGCAGAATTCTGCTAAATGACTAAGAAAAAAAAATGTCTAAGACAATTAAAATGATCACAACGAGCATTGAAAACAAAATAATGAAAAGTGAGATATGATGAAATTAACATATAAATAAAGATAAAAACAACCAAGTGTATAAGTAGATGATAGTGTATAGTTAAGGTATAGCGGAAGGAAGAATGAGTAGTAATGACAAAGTGATCTAAAAACAAACCACAAGGTGGACAATCCCAAAGTATATTATATTATATTATTATTATTATTAAGTCACAAGTTGACAAAGATTTAAGATTGACTGTTGAAAAGTCCAGCAATCCAAATGAACTGAGTAGAGAAGATGTGCCTCTAGTCTCAGAAAAATGAGTAGTAATGGGAGAAACCAACTACTATATAAAAGTTAGGGAAAAATTTGTGTATGAGGGAAAATGCACCAATGGAAATAAATAAAAACAGATCCAAATGAAATGGAATGAATTAAGTAAGACGAGAAATGAAGAATGGAGAATCAAACAAGGAAGAGGAGGAAAAAGGTTATCCATAACTGATAATTTCATAAAAAACTATGCTAGTGTTTTATTAAAATGATCAATTTTAGAGGAGAGGCATTATGTAACGATACAATTAAGCCAAATCCCGTACCAGTGATAAAAAAGATAATTCTTGATATAAAAATACTTCATATAAAATAAAATGTTTAAAAAATGATTAAAATGTAAATACTTTGACAAGACGTACAACGATATTACAAACCCAAGTGATTGAGCCAACAACACAAATATAAAGAAGGGAACCACGTAACATACTTAAGAAAAATATGATAGACAAAACAATGAACTAACGAGAGAAGAATCAGAGGAAGAATGAAGAGGAGAACCGAACCAGGATGAAGACTATTGAAGATGAAGAAGAGGAAGAATGAAGAGGAGATAGGTTGAACCCAAGGGGAAACTAACACACATATAAAAGGGAAAGATTGTATGCTTAAAGATAGAATACGGTCAATAAACCTTGAATAATTATGTATTAATGAAACCAATGTTATTATTATCATTAACTTAACCTATGTACCCATTTTAAAGACAATACAATTGTAAAATATAATAATATAGAAAAAGTACACTAACCCAGTCAGAAAGGTTAGATTTAACAAAACACAAATAACCTAATATCGTTAATAGTAAATGTCATACTAAAACAAAATAGTGAGAAATGGTAGGAGAAAGTATAGGGATTACCCATTAAATAACACTAATTACAAAACAGTGAACCAAAGTGAAGTGCTTTAGTGAAGTGTAAGTACCCTAAAAATAGTGAAGGCGTATGTGAAACATTAAAAATAGAATGATAAGTAAGCAGACACTCTGTGAAACATTGATAAACAACCAATGATTGGAGTGATATTATAAATAGTAATATATCTAGGTGTAATTAGAAATAGTAGTCCAAATTAATATAAGGGAAGCTTGTGATATTATCCAGGGAGAAAGCCCAGACAAATAACTTGTGTTAACATGGTATGATAGAATAGAATTAAAGTTTTGTTATTAAAATTAAGATTACAAAGAATACAACACCCCATGTTGAAAGGGGAATTAACCTTCATAATTTTATGAAAAGTGACAAGGTTTATCACTTTAGTTTGTAACTCAAGAAAGAAATCAATGTTAGTACTAGTAATAACTAATGACCTGTAAAGAATAGTTGGTTCAATGTTAAAGGAGGAATATGGCTGAAAGGAACCTACAGTCCATAAACCTAATTATGATATTTTAAAGGAAGAGTAATGAAAATATATGTTGAATAGTAGTTAGAACACAAACAAATAAGTGAAGCCCGTCAGGCTGAATTCGAATGTAATTTAAAAAGGAAATACACTAAAAAACAATCATGGCTGATTTTGACTATGAAGACATTTAACTGCCAAAGACATTCAAATGTAAATTGTATCAATTTCACATGAAATCTTACTAATCTAAGACCAGTGAATGGACAGTAATTATATATCAGTTATTTTAACACAGAAATATTATTGTAATAGTTTAATTTAAGAAAGATATGTTATTTATTAAATGTCAAATAATTAGACTATAGTTAATGTATAACAGAATATGACCTTATAAGGTATCATTGTAAACTTTGAAAGGAAAGAAAAATAATAGTGATGTCATTTATTATCCCAAAGGAATTATAAAGGAATAAAATCATTAGGAAAATACTTAATAAATTTGAATACAAAATTCAAATATTTTAACAATGTCCTAAAGGAGCAATTAACCAATCATCGAATTATGGTTACTATGACAACGAGACGTTTGAGGGCTTATTTTCCGTTAAATTATATAGACTCTGAAAAAACGAAGCGTGGGTAAGCGACGCGCAAAATTGGAACGATTGAGATTTTAATTTAAACAGTTATAAAAAGTCGAATCAGTGAACCAAGATGACCCAAAATGAATAGACGTCGATCTATAAAGAATACATGATGTCCAGGAACCAGATTAACTAAATTAATTAAAGAAAAAACCCAAGACCAGATGAAGAAGATGTTAGAAGTTTAAAACCAGCCCAAATTCGAAGAATATACGACTATCCTGATGACGACATTTCAACGTGAGATGAACTGATAAGTACCGAATAAATTCCTTATTCCCAAAACCCTAAATTACTTAAATTATTTTCAAACAATAAAATTTCTCACTATTTAAAAAGTAGTATTTTCTTTCAAAGGTAAAGGCATAATTTACTTACATAAAAAACATTTTTACTAAACTCCATATAACCTTATTTGAGAACACAATTTTTGTAACAGAAATACGACACTACCGAACAAATTGTAGAAACACATTATAACTTCTAAGTACATATAAGGTATGGTAGTGTACTTTTTTAATGTAACCAACGTTTATGTCTTATTTCATGATCCAAAGAACCCCAGATTTTAAAACTGGTAATGTTTTGTATGTTACTGAAGTCATTTTCGGCTACGATTAAATCAATTTTGCCAACTCTGAGATATTTTGTGTTTCAAGCTCTAAGCCGGAGCCGAATGTTATAACATTATTTGTAATTCATTTGTCATATTTATTGATGACCCAATTTGTATTAAAAAATACCGTACAGATCATTACTATCTTGTTATTTCATAGGATTTTGTAGAATATATGTGTGTTAGCGAAGTTTTAAGCAACAGCCAACTAGCGCTCATCACGAGTGGCCGAGTCGACAACCTGTTTAGCAGCGGGAACAATTCGAACGACACAGCTGTCTATGCTAATACCACGTATTATCTTAGAAATTAAATATTTTAATTGTTTTAACAGAAACAATTTGGCGCCACCCGGGAAGAACAATCCCTATGAATTAACAGGTAGGTTATACTGGTAACATTGACAACGCTACGGACTCCAGTAGTGACGTCGATTTATGTAACGACCAGTGTGAGGCAAACACACTACATTCACACGAATACACAATATAAACAAGTGTGATACATTTTGACAGGTACGACCACGTTTAAATTGTTACATATTGGCGACCAGCAACGTGCGGCTAGGAAGAATAACTAGCGGCGATCATGAATAGACACGGTATGGTTACGAGGCGCAAAGGGAAGGAAACACCAAACCAAGAAGGAAACCCAGAAGAAATGGAGGAAGTTGAGGAAGTTGAAGTGGAGGAAACGACTGGAGAATTGTCAGAAGAGAACCCACAGGAGGACCAAATGGAAAATCCAAACCCACCTGAACCTGAACCAGAAATAGAAGCAGAAGTCATGGTAAACCAACAACCAGTCGAACCAACAGAAGAAACGAAACTAGATAGTTTGATGAGAATGATGATGGAACAGTTTGGACAAATGAATAGGAACCAGGAAGATTTTAATAAAAAAACTGGAGAAACTGGAAAAACTGGACCAAAACAGTGAAGAATTGAAGAAGCAAATGAAGGAGAGTATAGAATTCCTGAATGACAAGATAGAGAGCAACCATGAAGACTTGAAGAGAAGTCAGGAGGCATTGGAAAAGAAGAGTGAAGAGTTGAAGAAACAGATCAAGAAGGATCTAGAAATAGTAAATCAAAAGATGGAACTTAATCATGACATTCTCCAACGGAAAATCGAGGAAGTAGGTGAAAAGAACAGAGAAGAATTGAGATTCATGTTTGTAGAGTTTCGTGAAGAAGACAAACGGACAAAAACGGGGATGAATAAGAGATGGGAAGAAAAAAGTTACCCAGTAAATCAACTTCAAGAAACAATAGTTAGTGATTTCAAACAATTGAATGAAACACTAGACAGCACTCCTGAAGGTATCAAAGAAACGTTGAATGAGAACATGGAACCGGGGAATCAGAAAATAACACAGAAGGAGATGGAAACTGTAGAAGAAACAAATATATCGTTTTCTGAACATACAGATAACCATGACACAAAGAAAATCAAGCACATAAAAACCAACAACAGAAGAGGAAGAAAAAAGAATCGAATCATTAAGAAGATTAAGAAAACAAAGGAATTAAGAAAGGTATATAAAAGGAAACTCATCAAAACACGAGAAGAAGTGGAGATGATGAAGAACGGACTCATCGATGTATTTAATTTACCCATTACTGATCAAAGCAGATTAATAAAGTATAAAGATTGTAGGAGGACTCTGAGGGAAGTTATAAAAGGAATTCACCACCAATCAGTGGAGGAAAATTCCAGCCAATCTATACTTAAATGGGAAATACAAGAAATAGAAAGGACCCACAACAGAATAGTGTGTCACAAATTGCACAGGTTTCTAAAACACAGAATTCCACCAGCATTGGAAATGCAAAATAAAAATTTAATACTGACATTAGCAAAGGAATTACCATTAACTCCACCGATTAACAAACTACCTCTTAAAGTGAACGACGTAGGCATGGATAGAGGGGAACCCATGGTAGTAGAAGAAATACTATACCAAGTAACAGAGAATTACCTCATAAGAAAGGAGACGGTAATACACACCAGAGCGATCCGAATACAAAGGGGAGAGAAGGCGGAAAAGATACTGCAGGCCAATAATGTTGAAGGAGTTAGATCCGGAAGTAACCAACCAGTAGAAGAAGACTATGACTGGATACCCTTCAGCAATGACCCAGCAGAAAATTTCCGCATAGAATATAACAAACGAAACCCGCCGGAACTTTGGATTCCATCAAGAAGTAATGGAAATCGATCAAACACACCTCAGACAGAAAGGCAAGTCATTGACGAAGAAGAAGGGACGGCCGATAGGTGGAATGCCTAATGAACCATGATCAATGAAACTTAAAATATAATCATCCAGAATAAGTGTGTCTACCAAGCACTTGAAGGAGTAGAGGTGCATAATAACCAAGAGTCGAACAAGAGAAGGAAATAATAAAGGAAAGAAAAGGAGAAGTCAACTTAACAAAATATAAATAACAAGGTCCGGTGTATAGTAATATGAATAGAACAATTATGTATATCATAATAGACCGTATATCATCACAAAAGATAATGGTAATAATACTTACCAGATCAGTAATATCAATACAAGGAAAGTCAAGGGAGTTTATAACCAAACTTCAATAAAAAAGTTTTACGAGGAAGAATAAAACCATTGTGAAATGAAACGTATTTCAAAATTCCAAAAGAGATTGTAAGAGCAGCTTACTAACTTATTTAGATGATATATGCGGAACAATAAAAAGAATTAATATAAGTATATAATAATGAAAAAAAAACAAAGGAAACAGTTACACAAATTCCTTTCAATTTAAATCAGTTTACAATATAACGAAAGATTGAGATATGAAGTATGAAGTAAAAAGTGAGATAATAAGGAATAAGTTACACACATTCCTATATAATAAAAATGTAAGAAGCACAAACTTACAATTATAATTAAAACAAAAAATAACTAAAAAGGAATACGCTACAAACATTCCTTTAAGGTAAGACCATTAACTTACCAAAGAATTATGAAAAATGATGTTGAATACAGAATAAAATAAACAAAAATAAAATCAAGCTCAAATTACTGAGATAAATATTTGAAATTATACTGAATCAAAAGTATTATAAGAAAAAAATAATAATAAAATTTTACCTGGTACAAGGAGAGAAAGAGAAATTGTATATAAAACCAATATACAGATATGGCTAAAGCAGAATTCTGCTAAATGACTAAGAAAAAAAAATGTCTAAGACAATTAAAATGATCACAACGAGCATTGAAAACAAAATAATGAAAAGTGAGATATGATGAAATTAACATATAAATAAAGATAAAAACAACCAAGTGTATAAGTAGATGATAGTGTATAGTTAAGGTATAGCGGAAGGAAGAATGAGTAGTA
This sequence comes from Magicicada septendecula, assembly GCA_034769895.1. Lineage (NCBI taxonomy): Eukaryota > Metazoa > Arthropoda > Insecta > Hemiptera > Cicadidae > Magicicada > Magicicada septendecula. The sequence goes on along the minus strand of CM068368.1, from coordinate 219,758,736 downwards.
ATGACAAAGTGATCTAAAAACAAACCACAAGGTGGACAATCCCAAAGTATATTATATTATATTATTATTATTATTAAGTCACAAGTTGACAAAGATTTAAGATTGACTGTTGAAAAGTCCAGCAATCCAAATGAACTGAGTAGAGAAGATGTGCCTCTAGTCTCAGAAAAATGAGTAGTAATGGGAGAAACCAACTACTATATAAAAGTTAGGGAAAAATTTGTGTATGAGGGAAAATGCACCAATGGAAATAAATAAAAACAGATCCAAATGAAATGGAATGAATTAAGTAAGACGAGAAATGAAGAATGGAGAATCAAACAAGGAAGAGGAGGAAAAAGGTTATCCATAACTGATAATTTCATAAAAAACTATGCTAGTGTTTTATTAAAATGATCAATTTTAGAGGAGAGGCATTATGTAACGATACAATTAAGCCAAATCCCGTACCAGTGATAAAAAAGATAATTCTTGATATAAAAATACTTCATATAAAATAAAATGTTTAAAAAATGATTAAAATGTAAATACTTTGACAAGACGTACAACGATATTACCCAACCCAAGTGATTGAGCCAACAACACAAATATAAAGAAGGGAACCACGTAACATACTTAAGAAAAATATGATAGACAAAACAATGAACTAACGAGAGAAGAATCAGAGGAAGAATGAAGAGGAGAACCGAACCAGGATGAAGACTATTGAAGATGAAGAATGAAGAGGAGACAGGTTGAACCCAAGGGGAAACTAACACACATATAAAAGGGAAAGATTGTATGCTTAAAGATAGAATACGGTCAATAAACCTTGAATAATTATGTATTAATGAAAACAATGTTATTATTATCATTAACTTAACCTATGTACCCATTTTAAAGACAATACAATTGTAAAAAATAATATTAATATAGAAAAAGTACACTAACCCAGTCAGAAAGGTTAGATTTAACAAAACACAAATAACCTAATATCGTTAATAGTAAATGTCATACTAAAACAAAATAGTGAGAAATGGTAGGAGAAAGTATAGGGATTACCCATTAAATAACACTAATTACAAAACAGTGAACCAAAGTGAAGTGCTTTAGTGAAGTGTAAGTACCCTAAAAATAGTGAAGGTGTATGTGAAACATTAAAAATAGAATGATAAGTAAGCAGACACTCTGTGAAACATTGATAAACAACCAATGATTGGAGTGATATTATAAATAGTAATATATCTAGGTGTAATTAGAAATAGTAGTCCAAATTAATATAAGGGAAGCTTGTGATATTATCCAGGGAGAAAGCCCAGACAAATAACTTGTGTTAACATGGTATGATAGAATAGAATTAAAGTTTTGTTATTAAAATTAAGATTACAAAGAATACAACACCCCATGTTGAAAGGGGAATTAACCTTCATAATTTTATGAAAAGTGACAAGGTTTATCACTTTAGTTTGTAACTCAAGAAAGAAATCAATGTTAGTACTAGTAATAACTAATGACCTGTAAAGAATAGTTGGTTCAATGTTAAAGGAGGAATATGGCTGAAAGGAACCTACAATCCATAAACCTAATTATGATATTTTAAAGGAAGAGTAATGAAAATATATGTTGAATAGTAGTTAGAACACAAACAAATAAGTGAAGCCCATCAGGCTGAATTCGAATGTAATTTAAAAAGGAAATACACTAAAAAACAATCATGGCTGATTTTGACTATGAAGACATTTAACTGCCAAAGACATTCAAATGTAAATTGTATCAATTTCACAAGAAATCTTACTAATCTAAGACCAGTGAATGGACAGTAACTATATATCAGTTATTTTAACACAGAAATATTATTGTAATAGTTTAATTTAAGAAAGATATGTTATTTATTAAATGTCAAATAATTAGACTATAGTTAATGTATAACAGAATATGACCTTATAAGGTATCATTGTAAACTTTGAAAGGAAAGGAAAATAATAGTGATGTCATTTATTATCCCAAAGGAATTATAAAGGAATAAAATCATTAGGAAAATACTTAATAAATTTGAATAAAAAATTCAAATATTTTAACAATGTCCTAAAGGAGCAATTAACCAATCATCGAATTATGGTTACTATGACAACGAGACGTTTGAGGGCTTATTTTCCGTTAAATTATATAGACTCTGAAAAAACGAAGCGTGGGTAAGCGACGCGCAAAATTGGAACGATTGAGATTTTAATTTAAACAGTTATAAAAAGTCGAATCAGTGAACCAAGATGACCCAAAATGAATAGACGTCGATCTATAAAGAATACATGATGTCCAGGAACCAGATTAACTAAATTAATTAAAGAAAAAACCCAAGACCAGATGAAGAAGATGTTAGAAGTTTAAAACCAGCCCAAATTCGAAGAATATACGACTATCCTGATGACGACATTTCAACGTGAGATGAACTGATAAGTACCGAATAAATTCCTTATTCCCAAAACCCTAAATTACTTAAATTATTTTCAAACAATAAAATTTCTCACTATTTAAAAAGTAGTATTTTCTTTCAAAGGTAAAGGCATAATTTACTTACATAAAAAACATTTTTACTAAACTCCATATAACCTTATTTGAGAACACAATTTTTGTAACAGAAATACGACACTACCGAACAAATTGTAGAAACACATTATAACTTCTAAGTACATATAAGGTATGGTAGTGTACTTTTTTAATGTAACCAACGTTTATGTCTTATTTCATGATCCAAAGAACCCCAGATTTTAAAACTGGTAATGTTTTGTATGTTACTGAAGTCATTTTCGGCTATGATTAAATCAATTTTGCCAACTCTGAGATATTTTGTGTTTCAAGCTCTAAGCCGGAGCCGAATGTTATAAAATTATTTGTAATTCATTTGTCATATTTATTGATGACCCAATTTGTATTAAAAAATACCGTACAGATCATTACTATCTTGTTATTTCATAGGATTTTGTAGAATATATGTGTGTTAGCGAAGTTTTAAGCAACAGCCAACTAGCGCTCATCACGAGTGGCCGAGTCGACAACCTGTTTAGCAGCGGGAACAATTCGAACGACACAGCTGTCTATGCTAATACCACGTATTATCTTAGAAATTAAATATTTTAATTGTTTTAACAGAAACAATTTGGCGCCACCCGGGAAGAACAATCCCTATGAATTAACAGGTAGGTTATACTGGTAACATTGACAACGCTACGGACTCCAGTAGTGACGTCGATTTATGTAACGACCAGTGTGAGGCAAACACACTACATTCACACGAATACACAATATAAACAAGTGTGATACATTTTGACAGGTACGACCACGTTTAAATTGTTACATATTGGCGACCAGCAACGTGCGGCTAGGAAGAATAACTAGCGGCGATCATGAATAGACACGGTATGGTTACGAGGCGCAAAGGGAAGGAAACACCAAACCAAGAAGGAAACCCAGAAGAAATTGAGGAAGTTGAGGAAGTTGAAGTGGAGGAAACGACTGGAGAATTGTCAGAAGAGAACCCACAGGAGGACCAAATGGAAAATCCAAACCCACCTGAACCTGAACCAGAAATAGAAGCAGAAGTCATGGTAAACCAACAACCAGTCGAACCAACAGAAGAAACGAAACTAGATAGTTTGATGAGAATGATGATGGAACAGTTTGGACAAATGAATAGGAACCAGGAAGATTTTAATAAAAAAACTGGAGAAACTGGAAAAACTGGACCAAAACAGTGAAGAATTGAAGAAGCAAATGAAGGAGAGTATAGAATTCCTGAATGACAAGATAGAGAGCAACCATGAAGACTTGAAGAGAAGTCAGGAGGCATTGGAAAAGAAGAGTGAAGAGTTGAAGAAACAGATCAAGAAGGATCTAGAAATAGTAAATCAAAAGATGGAACTTAATCATGACATTCTCCAACGGAAAATCGAGGAAGTAGGTGAAAAGAACAGAGAAGAATTGAGATTCATGTTTGTAGAGTTTCGTGAAGAAGACAAACGGACAAAAACGGGGATGAATAAGAGATGGGAAGAAAAAAGTTACCCAGTAAATCAACTTCAAGAAACAATAGTTAGTGATTTCAAACAATTGAATGAAACACTAGACAGCACTCCTGAAGGTATCAAAGAAACGTTGAATGAGAACATGGAACCGGGGAATCAGAAAATAACACAGAAGGAGATGGAAACTGTAGAAGAAACAAATATATCGTTTTCTGAACATACAGATAACCATGACACAAAGAAAATCAAGCACATAAAAACCAACAACAGAAGAGGAAGAAAAAAGAATCGAATCATTAAGAAGATTAAGAAAACAAAGGAATTAAGAAAGGTATATAAAAGGAAACTCATCAAAACACGAGAAGAAGTGGAGATGATGAAGAACGGACTCATTGATGTATTTAATTTACCCATTACTGATCAAAGCAGATTAATAAAGTATAAAGATTGTAGGAGGACTCTGAGGGAAGTTATAAAAGGAATTCACCACCAATCAGTGGAGGAAAATTCCAGCCAATCTATACTTAAATGGGAAATACAAGAAATAGAAAGGACCCACAACAGAATAGTGTGTCACAAATTGCACAGGTTTCTAAAACACAGAATTCCACCAGCATTGGAAATGCAAAATAAAAATTTAATACTGACATTAGCAAAGGAATTACCATTAACTCCACCGATTAACAAACTACCTCTTAAAGTGAACGACGTAGGCATGGATAGAGGGGAACCCATGGTAGTAGAAGAAATACTATACCAAGTAACAGAGAATTACCTCATAAGAAAGGAGACGGTAATACACACCAGAGCGATCCGAATACAAAGGGGAGAGAAGGCGGAAAAGATACTGCAGGCCAATAATGTTGAAGGAGTTAGATCCGGAAGTAACCAACCAGTAGAAGAAGACTATGACTGGATACCCTTCAGCAATGACCCAGCAGAAAATTTCCGCATAGAATATAACAAACGAAACCCGCCGGAACTTTGGATTCCATCAAGAAGTAATGGAAATCGATCAAACACACCTCAGACAGAAAGGCAAGTCATTGACGAAGAAGAAGGGACGGCCGATAGGTGGAATGCCTAATGAACCATGATCAATGAAACTTAAAATATAATCATCCAGAATAAGTGTGTCTACCAAGCACTTGAAGGAGTAGAGGTGCATAATAACAAAGAGTCGAACAAGAGAAGGAAATAATAAAGGAAAGAAAAGGAGAAGTCAACTTAACAAAATATAAATAACAAGGTCCGGTGTATAGTAATATGAATAGAACAATTATGTATATCATAATAGACCGTATATCATCACAAAAGATAATGGTAATAATACTTACCAGATCAGTAATATCAATACAAGGAAAGTCAAGGGAGTTTATAACCAAACTTCAATAAAAAAGTTTTACGAGGAAGAATAAAACCATTGTGAAATAAAACGTATTTCAAAATTCCAAAAGAGATTGTAAGAGCAGCTTACTAACTTATTTAGATGATATATGCGGAACAATAAAAAGAATTAATATAAGTATATAATAATGAAAAAAAAACAAAGGAAACAGTTACACAAATTCCTTTCAATTTAAATCAGTTTACAATATAACGAAAGATTGAGATATGAAGTATGAAGTAAAAAGTGAGATAATAAGGAATAAGTTACACACATTCCTATATAATAAAAATGTAAGAAGCACAAACTTACAATTATAATTAAAACAAAAAATAACTAAAAAGGAATACGCTACAAACATTCCATTAAGGTAAGACCATTAACTTACCAAAGAATTATCAAAAATGATGTTGAATACAGAATAAAATAAACAAAAATAAAATCAAGCTCAAATTACTGAGATAAATACTTGAAATTATACTGAATCAAAAGTATTATAAGAAAAAAAAAATAATAAAATTTTACCTGGTACAAGGAGAGAAAGAGAAATTGTATGTAAAACCAATATACAGATATGGCTAAAGCAGAATTCTGCTAAATGACTAAGAAAAAAAAATGTCTAAGACAATTAAAATGATCACAACGAGCATTGAAAACAAAATAATGAAAAGTGAGATATGATGAAATTAACATATAAATAAAGATAAAAACAACCAAGTGTATAAGTAGATGATAGTGTATAGTTAAGGTATAGCGGAAGGAAGAATGAGTAGTAATGACAAAGTGATCTAAAAACAAACCACAAGGTGGACAATCCCAAAGTATATTATATTATATTATTATTATTATTAAGTCACAAGTTGACAAAGATTTAAGATTGACTGTTGAAAAGTCCAGCAATCCAAATGAACTGAGTAGAGAAGATGTGCCTCTAGTCTCAGAAAAATGAGTAGTAATGGGAGAAACCAACTACTATATAAAAGTTAGGGAAAAATTTGTGTATGAGGGAAAATGCACCAATGGAAATAAATAAAAACAGATCCAAATGAAATGGAATGAATTAAGTAAGACGAGAAATGAAGAATGGAGAATCAAACAAGGAAGAGGAGGAAAAAGGTTATCCATAACTGATAATTTCATAAAAAACTATGCTAGTGTTTTATTAAAATGATCAATTTTAGAGGAGAGGCATTATGTAACGATACAATTAAGCCAAATCCCGTACCAGTGATAAAAAAGATAATTCTTGATATAAAAATACTTCATATAAAATAAAATGTTTAAAAAATGATTAAAATGTAAATACTTTGACAAGACGTACAACGATATTACAAACCCAAGTGATTGAGCCAACAACACAAATATAAAGAAGGGAACCACGTAACATACTTAAGAAAAATATGATAGACAAAACAATGAACTAACGAGAGAAGAATCAGAGGAAGAATGAAGAGGAGAACCGAACCAGGATGAAGACTATTGAAGATGAAGAAGAGGAAGAATGAAGAGGAGATAGGTTGAACCCAAGGGGAAACTAACACACATATAAAAGGGAAAGATTGTATGCTTAAAGATAGAATACGGTCAATAAACCTTGAATAATTATGTATTAATGAAACCAATGTTATTATTATCATTAACTTAACCTATGTACCCATTTTAAAGACAATACAATTGTAAAATATAATAATATAGAAAAAGTACACTAACCCAGTCAGAAAGGTTAGATTTAACAAAACACAAATAACCTAATATCGTTAATAGTAAATGTCATACTAAAACAAAATAGTGAGAAATGGTAGGAGAAAGTATAGGGATTACCCATTAAATAACACTAATTACAAAACAGTGAACCAAAGTGAAGTGCTTTAGTGAAGTGTAAGTACCCTAAAAATAGTGAAGGCGTATGTGAAACATTAAAAATAGAATGATAAGTAAGCAGACACTCTGTGAAACATTGATAAACAACCAATGATTGGAGTGATATTATAAATAGTAATATATCTAGGTGTAATTAGAAATAGTAGTCCAAATTAATATAAGGGAAGCTTGTGATATTATCCAGGGAGAAAGCCCAGACAAATAACTTGTGTTAACATGGTATGATAGAATAGAATTAAAGTTTTGTTATTAAAATTAAGATTACAAAGAATACAACACCCCATGTTGAAAGGGGAATTAACCTTCATAATTTTATGAAAAGTGACAAGGTTTATCACTTTAGTTTGTAACTCAAGAAAGAAATCAATGTTAGTACTAGTAATAACTAATGACCTGTAAAGAATAGTTGGTTCAATGTTAAAGGAGGAATATGGCTGAAAGGAACCTACAGTCCATAAACCTAATTATGATATTTTAAAGGAAGAGTAATGAAAATATATGTTGAATAGTAGTTAGAACACAAACAAATAAGTGAAGCCCGTCAGGCTGAATTCGAATGTAATTTAAAAAGGAAATACACTAAAAAACAATCATGGCTGATTTTGACTATGAAGACATTTAACTGCCAAAGACATTCAAATGTAAATTGTATCAATTTCACATGAAATCTTACTAATCTAAGACCAGTGAATGGACAGTAATTATATATCAGTTATTTTAACACAGAAATATTATTGTAATAGTTTAATTTAAGAAAGATATGTTATTTATTAAATGTCAAATAATTAGACTATAGTTAATGTATAACAGAATATGACCTTATAAGGTATCATTGTAAACTTTGAAAGGAAAGAAAAATAATAGTGATGTCATTTATTATCCCAAAGGAATTATAAAGGAATAAAATCATTAGGAAAATACTTAATAAATTTGAATACAAAATTCAAATATTTTAACAATGTCCTAAAGGAGCAATTAACCAATCATCGAATTATGGTTACTATGACAACGAGACGTTTGAGGGCTTATTTTCCGTTAAATTATATAGACTCTGAAAAAACGAAGCGTGGGTAAGCGACGCGCAAAATTGGAACGATTGAGATTTTAATTTAAACAGTTATAAAAAGTCGAAGCAGTGAACCAAGATGACCCAAAATGAATAGACGTCGATCTATAAAGAATACATGATGTCCAGGAACCAGATTAACTAAATTAATTAAAGAAAAAACCCAAGACCAGATGAAGAAGATGTTAGAAGTTTAAAACCAGCCCAAATTCGAAGAATATACGACTATCCTGATGACGACATTTCAACGTGAGATGAACTGATAAGTACCGAATAAATTCCTTATTCCCAAAACCCTAAATTACTTAAATTATTTTCAAACAATAAAATTTCTCACTATTTAAAAAGTAGTATTTTCTTTCAAAGGTAAAGGCATAATTTACTTACATAAAAAACATTTTTACTAAACTCCATATAACCTTATTTGAGAACACAATTTTTGTAACAGAAATACGACACTACCGAAAAATTGTAGAAACACATTATAACTTCTAAGTACATATAAGGTATGGTAGTGTACTTTTTTAATGTAACCAACGTTTATGTCTTATTTCATGATCCAAAGAACCCCAGATTTTAAAACTGGTAATGTTTTGTATGTTACTGAAGTCATTTTCGGCTACGATTAAATCAATTTTGCCAACGCTGAGATATTTTGTGTTTCAAGCTCTAAGCCGGAGCTGAATGTTATAAAATTATTTGTAATTCATTTGTCATATTTATTGATGACCCAATTTGTATTAAAAAATACCGTACAGAGCATTACTATCTTGTTATTTCATAGGATTTTGTAGAATATATGTGTGTTAGCGAAGTTTTAAGCAACAGCCAACTAGCGCTCATCACGAGTGGCCGAGTCGACAACCTGTTTAGCAGCGGGAACAATTCGAACGACACAGCTGTCTATGCTAATACCACGTATTATCTTAGAAATTAAATATTTTAATTGTTTTAACAGAAACAATTTGGCGCCACCCGGGAAGAACAATCCCTATGAATTAACAGGTAGGTTATACTGGTAACATTGACAACGCTACGGACTCCAGTAGTGACGTCGATTTATGTAACGACCAGTGTGAGGCAAACACACTACATTCACACGAATACACAATATAAACAAGTGTGATACATTTTGACAGGTACGACCACGTTTAATTGTTACAAAGTTCACAATAAAAATGGAATATACAAAACAGAACTTCCAGATTGCAATAAATTTTATGTAGGTCAAATGAAAAAAAGAATAGTTCTTAGATCGCTTGATCACCATTAAAAGTGTTTTTAAAGCCTAATAATAATAATAACAATAATACACTACTTAAAGAGCAAATACAAATAAGAACAAAACAAGATGATTTATTTTAAATTATAAATTTATTAAAATAAAGAGAGCATAAACATTAAGTATTTTAATATAACTACCAAATTAGCTGACTACATAAACAAACATTAAACAATCAAAAATTTCAATCAAAAGAAAAATTGATTATTCATCAATTTGAATTATAATCAAAACAAAATCAATCATTTGTTATTTCACTTTGAAACGCCTGATGATACAGATTGTTCTGTGAAATGTACGTCAGGTTTTTATATTATAATATTTTACTCGCGGATGTCCTGCCTCCTTCAAGCCCCACAATGGAAGCCAATTTATAATGTTTAACTCGCGTCTTGTGTTCGTTCGTATAGTATACCTCTGAAAATATAACAGTGTGTCTGAGTGGAAAAATGTGTCTGTGTTTCTTACCACTGCGTCCTCGCACGGCGATGTACTTCACGATGTTTGGGCCCGTAGCGAACGTACTGGGGACCAGGTATCGTAGTTCCCGATCTGAGGTTCAAACGTAGTGGATAATCTCCGGGTGGCGCCAAATTGTTTATATAAAACAATTAAAATTGTTTCCTTATCGACGCTCTATTTGAACGAGGCGACGAATTCAATCCGTCCCGCCTCTTCTCAAATTTTTGTCAATCGAGTTAGCAGTTGCAGTATTCGCTACTTGCGCGCTAGACGTCGCATCGGAAACCTTCACTATACATTATAATTTTAAACATACACTTTGCTACTGAAAATAAAACACGATTTAACACACACAGTATAAATTTATTATAAAATTGAAGTTAATATTTTATAGACACAAGTTGTAATTAATTTTTCATATATATTTCTGCAACAGATAATTCTTTATAAGACTCTCTCCAGGGTTAAACTATCGACTTTTGAATACAAATAAACAGTATGGAGTTTTATTTTGCCGATCAACAAATATCTCTGTTGATGTTTGTGGGTTGTTTGGATCACGTTAAAAGGTTCAGATGCAGTTACAATATTAAAAATACACAACCTTACAATGTTTTTTCCTTAAGTAGGATAATGTGTAGTGGCAATTGTTTTGTTTAAGTGTCATACAAGATGTTTAAAATTCGTACATAAATATGAGGTTAGATCTATAGTTAACAAATTTTCAGTGATTTAATATTACAATCCAGTCCTTGCAAGAGAATAAAAATGATTCAGTGGTATTCAACATATACTGAGAAATATTAAAGTGCGTTTATTTTTTGGAAGTTGAAATAATTTAACTGATACTTAACAGCCTTGCAGTACGGTATTACTCGGGATGACGAGGAGGAAGGATTATGGCATCAATATTATTCCTGTGTTCTTTATTCAAGCTTCGGCATCTTTTTCAAAGTTGTTTGGACTTATTTAGATATTTCGTCTTGAATTAAACGTCTTCTCCCTCTGGAAATGGTATTCCGCATCCATCAGACATCCGTACTATCAATTTCTATACTTTGTTTTACTTTTAAGATGTTTTAAATATTAAAATGTGTTGTACAGAAATTTCGCATCTGGCTTGCGATAGCGTCACTTTCTAAGTAAGTGTATTTAACGGTAATTACCTCGTTAAACGGTCGTTTCCATGGTTACGTCATTGCTCTCATTGGGTGAGCTGAACATGAACACATTGTTATCAATTTTCGAATTCCTTTCAAATCTTCCCATATCTTCGGACTTTCTTCGTCCTCTTATCTTCCTTCTGAGTTATTATCTAAATGCACTGTCATTTATATTTTCTCACAAAGATTATTTTGATACCCCACAATATTGGGTTTTATCAAGTTTTCTAAGTTTACAATTAATTTCCTACTTACTAATTACATTTCTTTGTTTATATAATTCCTTAATTTAATATTTGGTTTTTAATAATAACTACCATTCATACTTGGTGAATTAGTCACCTTGGATTTGTCCATTACATGGTGATTTTTATACAATCAGTAATTGTTTATGTTTGACCGTTAGGCCTGTTTCACATTTAAGTAGCCATTACTGGATTTTTGTGGCTTCATACACAATATATTTCATTTAGTCCTAAATTGTTATTTTGCATTTATAATTAGGTTTAATGTCTCTGGATGTGTTTTAATTTAGTCTTTGTTAGTAACAACTGTGTTATTCAATCTTACTTGCTAATTATTTGCTATTCATTTCCAATATAACATATAACATCTAAGTCTATGGTCTGTATGACTCTTACAGCCATATCCAATTCATAAATAACAGTTTATACAATTCATTATTTCTTATTTGTTGTTCTGGTGCTAAACAATCTCACCTTTATTGCACTTTTTTATCATTAAACTCCCCTTATAACATGGGTATTTACTTAATGTTAATACAGACTTATTTTCTAATGCTTTTTGCTCTCCCTTCCATGTTAACACCATCTAATTACTTTTCCTTGTGAATCACACCTTTAAACTTTTACAATACATTTTTAAGTTATAACAATACTATTTCCTAGTCATCACAGTGAATATCACTACTTAGTGTTCATTATTTACTGAATCAATGTTCTATCCTAAATACTATTCATTGTAACTTTGGTAAATGTTATTGTTCACTCTTAAAACTAACACATGAGTTATTTTACTAAGTCTTGACCTTAGCCTACTCTCCTCTTACTATTTTTATGATAGACAATATTTGTATTTATTTTTCACTTGCACTTTCTTAAATTATTTAGTGTTCATTATAATTTACTTAGTGTTTCTTTATTATTATATCACTCTAGGATAAATCACTTTCACTAATTCAACTTCCATTTATTTCTCATCATTTTATTCTCTTTCTCTACATACCATCTATATAGAATTATTAATATTGTGTCTTTCTTTGTTAACAAATTACATATATCCCTAACTCTTTTGGTTAGTGTACTTTTATACATTGTTTCATATTACTGACGGTTTATAATTGTCATTCTATCAATACTAACATTCATTAATAGTTTTGGTTCTTAACCGAATTTATTTTCTTTATTATTTTGGATTACATTACTTCTCCCTTCTCTATTTTTTGTTACTTGTCTAGTTTTCTTGACGTGTTTCATTTTGTTTTCTTCCTCGTGGGTTTGTTCTCTCTTGGTTTTCATTCTTCTTCTCCTTCCTCCGTCTTGTTTTCTTTATTTTGGTTTCTTAACTGGCCAATCTCTGGGGTGGGGTCAATGTCGTTTGTCTGTCAGTCTAATATTTGAGTTTCTTTATTAATCACTTTCGGTTTATTACTCCTTCTCCTTCCATGTTAATTACCTTTTATTTATTTTTTACTATCCACATAATTTATTTATTCAAACATAATATCATTTAGCATTTTTTTTATACATACTTATTGTTATCAAAATTTATCTGAATTTGGTGATGTTATATAATGCTCTCCCACCAAAATTGATCATTTTATAAAACGTGATTCTAAGTTTGATGAAATTATCAATTGTATTGTATCATTTCTTAAACTCTCCTACTTGTCACTCGATTTTTTATGCTTAATTCTGTATCTTTTATTTCCTATCTTCTGATTCTTTTCTTCGTCATTTTTTCTTATTACGAACTGGCTTATTGATTTGTTATTATAAATTATGCCCTATAATTCTTATTTTCCCTAACTAACTTTACCTTGTAGTTGCAATCGATTCGGATGGGCTCTATTGGCTTACCTAACTCCATCGTTCAAAACTACTCTTATTCTGAGATCAGGGGAACATCATCCCTGCTCAGTAAAATGATTGCTGGACTTATTCAACAGTCAATCTCAATTAATGAATCTTAAATACAGTCATCTCGTGACTCAACATAATAATAATAATCATAACATTTGTTGGGAATCTTTTACCTTTATATTTCATTATTTCTCATTTCGGGTCATATATTTTTTCATCTTTCTTTATAGATACTACTTAGTAATACTTGAAGCATTGCTTTTTATTGATACAATTCACATTTTTATTCATTTTTAATTACTTTTTGTTTCATCTCAATTCATATTACAACTCTTAGAATGTTTATTTTACTTGTTTCGTTTTTTGATCATTGGTTTTATCAATCTTACTTCCCATTTCTTTCTAAATAGTAGTGGAAGTTGGTCATTTTGATAGATCTTATTTTTTTTTCATAACTTTTTAAATGTCATAGTAAGTTAGTGTTTCTTATTAGTTAGGAATTTTTGTAGCTTATTCCTTTATAGTATGTTTTGCTTTTTTGTGCCTCATATTTTGGCTAAAGATTATTGTAACTTAATTCTTGGATTTCGTTGTCCATGACGTGTCCGTTACTTAACTAAATATCACTATAATATTGACGACTCGGAACACTAAGTTTTTTATAAGTAAAAACGTAAAGTTTTACCTTACAGCCTAAACTGGCTTTCACCTATAGAAGGCTTCATCAGAGGCTGTCGTTACTCCAAGCGCTTCCCAAAATCCATAAAGAAGACATTCCGATCCGCCCCATTATCAACTACCGTATTGCCCCTGCACACAAACTGGCAAAATATCTAGACAAAATTATTAGACAACACACACAAATAGACAACAACATTGCAGTAAAAAACAACACTGACCTAGTAACAAAAATAAAAGACATACACATCCCCCATAATGCCACATTAGCCTCCTTTGACATTAAAAACCTGTACACAAACATCCCCATCTCTGAAACAATCACCATCCTACAAAACAAACTCAAACAGAACAACACACCAGACGAACTTATCAATGAAATAACAGAAACTCTGAACATTATCACAAAACAAAACTACTTTACTTATAACAATAAATACTACACACAGAACGATGGCCTACCCATGGGCTCCCCCATATCCAGCATTCTAGCAGAAGTCTTCCACCAACACTTAGAAAAAACAAAAATACTCACAAACAATGACAGACACTCACATAAAATACTATATTGGCACAGATACGTTGATGACATTCTAATACTATACAGGGGAAACAAAAGACAATGTGAACAGTTACTAACGCACATAAACAAAATACATAAAAACATAACCTTCACTGCCGAATACGAACACAACAATACCATAAACTTCTTAGACCTCTCCATCACAAAACTAGAACACAGGCACAAATTCAGTATATACAGAAAACCAACTACAACTGACACACTAATACACAACACCTCAAATCACCCAATACAACACAAACTAGCTGCTTTTAGAACCATGATACATAGACTTAACAACATCCCCTTAGATGAAATAGACTACAAAGACGAACTAAACACGATAAAATATCTAGCAGAATCTAACGGTTATGACAGAACAATAGTCAGTAAACTCCTACACAAAACACAAAACAAACAACAGACAAAGACAGAAAACAACAAACTCATAACACTAACATACATCAACAAACAAACAGAAAAAATTGCCCACAAATTCAAAAAAGCAGGATACAGAATCGCTTACAAAACTACTAACAAAACAGAACACACACTATCAAAACGCATGCCCAAAGCACAAAACAAATTCGATCTACCCGGTGTATATAAACTAAATTGTTCAAATTGCAGTAAATTCTACATAGGCCAAACAGGACGTAGCTTCAAACAGAGATACATTGAACACACAAAAGCACTCCACACCACTACAGAATCTACCTTTGCAAACCACCTCATTGAAGCAAACCACACATATAAAAACATCGACAATAACATGAACATACTACACGTACACACAAAAGGCCGAAAACTAGACACTCTAGAACAATTAGAAATATACAAACACACAAAAACAAATAAAAACGACATCCTAAACGAACAGACACAATTCAAATCGCACGCATTATTCGAACACATCTCACCACACACACACAGCTTCAATCTTTCGAAACACTATCTCGTCGCCAACAACAAGACGAGCAGCGCTACTAACGACAGCCTCTGATGAAGCCTTCTATAGGTGAAAGCCGGTTTAGGCTGTAAGGTAAAACTTTACGTTTTTACTTATAAAAAACTTAGTGTTCCGAGTCGTCAATATTATAGTGATATTTTGTAACTTAATCTTATTCTGTTTAGGAATGTTTTGTAACTTCACTCCCTTATTATTAATTTTTATTCAAAGATTATAGTAAATTAGTGTTTCTTACTTTATGTGGTTCTTGGTAATTTTATTTCTCCATTTTTATGATTGGTCTAAAATATTCTCAAATTATCTGTGTAAGCTGTCCTTACATAACTTTTTGAATTTTGAAATTCATTTTTTATATATATTTTTTCATTATTATTTATCAGCAACCTCATCTGCTTGTATTATTATTTTCTTTTTATTTTAAATTACTTAGGTAGGTTATCATGAAATCAGTCCCCTTTAAAGCTTTACGAGCTAATTAAAACTTATTTATGTTTAAATATGTTGAAACTTCCAGGGTCTCGTCAGGTGTACTCATTAGCAGAGAGAAACAGGTGAACGCAAATGATCAACACACATTGGTTAACGAACACTTTTTATTTTATGTGACCAACTCCCATCTCGTCAACTTCTTTTATACTACAATTTGAACATGAATATATTTGGCCATGAGGCTCGATTAATAGAACAACTCATACTTAATTAATTATTAACTATAAAATGAATTTAATTACTATACGAATAGTTACGCAACCAGCACTTCTTAAATATAGATTCTTTACATTCACTCAAACACACACTTTCATGCAGTACATTTTTTTTATTTATATTCCCCTTTTGAGCTCATTTTATAGTAAAAAACATTTCTTTCAATGACAAATTTGAATTGTGTTTGAATTTATTTATGCCTGATTGAAAAATTATATTATGCCTCGTTCTGTTACTTATCTGTTTCCAACCGGTGAGTCCATTTTACTGCGCACTTTTAACTATTTCTTATATTTTCTTGGTTTTCCACACTTTACTGAAATAATGTACTTTTACATCGGAAACTGTTAATTAATTTTGTGCAATTCCGACCCGATTTTGTTGATATTTTCACATTTTTGTGGTATGCGGGCCCGCAAAAATACGTTCCGGAACTTTTGTGTGTGACCGGCCGGCTCACTGACTAATTGTATATTGGGACTAGGCCACTGGCGCTATTTTATGAAGTCGCCGTTGTTGTGTGACCAAGTCTCTTTGTTTGAAAGTTTATATCACTCCGCCAGCAGACTGTTTTGCTGCTGTGTGTCACAAAACTGCTGTCGTAGACACACGCTGCATAGCAGCGTTATGTAAGGCGCTGACGTAACGTTCGCCTGTTGTTAGTTACATAACTTGTTGACTGGTTTTGTGTTTGTCATTAGCTGACCTTGGCACAATTTGTCGGTTGTTGAATCTGTTTTACAAAATATTATTGAATAAATGTCACGTATAATGTCAACAGCAGTGCTGCCACTGTCGCTACTAATAAAACACCTTTTGGTTTACGTTTGTCCCAAATATTTGAAAAAATGTTATCTACTTTATTAAAAAAAAAAAAAATACAAATTTCCTTATTACCCCAGGTAGGCCAAAATGCCACGTTACAATACCCCCTTCAATGAGATATTTTATGCCGAAGCATAAAAAGTCTCATTGACACATTCATACTTGCTAAAGGGATCAGCCAGCATATGTCGCCACAACCCCCTGTATGGTTTACAAAAAATATAATCAACTCACCCTTGGTCTGGTGACTGTGACCGCACCTGAATGACAATACTGGACTTCTCTCTCGAGATCCCAACACCGTAGAGTCAGACAGATACTTAACGCCCCTGCTCTGACGCGCTGGCCAGCTCAGGTCCCGCCGCCACAGCATCACCAAACACTGAAACAACAAATCAAATATCAAATAGTAGCCTTATACAACACCATATCCCCAACTGATCTGTTTCCCCCTAGCGGTGCTGGTTTGCGCTAAGAAGCACTGGTTTTGTTTTTTACTTATTTCTAACATATATATCAAAATACCTAACAACAACATGATACCCATTTTAAAATTCCATAATCTCATTCTATCTACTTTCTCTTGTTAACTTTTATCCCAAAATTCAAAATTGCCCTGATTCCCATCAGAATTTAAATAAACATTTCCCATTACCATATTCTACATCTCTGTCACCCCCCAATCTGCATTTAAAATATTCAAATTCATAAAACTCTCTTACACTAACAAACACAATATAACATAAGAAAACATAGTACATTCATAATTCACATTGTTATTATTATCTTAAAATAAACAATTTGTATTTAAAATTTACACACTTTACATAATTAAATTTGCATATAAAATCAGAAAATTACCTTTTAATCTCACTTTACTCTTATTAATTCGTTTCTCAAATTTTTTTTTTTTTAATTCGTTTCATTTATTATTTCCTTTCATTAATTTGGGTGATTCTACGTTATTCATATAACTATAATTCCCTTTATCAGCTTGGCATTTACCCATAATCTTACCCCTTTTACTATTCTAACGCTCCCCCTTACAAAATCTTTAACTAGTATGACGTCTCTGATGTATTATTTAAAATGCAACAATTTTTTTTTTTTTTTTTTTTTTAAATCGTTACCCCCCTGGATAACCTCCCTGACACACACACTATGACCCCCCCTGGTCTGTGGCGTCCACAAGGACTGAAATTGTGGAGGAATTTGACATCTCCGTGTCCTTGCTTCTGCGTTACATTTGAACATTTGAATATCAATATATTCTCGTTTATAATTATGCGCCCTTAAACGGGTCTACCACCTGGCTTTGCTACCCCCATGCGGGCAGAGTGGTAGCCGCTGTTCCCTAGTTTGGTGATTCCCCTAAATTTCACCCCCCATTAATTTCTAAATACACCTTTACAACGATAACAGCTATGGCCAGTATGGTCAGCGCGAAATCGTAATGTGCCCCAACCATAGCTGTTAAAGCTAAACCAATTCCACGGTCAGGGTTCGGTGAGGCCGTGACCGCCCAAAAAGTTGGGGAATCACAAGTATAATATATTCTTTTTAAAATTAAAATTAACAATTTATATTACATGACATTTCTAGTCTTGGTGGTGTTTTAACCTCATACATTTCTTTCTTAACTTTCCCTACCTTGATCTTCATTTACATAAAATACATAATGTGTGCATAAACAATAATAATAATTTATAATAATAGCATATAAAAATGTCTGTTTATGTATGAAAACTTGAACATCTACAAATACATCCATCATCACTCAGCTAGATAATACTTTTTTAATTGGGTCACATTATAAGTTCCTTTTATTTCTCGAGTTTGCAAATCTACTAAAACATAAGCATTCTCCATTTTCACTTGGCTAACCTCATATGGACCGTCATACAATAGGAAGAATTTCTTAATTTCTTTGTCCAATGCTGATGATTGATCGTGATTTTTTATTAATACTAGTTGTCCTACCTCGTATTGTATGGGTGTTAAATTCTGGTCATGTCTCCGTTTCCGTTGTTCAGCCTTACTCAGCAGGCGCTCCCTAGCGATTATCAATTTCCTATCATGTGGTATCTCCGTCCGGGTTGGAAACTTTACTAGCTCTTCTAATATGCGTGACGGCCTTCTCTGAAACATTAACTCACATGGGCTGTAACTAGTGGATTCATGTAAACTATTATTAATATACCACTCTATCTTGCACACAAAAGTAGCCCACAAAGAATGTTTTTTATGGCAAAAGGTTCTGAACATTCTCCCTAACTCCCGCATAACCCGTTCACTTGGATTTGACTGTGGATGATACACTGATGTATGTTTAACTAAAATATTTTCCCAACCTAAAGTTTCCCGCCAAGTGTTGCTGGTGAACTGCGAACCATGATCTGATAACACTACTTGAGGCTTACCTACTTCAACAAGGTATTCATTTACTATTTTCCTAGCCAACACTGATGAGGTTGCCTTTTTAATCGGGTACAGTTTTACAAATTTAGTAAAAACATCTAATACAACAAATAAATAGTTTACACCTCCTTGACCTTTGGGTAAAGGGCCATATAAATCAACAGCAACTAATGCTAAAGGACTGTCTGGCATTACATGCTGCATTAAACCCTCCTGTTTACGATTGTTTACTTTAGCTTTCTGACAAATTTCGCATGTTTGTAATATCTTACGCACTGTTCTTTCCATATTATTAAATTTACATGACTCCTTTAATATATCACTACATTTCTTGGGGCCTATATGACCATACCTTAGATGGCAATCTCTCACTACTTCAGGTATTATGACTTTAGGGATACACAGCTTCCAATCATCTCCCTGTTCATTTGCCCGATGAGATAAGTGTTTATTAAACAAACTAAAATGTTTCTTCCACTTATGAGGTACGTTGGGTATTTGACTCAAAGCTAATATTATTTTGTTAAGTTCGGTGTCTCTCTCTTGTTCCGTTGCTAAGTTACTTATTAATTTTTTCATATTTACTTCCCCCGCTTCTTTTACTATAAATATTTTATATGTATTTGCTATGTCTACTTCGGTGTTATTATCAAAATCTTTTCTGGATAGGACATCAGCTACTATATTTTCTTTACCCTTACAATACTCAATTGTTAAGTCATATTCTTGTAATATTAGCATCCACCGCACTAACCTACCATGAGTTAATTTACAGTTCTTTAAAAACGTTAAAGCTTGATGGTTGGACCTTATGATTACCTTATTTCCTAACAAGTATGTTCTGAACTTTCTACAGGCGAAAACTATTGATAACGCCTCCTTCTCCGTCGTAGTGTAGTTCTTTTCACTAGTTAATAGAGACCTACTTGCAAAAGCTACTACTTTGTGGTTATCACTCCCATCTAACTGAAACAACTCTACTCCCAAAGCAATGTCTGACGCGTCTGTGTGTATATAAAATGGCTCTGAAAAATTAGGATGAGCTAGTATAACTGTGTTTAAGAATTTATTTTTTATCAGCTCGAATATATTTTGCTCTTTTAAATTCCACCGCCATCGATTGTCTTTATTTAATAAATGTCCCAATTGTACGGTTAAATATGAATATTTGTCTACAAATTGCCTATAATAATTGCACAAGCCTAAAAAACTTTGCAACTGTTTAACATTTTTTGGTATCGGAAAATTTTGTATTATTTCTACCTTCTTAGGGTCTGTACTGATACCCCTTGCTGAAATTATATGTCCTAAAAAATTAACTTGTTCTTTCAAAAATTCTGACTTCTTAAATTTAACTGTTATGCCATACTCATGCAGCCTACTTAGTACCCTATCTAACCTTTCACAGTGTGTATCAATGTCTGGTGATGTAATTACTATATCATCTACATAAACGGTTGTGAATTCTAAAATCTCTCTCCCTAGCACATAATCCAGGCATTTGATAAAAATTGAAACACTTACATTTAGTCCAAACGGTAGTCGACGAAATTGGTAATTCCTACCGTTGTATAGGAATGCCACATACTGTCGAGACTCCTCTTCCAGCTCTATCTGCCAGTAGCCTGCAGTCAAGTCTAAGGTGGTGATGTATTTGGTCCCACTAAAACGTTGCAGAATTTCGCTTACTGGTTCCGGTGATTCTCTGTCTGGAACAATTATTCTGTTTATCTGCCTTGCGTCTAAACATAATCTTATCGATAAATCTTTCTTTGTCACCACTACTAAAGGGTTGGAATATGGTGATGTAGATTTTTCTATTATACCTTCCCTCAACATTTTATTTATTTCCTCCTGTACTAAACCCCACTTGGAGTATGGTACCGGATAGGTTTTAGGTGGAAAGGGTGTTTTTTCTTTAACGACTAATTTACCTTTCAAATTCTTTACTAAACCGGGTTCATCTGAAAAAACTGATTTATTCTTGTTTATTATTAGTACTATTTTCTCCCTGTCTTGATAGCTAAATTCCCCCTCTTGATATAAGATTTTATTCATTTTCTCCTCCCAATTATTTTCACTTTCAAATAACTCATTATTATTTACTCTCAAGTTACAATAATTTATCATTAAGGATCTACACTCGTTTATATCATTGTCAGAAATTAACATTCCCTTACTAATTATTCTTAAAGCTTTCATTCCCACAGTTTTCTTTTGTATGAATGGTATTTCAACTATATTATTATTATTGTTTAATTTCATAGTCTGTGTGTAATAGTTTAACTCTACCTTGAAATTATTTAAAAAATCATTACCTATTATAGCTCCCATATTTAGTCCTGGAATAACTAAGAAAGGTACACTTATTGTGTTCTCATTTACTTTTAATTGTAGCATTATTCGTTTAGTTACCTTTTTACTGCGAACACCCGTTACTCCTATAACACTAATTCCCAGTACTGGTAATTGTGGAATTGTTTCTATAGTCTGATTTTTGATTTTTTCAAACATTCTATCGTCTATAGCAGTCAGTTCACTCCCTGAATCTACTAGAAAAATATATTTAGAATTAAACACTTTGGCTTCAAATTCTGCCATCCCGAAAGCATTATTACTCTCACCCGCTTCTTCATCAGATAAATCATTATGTATATTGGTAATTAGTGACCCTATTGTCATGTGATTACTAGACGGCTGGGGGGTTTCTTTTTCAACCGCCCTTATTAGTTTAACGGATGTGGTGGTGGTGGTTCACTGTAAACACCCCTACTGTTTTGATTACGAGCTGGTACTTCCACGCCCCGAGTTTCGTTTTGGTTACTAATATATCCCCCTCTACCTCTATGATTAAAATTTCCTGAGACTCCTCGATTACTAGTAAAACCTCTCCCTCTATGATTCCCTCTAAATTGATCGCAACCCCTATTATAATTCTCCCCTCTCCCTTGGGCACTACTCCTCGGACCCTGACACCGGTAACATTGATTCCGTGACCCATTATAATTACTAGCTCCACAACTAGGGTTTGGACATAACCACGCCCCCTCCCCTGATCTACTCACATTATTAATAAAATGGTCTGGTTGTCTTATTTCAGTATTGGTTTGATTCGATTCACTAACTCTAAACTGATACTTATTATCCTCTTCCTCTTTCATACTCTGGTATGCTTCTAATATTTTTTTTAACTCTGCGATATTAGCAAAATCCCGGGTTCTGATTGTGGACCGTATGTCCTTGGGTAAATGTTTACTGATGTATCTTATAAAAGATGAAAGAGGCATTGGTGGTTCTAAATATTTAACCTGACTATATAGTCTCGTCACATACGATGTAATACTCATATGCTTAATATTAAAATTGCCACATCCCATTATGATACTACGTAACCCCTCTTGTTTCTCTTCTGACCAGTACTTATTTCTAAATGCTTGCTCAAACTCATTAAAATCTACCCAGTTATCGTTATGAGCATCCGCCCATATTTTAGCATCCCCTTTAAAGTACTTTAAAATTCTTACTAACTTAATCTCCCAACTTTCTTGGTTATATTTATTAAAACTTTTTATAGAGTTCAAAAATTGTATGGGGTTCACTCCCCTACTTTCATTACTAAAATATCCTAACTCTACTTCCACATTCACTCTCTCACTCACATTACTTAATTTCTGGTTAATGGTTACATTCAAGTCTTCTCTGACTTTAACTATTTCACGCTCATGTTCTGCTTGTTTATTCTTTAAACTAGTTACATTAATTTTAATTGCATCAACTTGTTCAAAGTTACTTCTGAATTCATCATTTATATTTTCTTGTATTTCACTTACTCGTTTGATTTGTTCACACTCATTAATTATACATTGAACATTACAGTCAATTTTGTCATTTTGCTTTTTAAATTTATCATTAAATTTACTTGTCAACGTGTCAAATTTTTTATTTGTCTCTAACATTTTCTCTTTTTGTTTTTCGTTATTTATTTTTATATCATTTTTCATCTCAGTTTGTATCTTATTGATATCACTAGTCAGCTCATCTTTCACTCCAACAATAACCTCACTCATACTTTCCAAACGGCTATTCATATATATTTCACTCGCTCTCAATTCGCTCCTCACATTTATGAACTCGTTATTTAAATCAGTCAGTTTAACATTTATAGTATTTACTTCTGATTTGATCTCAGCTTTCAAATTGTTGTTTTCTGTTTTCATTTCATTTAAGCTCATATTTACGACATTTATTTCTGATTTGATCTCAGTTTTCATTCCTGACATCATCTCCATCATCAATGCTAATTGGTTAAATATATTTACCCCCTTGTCTTTGCTACCCCTCGCTACTACAGTTTCGTCTACATTTGTTTCAACACTTTCATCAACAAAATCATTGGTTGTTACCATATGATCTTGCGTAATATTTAAAATGGATTCTTCTACGCTACCTCTACCTAAGTCTGCGTTCATATTTCCCTCTGCCATTTTTCGACCCGTTTGTAAATTTTTTGTTAAACTAATTTACAAAGTCCATGTTAAAGGGCGCCATTAAAGCTTTACGAGCTAATTAAAACTTATTTATGTTTAAATATGTTGAAACTTCCAGGGTCTCGTCAGGTGTACTCATTAGCAGAGAGAAACAGGTGAACGCAAATGACCAACACACATTGGTTAACGAACACTTTTTATTTTATGTGACCAACTCCCATCTCGTCAACTTCTTTTATACTACAATTTGAACATGAATATATTTGGCCATGAGGCTCGATTAATAGAACAACTCATACTTAATTAATTATTAACTATAAAATGAATTTAATTACTATACGAATAGTTACGCAACCAGCACTTCTTAAATATAGATTCTTTACATTCACTCAAACACACACTTTCATGCAGTACATTTTTTTTATTTATATTCCCCTTTTGAGCTCATTTTATAGTAAAAAACATTTCTTTCAATGACAAATTTGAATTGTGTTTGAATTTATTTATGCCTGATTGAAAAATTATATTATGCCTCGTTCTGTTACTTATCTGTTTCCAACCGGTGAGTCCATTTTACTGTGCACTTTTAACTATTTCTTATATTTTCTTGGTTTTCCACACTTTACTGAAATAATGTACTTTTACATCGGAAACTGTTAATTAATTTTGTGCAATTCCGACCCGATTTTGTTGATATTTTCACATTTTTGTGGTATGCGGGCCCGCAAAAATACGTTCCGGAACTTTTGTGTGTGACCGGCCGGCTCACTGACTAATTGTATATTGGGACTAGGCCACTGGCGCTATTTTATGAAGTCGCCGTTGTTGTGTGACCAAGTCTCTTTGTTTGAAAGTTTATATCACTCCGCCAGCAGACTGTTTTGCTGCTGTGTGTCACAAAACTGCTGTCGTAGACACACCCTGCATAGCAGCGTTATGTAAGGCGCTGACGTAACGTTCGCCTGTTGTTAGTTACATAACTTGTTGACTGGTTTTGTGTTTGTCATTAGCTGACCTTGGCACAATTTGTCGGTTGTTGAATCTGTTTTACAAAATATTATTGAATAAATGTCACGTATAATGTCAACAGCAGTGCTGCCACTGTCGCTACTAATAAAACACCTTTTGGTTTACGTTTGTCCCAAATATTCGAAAAAATGTTATCTACTTTATTTAAAAAAAAAAAATATAAATTTCCTTATTACCCCAGGTTGGCCAAAATGCCACGTTACACCTTTCAGTGTTTTTCTATGCATTCCATCTGTCTGGGTAGGGTATTTCATCCTGGTCCTCTGCTAAAATATGGTTTATCCGATATACTCGAGGTTCTCCGTCATTACTCGCTTGATTATGCGGTAATGCAACACCAGAATTCTCATTGTTATTATTGTTTTGGTTAGCGTTCGGCTCCTGTCGATTGTTCCTGTCCTCTACGCTGTTCCTGTGATTTTCTTCGAAGGGGTGGCTTCTTGTATCAGGTACTTGGTTAGAGTACGCTCGTCGATAGTTAGATGGTGGATAGTTTCTTCCTGGACTCCGTTGTCTTTGTCCTCTCATGTAATTTACCTGTGGCCGGTATCCTGGATTATTGTTATGGTTATTGTTATTGTTTCCCGGTTGTTGTAACCATTCGATGGGTAGTTACCCCTGTAGTTGTTATTATTATTGTTTCCATTTCTGTTAAAATTTCTGGGCGCGTTATTGCCCCGTGGGTTCCCTTGGTAATTGTTAGGGTTGTTTACCGGTGGCTTATTATCTCCCTGTTGATTCGGTGATAATTGTCCATCATTGGTTCTATTATTCCTGAAACTGGACACTCTATTTTTTCTGTATTGCCACTCGTGTTCATGGCTTTCCAATAAGCTAGCCATGTCTTGGATGGTTTTTACCTGGCTGTACATCCGTGCTTTTTGGATGGCATCATCGTAGTGGTAAGATAACTGTATTACCAGACACTCTTCTGGTATACATGGTTCCAAATTCCTGGCCATGCAGATTTTTCCCAAGAAGTAGGAGGTAAGAGATTGTCCATTTTGATTTTCATACCTTCCATTGCTCAGGTTATTGCGGACCATGTTCTGAGTTGATTCAGACCAGTATTTAGCCTTGAACTGGGTCTTAAACTCTTGAATGTTTTGGATGTCTGGTCTGGTGGCAGTCTACCAGTTGTCGTAAGTCTCCTTGAACATTTCATCCAGCATTCCTCTTATTATTGTCCACCGGGTCTCTCGATTTTTGATAATTAACTCTTCTACCCTTTTCAAGAATTCAATCGGGTTCCTTTTATAATTACGGAAGTTAATAGTATCTCTGTTGTCCGTGTTCATGACATGATTATTGTTACACGGTCGGTCACGCCAGGCGTCCACTTCTTCCCGTAATGACTCTTCTATTCGGTGCATTTCATCAATCCTCTGTTGGTTTTTGTCTACTTTGCTGTCTATTTTATTTAAGTTGCTGTAAACTCCTTCCATTCGTTCTCCCAAGTCGGTTCGTACAGCTGCTACCTCCTTCTGGTTTTCTTCCCGGACTTGATGTATGTACTGGTCCATCTGGGCACACCTTCTGACTGTTTCTTCTTGACCCTCCTCAATTCTCCTTTTATTCTCTCCTTCGAGATAGTTCATTTTATTGAGTACTTCCTCGTGGACTCCAGAAACATTTTCGTTGGTCTTCTCTAGTTTCTCCGTTTCCTCTAATTTGTCATTGATTTCCGTAATCTGCTGCTTTGCTTCTTCTCGGTACTCCATTAATTGGTGTGCCATCTGCAGCTTCATTTCTTCTTTATTTTTCTCGTGGTCCTCCTTCAGCTGTTCCCTCAATTCTTTGTTTCTTTGCTGAATTTCCTCCATCAATCGTTGTTGTAATGTTTCATTATTCTTGTTAATGGTTTGTCTCAATTCTTCCTTCTGTTTCTGAAAATTGTCCTCCTGTTTTTTAAAATTTTCACTTGTTTCTTCCTTCATCTGTTTTAGACTCTCCTCATTCTTGTCGAATTTCTCCTCCTGTTTCTTAAAATTTTGATTGGTTTCTTTCATCATATTATTCATCATTTCCATTAATTTCAGTATGTTCGGGTCTCCTCTAACTTCTCCTTTGTCACCCGCCTGTAGTTCCATTTCTTCGTCTTGGGTTGGTTCTGTTGTGGTTATTGCTGTCTCCACTTCTTCAATTGGCATTCCTTCCTCTTCTTCCCCTCTATTTTCTTCCTTTCCTTCTCCTTCGCCAACTTTTTCGATAAACCTCTTGTGTGCATCCTGATCTCCTTTCGTGACTGCTGCTAGAACTTCGTATCTTCCTTTTTTCAAGCTCCACCGGTTGGTCGCCAATTTATAATATTTTACTCGCGGATGTCCTGCCTCCTTCAAGCCCTGCGATGGAAGCCAATTTATAACGTTTAACTCGCGTCTCGTGTTCGTTCGTATAGTATACATCTGTAAAATATAACAGTGTGTCTGAGTGGAAAAATGTGTCTGTGTTTCTTACCACTGCGTCCTCGCACGGCGATGTACTTCACGATGTTTGGGCCCGTAGCGAACGTACTGGGGACCAGGTACCGTGGTTCCCGATCTGAGGTTCAAACATAGTGGATAATCTCCGGGTGGCGCCAAATTGTTTATATAAAACAATTAAAATTGTTTCCTTATCGAATTTGAACGAGGCGACGAATTCAATCCGTCCCACCTCTTCTCAAATTTTTGTCAATCGAGTTAACAGTTGCAGTATTCGCTACTTGCGCGCTAGACGTCGCATCGGAAACCTTCACTATACATTATAATTTTAAACATACACTTTGCTACTGAAAATAAAACACGATTTAACACACACAGTATAAATTTATTATAAATTTGAAGTTAATATTTTATAGACACAAGTTGTAATTAATTTTTCATATATAATTCTGCACCGGATAATTCTTTATAAGACTCTCTCCAGGGTTAAACTATCGACTTTTGAATACAAATAAACAGTATGGCGTTTTATTTCGCCGATCAACAATATCTCTGTCGATGTTTGTGGGTTGTTTGGATCACGTTAAAAGGTTCAGATGCAGTTACAATATTAAAAATACACAACCTTACAATGTTTTTTCCTTAAGTAGGATAATGTGTAGTGGTAATTGTTTTGTTTAAGTGTCATACAAGATGTTTAAAAGTCGTACATAAATATGAGGTTAGTTCTATAGTTAACAAATTTTCAGTGATTTAATATTTCAATCCAGTCCTTGCAAAAGAATAAAAATGATTCAGTGGTATTCAACATACATTGAGAAATATTAAAGTGCATTTATTTTTTGGAAGTTGAAATAATTTAACTGATACTTAACAGCCTTGCAGTACGGTATTACTCGGGATGACGAGGAGGAAGGATTATGGCATCAATATTATTCCTGTGTTCTTTATTCAAGCTTCGGCATCTTTTTCAAAGTTGTTTGGACTTATTTAGATATTTCGTCTTGAATTAAACGTCTTCTCCCTCTGGAAATGGTATTCCGCATCCATCAGACTTCCGTACTATCAATTTCTATACTTTGTTTTACTTTTAAGATGTTTTAAATATTAAAATGTGTTGTACAGAAATTTTGCATCTGGCTTGCGATAGCGTCACTTTCTAAGTAAGTGTATTTAACGGTAATTACCTCGTTAAACGGTCGTTTCCATGGTTACATCATTGCTCTCATTGGGTGAGCTGAACATGAACACATTGTTATCAATTTTCGAATTCCTTTCAAATCTTCCCATATCTTCGGACTTTCTTCGTCCTCTTATCTTCCTTCTGAGTTATTATCTAAATGCACTGTCATTTATATTTTCTCACAAAGATTATTTTGATACCCCACAATATTGGGTTTTATCAAGTTTTCTAAGTTTACAATTAATTACCTACTTACTAATTACATTTCTTTGTTTATATAATTCCTTAATTTAATATTTGGTTTTTAATAATAACTACCATTCATACTTGGTGAATTAGTCACCTTGGATTTGTCCATTACATGGTGATTTTTATACAATCAGTAATTGTTTATGTTTGACCGTTAGGCCTGTTTCACATTTAAGTAGCCATTACTGGATTTTTGTGGCTTCATACACAATATATTTCATTTAGTCCTAAATTGTTATTTTGCATTTATAATTAGGTTTAATGTCTCTGGATGTGTTTTAATTTAGTCTTTGTTAGTAACAACTGTGTTATTCAATCTTACTTGCTAATTATTTGCTATTCATTTCCAATATAACATATAACATCTAAGTCTATGGTCTGTATGACTCTTACAGCCATATCCAATTCATAAATAACAGTTTATACAATTCATTATTTCTTATTTGTTGTTCTGGTGCTAAACAATCTCACCTTTATTGCACTTTTTTATCATTAAACTCCCCTTATAACATGGGTATTTACTTAATGTTAATACAGACTTATTTTCTAATGCTTTTTGCTCTCCCTTCCATGTTAACACCATCTAATTACTTTTCCTTGTGACTCACACCTTTAAACTTTTACAATACATTTTTAAGTTATAACAATACTATTTCCTAGTCATCACAGTGAATATCACTACTTAGTGTTCATTATTTACTGAATCAATGTTCTATCCTAAATACTATTCATTGTAACTTTGGTAAATGTTATTGTTCACTCTTAAAACTAACACATGAGTTATTTTACTAAGTCTTGACCTTAGCCTACTCTCCTCTTACTATTTTTATGATAGACAATATTTGTATTTATTTTTCACTTGCACTTTCTTAAATTATTTAGTGTTCATTATAATTTACTTAGTGTTTCTTTATTATTATATCACTCTAGGATAAATCACTTTCACTAATTCAACTTCCATTTATTTCTCATCATTTTATTCTCTTTCTCTACATACCATCTATATAGAATTATTAATATTGTGTCTTTCTTTGTTAACAAATTACATATATCCCTAACTCTTTTGGTTAGTGTACTTTTATACATTGTTTCATATTACTGACGGTTTATAATTGTCATTCTATCAATACTAACATTCATTAATAGTTTTGGTTCTTAACCGAATTTATTTTCTTTATTATTTTGGATTACATTACTTCTCCCTTCTCTATTTTTTGTTACTTGTCTAGTTTTCTTGACGTGTTTCATTTTGTTTTCTTCTTCGTGGGTTTGTTCTCTCTTGGTTTTCATTCTTCTTCTCCTTCCTCCGTCTTGTTTTCTTTATTTTGGTTTCTTAACTGGCCAATCTCTGGGGTGGGGTCAATGTCGTTTGTCTGTCAGTCTAATATTTGAGTTTCTTTATTAATCACTTTCGGTTTATTACTCCTTCTCCTTCCATGTTAATTACCTTTTATTTATTTTTTACTATCCACATAATTTATTTATTCAAACATAATATCATTTAGCATTTTTTTATACATACTTATTGTTATCAAAATTTATCTGAATTTGGTGATGTTATAATATATACTGACAAAAATTAAAATATACTTGCCGAAATATTGAATTATATGTATTTTATACGAGGGCTATTCAGAAAGTAAGTTCTGATAGGGTATTACAGGAAACTAAGAACATATTTACAGAAAATTTTTAATGCTATTTGAAGTACACACCTTAATCTACATTTCTATATAGTTTTCATCATTTTTGAAACACTTTTTATATCGAGGCACCAGACATATATACCTTCGTTGTAGAAATTTACTGCTTGTGATTTGAACCATGTATTATCAGCTTGTTTGACATCATTGGCCACCAAGGAAGGATTTCTCATGCATGAAAAGGTGACATTCGCTTGGTGTAATGTTGATTAAGTTGTTGCTGCCAGCCAACCGTTTGTGAAATGTTGCATTGGAGCAGTGATGTGTGTGGAGTGCCATAATTCATCGCAAAGTCATGGGTAAGCATCCTATGTTGCTTAGTCTGGATAGGACTAAGCAAAAAAGTCATATCCATTTTGGTACCATTGAATCACTCACTGCTTCTTCTCTGTAAATGTCAAAATTCTGTTGGTGAATTTCAATTTTGTAAATGCCTTTCACATTCAAGAACCGATTCACATATCTCCTTTCACACGCGGCAGGCATCTCAAATTTTATCGACATTATAAACATGTCCAATGAAGCTTATTTCGTGCACAGTTGTTTACTTTAATAGTGTTGTTGGCTTGCCAACGAATCAGCAAACTGGACGAGGATGCACAACAGCGTGATGGCATCGATACCACGGCAATATTTAAAAACGGAACTTATTTTCTGAATAACCTTTGTATAAGCAATTATGTTCTTAAAAAGCCATGTTCAATAGATTTGAGGATTTAATTAAAATTTCAGCTTTGAATATCTCAAAAATGAGGCTTGGCACTATCTTGCCCCAACCCACTCATATATATATAATGTATGTTTTTTATATATCAAATCAAATCAGTGTCTTAAATTCTCTTTTGAATACAACTCCTTTAAACACTTTTCCCATGTACATCATGTTGTACAAGTCCTATATGTTTTTTTTTTTCACTTTTCCAACGCTAATTTGGTGTATATTCACACTGTAACAAGTTTGTTTCCTACCTATTTGTTGTGTTCAACACCCATAGGTTCAGCCAGCCACCATAAGACTCCAAAAACGTAGGCCCAAGTCTTTCTCATCTGATGATAGATCTGCGACACTTTTGTCTGATGGGCAAATAGTGACTGCCTGTTGTTTGAGCTTAGCATCCCACATTTTAGATCTTACACAGTAACTGGTTTTTCCAGACCTAAGTCCACCACGCACACAAATTCTGTGTGACCCAGTGTTGCATTTAACACATCAAAATAATACTTTGAATCATATTATATACAACACCTATTTAAAGATGTATGCAGAAGTGATGCCAAAATACTAATTGTTAAGGAAAGTAAAGAAGAGTAAACTTTCCAAGATCTTTGGGAGTCAAATTTAGGGTCTATTATTTACATATGATGAGATGTGAATCGACCAAAACAATCTTGGAAGAAAGCAGTAAAACGGATTGTTCTAGTCTAGTGAAAAAGTATGTGCTGGTTGGTTGCTGCTGCTATTGCCTTTTGGTGATTGGGGCTTACTGGTGTTATTGTGATCAGATGTGGAGAATAAATTTGTTCTTTATTTCCACAATTTTTACTGTTTTAAATTGTGTGTTATTTTGTACTGATTTGTACTTCTTACAGTATTAGTTTCTTTGTTTATATAATATATAAATATATTATATATTAAATTTATACGTATTAATTAATTAAATATAATATTAAACATATTATATTTGTAGTTTTTGTTATTTTGAATGTTCATCCTCTTCTTTCACAGCACTAAATGAATATTAATTACTACACTTTCACATGTGTATTGGGAGTATTGGGTTTGTGTATTTTCGGTAAAGCATTTAGTTTTGGGGGTAAAAAACTAAATGTATCGAACATAACCTAACGATATTAAAAGCCGATAAAGGGAACATAAATGTTATAATGGATAAACAAGAAATAAACAATAAAATTGAGAAATTCTTCACTGAAAACAATATAACAAAAATAGATAAAGACCCCACATTAAAATATCAAAAACAAATAAACAAATTTATAAATAACGCAAAACACATAACCCAAACAGAAAACATCAAATACCTCAAACAAAACCCCCCAAAACTAAATGCTTTACCGAAAATACACAAACCCAATACTCCCATCAGACCTTTAATAAACAACACACAAGCACCCTCCCACAAAATCTCAAGACACCTAGATAAAATAATCAGGAAAAACATAAATCTAATTAACAACACTTCCGTCAAAAACAACATAGAACTGGTCAAGAAAACCGAACACATCCACATTCCACACAATTCAACATTAGCATCTTTTGACATAACCAATTTATACACCAACGTACCCATCAAAGACACAATACAAACACTTGAACACTTACTTAGACAAAACAACACGCCCGAAACACACATACATGAGATCATCGCACTCACCAAAATAATTACAGAACAAAATTACGTCACATACAACAACAAGATATACACACAAACAGACGGACTCCCCATGGGCTCCCCCATATCAGGAATACTAGCTGAAATATTCATACACAACATGGAACAAAAACATATAATAAAAAACAACAAATACACCAACAAAATCATTTATTGGCACAGATACGTAGATGATATATTACTTTTATATAATGGCAATACAAGACAGGTCGAAAATTTCCACAGTAGTATACATTTTCTTGACCTAACAATTAACAAAACAAACAATACACACACATATAAAATATACAGGAAACCAACCACAACTGGCATGGTCATACACAACACATCAAACCATTCGACGCAACACAAACATCCTGCATTCAACCATATGCTCCATAGACTTACAAAAATACCACTAAGTAAACAAGATTATAAAGAAGAACATAACACAA
Organism: Magicicada septendecula; assembly: GCA_034769895.1. Classification (NCBI taxonomy): domain Eukaryota; kingdom Metazoa; phylum Arthropoda; class Insecta; order Hemiptera; family Cicadidae; genus Magicicada; species Magicicada septendecula. Next base: position 219,725,318 of record CM068368.1, on the reverse strand, counting down.
TCAAATACATAGCAATAAAAAACGGTTATAACCCTGATTTTTAATAAACAAACAACACAGACACATCCTAAACAAAAACAACAAAACAAAAAGTACCAACAACACACAACCAAATAAATACATCACACTCACATACTACAACTCCAACACACACAAAATTGCCAACACATTCAGGAAACACAATTACAAAATAGCTTACAGAACCAACAATACGATAAAAAAACACATCAACGATACAAACACGGACATAGACATATACAACAAAACAGGGGTATACAAATTAAAATGCAACGATTGTAATAATTTCTATATAGGCCAGACAGGAAGATCTTTTTCTTCAAGATTTTCTTAACACCTAAAAGCTTTATCCAACTACAACATACACTCTGCGTTCACCACACACATACAGACAAAAAACCACAGCTACACCAACATAAAAAACAATCTTGAGATCCTACACTACTTACCTAAAAGTCGAAAACTTAACACCGCAGAACAATACGAAATATACAAACACTACACAATACAACCAAACAACATATTTAACGACCAATTACACTTTAAATCACATGCACTCTTTGACACAATAATACACAAAACATACAATACTTCAGAATCCCGCGCCAACCCCCTTCCACCTCCACCCCCCCCCACACACAACCTACCAACTAGAAAAAACTGTTACAAGTTCCGGACATTCAGTATCATACCTCGCTGAGGAAGGCAAACATCACGCTGAAACGTCGTACAAGGAAAATAAACAAAGTAAGTTTCACATGTGAAAGTGTAGTAATTAATATTCATATATTTGTAGGTTTCCCAAATATTCATTATAGTACCTCTATATGGTATATGTCTTATTAGTGTCATGTTGCTGATGTCTGGGAATTCATATCCTGTATTTATTGCATGTTATTGACTAAATTGGATTTATATACGTTTGGTTTTTTGTATGCATTTAGGTGTTCAAAACAAAGTTTTATTAAACTGTTTTTTAGTCTGGCCTGAGCAAAATTTATGTAGTAATTGAATCCTAATTTGTATATTCCATTGTTTAATGTGTTATCTTTGTTGTATGAGTTATTTAGTATTTCTATATTGTTTTTATTTCTTGGATTTCGTTGTCCATGACGTGTCCGTTACTTAACTAAATATCACTATTACTTTAACGACTCGGGACACTAGGTTTTTTTATAAGTAAAAACAAAAAGTTTTACCTTACAGCCTTAACCAGTTTTCTCCTATAAAAGGCTTCTTCAGAGGCTGCCGCAGGTAGCGCTATCCGTCTTGTTGTGGGTGACGAAATCGAATTTCGAAAGATCGATGCTGTGTGTGTGGGTGAGATATGTTCGAATAATGCGTGCGATTTGAATTGTGTCTGTTCGTTTAGGATGTCCTTTTTATTTGTTTTTGTGTGTTTGTATATTTCCAATTGTTCTAGAGTGTCTAGTTTTCGGCCTTTTGTGTGTACGTATAGAATGTTCATGTTATTGTCGATGTTTTTATATGTGTGGTTTGCTTCAATGAGGTGGTTTGCAAAGGTGGATTCTGTAGTGGAGTGGGGTGCCTTTGTGTGTTCAATGTATCTCTATTTGAAGCTACGTCCTGTCTGGCCTATGTAGAATTTACTGCAATTTGAACAATTTAGCTTGTAAACACCGGGTAGATCGAATTTGTTTTGTGCATTGTGTGTGTGTTTTGATAGTGTGTGTTCTGTTTTGTTAGTAGTTTTGTAAGCGATTCTGTATCCTGCTTTTTTGAATTTGTGGGCTATTTTTTCAGTTTGTTTGTTGATCTATGTTAGTGTTATGAATTTGTTGTTTTCTGTCTTTCCCTGTTGTTTGTTTTGTGTAGGAGTTTACTGACTATTGTTCTGTCATATCCGTTAGATTCTGCTAGATATTTTATCGTGTTTAGTTCGTCTTTGTAGTCTTTTTCATCTAAGGGAATGTTGTTAAGTGTATGTACCATGGTTCTGAAGGCAGCTAGTTTGTGTTGTATTGGGTGATTGGAGGTGTTGTGTATTAGTGTGTCAGTTGTAGTTGGTTTTCTGTATATATTGAATTTGTGCCTGTGTTCTAATTTTGTGATGGAGATGAGGAAACGATTTCAGAAGTAAGAATTCCTCTATAACTGTTAAGAATAGGCCTACTAGCAATAAAAAAGTAACCTTTTACCCAAGTAAACTTTTAAACTTCTTATTAAATGTCATAATTGTTATAATTAACATAGAGTAAATCATAATATAATCAAATGTGTTATTTTTCGAGAGAATTATTGTATGTTGACAAATATACTAACAAAGAAATGCCCATTCAAGTTATGTAATGATATTGTTCTTCTATTTTATATGAATAGTTGTTTAACAATCAGTTGAATATGATATAGTTGGTAGTTATTCAAAAAAATGTATCTCGTTTTGTATACTTCATTAATATTTTTCATTCTGTGTGTGTGTGGTTGTCATTCCAATACTTTTAAAATTGTATTTTACAAATTTACATGTTTATTTCTGTACTTGTGTAGAATTAAGATTCCAGAATACTTACCACAATTATTATGTAAATGTTCCTTCTTATGTAACTTGTTGTCAACTTTTAAATTCTCTTTGATGACTTTTCCAACATTTTTTAGTTTTATCTGAGGCAAATTTTTATTCTTGCATAACTCATTATTAGTATCTATATTCATATGTTTCAGTCTTTTATTTATACCTTCTATATAATTTACATTTTTACTTTGTACAACCTCTGTATGTTTACAATTATCCTTGCAAATTTCTTTTTCATAGTTACTGTTTATTTTGTATTTATCTTTTGGTTTACTAATACTCTGAATTAACTCATTGAATGTGTGTTTTTGGCCTTTCATTTGTATATTAACATTTTCAGCTACATTTTTTGTTATGTATGCATTTGGTTTACATCTAATAATATTTTTCTGAATGTCATAATTTAGTTCATTGTTCTCATAATCATTTTCATCTGCAGCAATGTCTTGTTTTTTGTGTGACCTGTTATGTTTTTTTAAACAGGTCCTGTTGTTTCCTTCTGCATTCTGATTTATTTTGAAAGTGTATTTTTTAATAAATATATTGTCATTCTTGTTTGTCTTCTCTGCACCTGTAGATTTCATTTCATTTTTGTTTTTAACACGAAATTCATCTGAACTTGATTCAACTGTTTTTCTGGGTTCATTAACTATTTTTATGATGGAGTCATGTTTCTTTCTTAAAGACTGTTTATTATTATTACCAAATGTTTTCCAGTCAATAGCATTCACTTGTTTCTCTGCATGTACAAGCTCTACAGAAACAGAATCAGTTATACTACAAAAGTTATTTGTTTTTACTTGTGATTTACAATCAACTACATTCACAGTTTCATTGTCCAAATTACTTTTATTTTTAAAATTTATCATTTTTTCACTTAAGTATTTGTTTCCTATTACTGATTTTTTTCTTTCTATATTCTTGGACTGCAGGTTCTGAATTTTTTGTTCCAGACCTTTAACTTTAATAGATAGTAGTTCTATCATTTTTTCTTTTGCAGTAAGAACTTGCTGGTTAGTTTCACCACTACCTTTACTTGTTGTACTAAAAGAGAAAGGTGAAAACTCTTTTTCTGTCTCATTACTTGAATATGATGTAGTGGTGTCTCTTTTGTCTCCAGATCCACCATAATCTCTTTTGAATTCACTCATTTTGGCAGTTATTGAACTTCTTTTTATGTACGTATTTCTTTTATTTTTTTTATTACTATATACTCCATACTGGTCTTGTTTTTTGTTGTCGTACTGGCTTACTTTTGTCTTTACAATAATGTTATCTGTTTGTTTTGATCTTAATGCATACGCACTTCTGCTCCTTTTGTTACTGGTTACAAGGGTTCTTGAATTACAACACATAACTTCCTGCATTACTTCTTTAATATTTTGACAATAGTGGTTATTTGTTTGTAGAAAACGTGAGTTTTTACTGTTTTTAGGTTTTTTAACTACTTTGAATACAACTTTTTTTTTTGCTTGGACCATAGAATAGCTCTTATTTTCATTGCATGGATTCAAATCTATATTTAATTTACATTTATGAAAGCTCATTAGGTCGGACCATTTATTCTTACCTGTAAAGCACCCCCATATTGAGGCTGGTTTCTCTACCTTGATCAATATCAAATTTGAATTTTTATTCCTAGCGCCAGTAGTGTAGAGTTTATTCATTTTGTTATAAAATACACCGGAACGCGATAAGTACGAACAATCAGTACAGCATGAGATACAAACTTATAATTTAAAAGGAAAACTTAAAAATTTAAACACCGCTAAAATACCAGTTCCAATCTGTACCCTACTGCCACCTGTATAAAGTCAAGGAATGCACACCATCATACAGAGTTAAATTGTTTATTCGTCATTACTGAATCGATTTAATATGAGAGGACAAATTATGTAAAATGAGATAATTGTGTGTTTACAATTATATATACGTAAATACAAAAACTGCAATTAGGAAATATGAAGCATTTATATCAATGATTACAAAACAAAGAAACCTTAATGTGAAATAAATGTATATAATTTCATGAAAAAGTATGTAATACTTTCATACATGTATATATGTAAGTATGTAATATACTTACTAATGTGAGTATACTAATGTATTATTTCGAAGAGTTTTAAAAGTTTTCCAGTTATTTGTAAAACAGTCATAATTGTTTTGAAGTTAAGTTTTTAAAAGATGGCAGTACAAAAGTAAGCTTGGGTTAATCTGTATTTTTAACATGTCGTGGTTAACGTAAACAAAAGGATAATTATACTATGGGTAAAAGCAGATCTCATAAGATGAAACATAAGAAAGAAAAGAAGAGAAGGAAATATTCAAGTTCCGTGAGTCGATAGTTTAGATGATGTTTAGACAATATTTGCATATTGTAGGTTATGTTTTTGTACATCTAGAACAAAATGCAGAAAAGCGGAAGATAGGGATTTTTTTGTTTTATCAGCATCGAGTTGGAAGTTCTCAATAACAAAAAGGATGGTCCAAAAGGATATTAGTTCTTGAGGTTTACTGACAGAAAATTTAGAGGGGATAGGCCTATTCGAAGATTTTTTTATATTCTGGACTAATATGATTTGATGTAAGACTAGAAAAATACTTTTTCATAAAATATATAGGCCTATGTGTAACTTGCATCAGTCTGTATAGCAGTGGTTATATAAATTATGTTTCTTTGCTTGGAAATCCAAAATGGTACTGAATTTATGGTAATGGCGAAAAAAATTGTGTTCGAGGTAACGACTGATTCTGATTATACTACCCTCAAAACATGAAGAAAAGTCATTTTCCGTAAAGTGTCTGTGTGTAGATTAGTTGTTTTTCTTCAGTGCAGTCGATGATTGTCTTTTGTAAGCCCATATCTTCTTTGATCATTTCATTTCGTATTCGCTCTAGTCTTGAAGTTCTAGCAGCTCGTCTCAAAGCAACCATTTATGTAGCTTCTAACTTTCTTTTTACCTGTTCTTTTATTCCCCAGGTTTCAGATCAGTACATCAATGTGCATTTAATTATACTATTGTATGAACTCCTGATTGGAAATTAACTATTCCTCATAAACTGAAATAAAGGAAACATATCCGCTGGTCAAAGGGAATGATATCAAAGAAATTTTTAGCTTTATGCCACTACAGGACAGTGAGTTTTATGCAATTGCACTGAAGCTCTGAACATTGTATTTTACTTTGAAGTAAAGTACGATGTTCAATTAAAGTCCTGTCGATTATATGAATAATAATGTGATGATGACAAACATTTCATCTTACAATTCACTTAAATTTTGAATTTGAATTGACATGTTATATGGTACTACCTTATTGAGACCTTAGTTGTGTGTCGGTTTTGTAATCCTGTGATAGTCAATCACCTCATTGTAAGTATGGTAGAATGTCCGTTTGTACTCAGAACTAACATACTATGGTTCACATACCTTGACAAAACCAGAAATAAATTGGTATAACATGGTTCTGTCTGATGAGTCACCATGTCAATTACAAGAATATAAATATGAATGATAAGGTCCCAGTTGCAATAATTTTTAATAAAACGTGTTTAAGATCAGTGGAGTTTTACACAGTTGTAGTATTTCAATCATTTATGCTAAATAATAAAAAAGTTATAGCAATTAAAAACTTGAACTTTGTCCTAAACCTGTTTTAGTTCCATAGTACCTTTGCATTCTAAAGTAACAAATTTGTTAAGACATTACTAAAAGACAGAAAATGTTTCGAGTATCTCTATAATCAGTTTTAGGGTTTGTCAGAAACAAAGTTGAAGGAAGGTGTTTTTGTTGAACCAGACAGAAAGCCTATGAAAGATGAAATAATATTTGAAACTACAATGGAAGGAAAAGAAAAAAGCTTGAAAGTCTTCAAATATTTAGTGAAAAACTTTCTTGGGAACAAAAACGACAGTCTATGAAAGCATAGTTTGAAATATGCTGACAAAGTTTAAAAAACTTTGGTCATTAAATGAATTTAAAAGTAGGCCTATATTTTTTTTTAGACTCCGGTCTGAATTACTTTCCAATTGGTGCCATTAGTGTAGTGCATAATTCACCAAGAAATTGAGGAAATGGAGAGAGATATCATGGGAGATGAAATATCAACAAGGTCGCAGACTAATGCTGAATGCAGAAAAGAGACAATCTGTAGAATGTTCATAAGAGGAAAAGTACTAAAAGAAGTGTAGAAGAAAAAATAAAAAAATCCTATAAAGGCTTAGGCCTATAATCTGTTTCACTGAACTTCAAATGCCTTTTACTAGCTTTTTCTTCCATGATTAAATTTTTATGTAACAAAAATATAATTTTCGAGTTTGTATTAATTATTGAAAACCTGTTTGTGAAAAAAATCTTATGGAATAAAAAAAGAGGTTATATTTGAAATCAATAACAAAAGCAATGCAAGAATCAGTCAAAATACTGTAGACAAATTTGTATAAATAATCCTTCTTTGCTGGTCTGTTTAATTATTGCTTCATAATTGTCATTTTGCTTTAGAGCAGTGAAGAAAGTGAAGAAGAAGTATGGGTAGAAGCAGACCAGCAACAGTCATTAAGTGCTTCTAGCGAGCTGAAAAAAAATCCAGCTGCACCATTGGAGTCCGGAGAGGAATGGATGACTTCACCTGCTATCTTTGCAACATACAGTAAAGAAGTGAAGAAACAACAAACTAATCAAGATAAATGTATACTTGATAAAGTAAGTAGTTTACTGGCTCTTTGAATAAATTGCTTATCAAAATAGATATTCATATGGCACTTACTATTCTCTTGAAATGCTATGTCTTATAGTTTGTAGGTTATCATGCCAAATGCCATAAAGAAATTAATTATTTTCTTGCAGTGGTAATTTCTGGAATTCTTCACAACCCATTTGTTTGAAATTGTATTTTATCATTATTTTATCCCAGTGGTGTCTTTAAATTACTGTGTTTATAAGTGATTTCTTTCATTTTTCCACTGAGAATTGATTAGAGAGAACAACCTTTCAAGGTGTTGCATTTTATATTGCTTCTTGGGTTTGCAAATCCAAACTAATACATTTTAACAAGTTTACTAAATATTTCAATATAATTGTTACTTTTTAAAAACTTCACACTATTTAAGAGTTGACTTTTGATCTACTTAAAGTGCTAACATGTGAATCCCCTTCATAGTGTCCAAGCGTCACAGATATCAGGGCCTCAGTATGAATCATGTGACGTGACCTACACAAAAAAATACAGTTTAACAGGAAATACAGGTAAGTGTGGCACAACAAAGTTGTGGGGATTTTAAAAACAACTAAACACTACCAGATATAGTGAAAAATGATGAAGTAGGGGAGTCATTCCGTGTCAAATCAACACAGTTTTAATTAGTTTTATACCTTACCATGTCAGATTTTTATGAAATTTGGTACACAGGTATTATTCACATAGGATAAGAAAAATACCAACTATTTTTGAAATATATCAACCGGTTTTCGAATTACAGCTACCTAAAGTTCCCAAAAACCGCTAAAAATTGTGCGTCCGGATAATTTTCAAATTGCAATTGTGGCTCTCCTAATTAACCTAAAGAGCTGTGAAAGGTGTCATTTTAAAGCTTTATTGAAGGACCTTTCATATGACATGCAACACTATACAGGTTAAGAGGAAAATTTTTTTTTCAAATTCAAAATCAAAATTTTGAAAATTTTCAAAAAAATATATGTTGTTCTTTGTAATATTGATAACTGATCCTGAAAGTTTCATGATGGGATTCGTATGGGTTTACATTCAAAAATGTTTTTTTCAATCAGATGTTTTTTACAAAATAGGACTACACCCTTGCATTCATTTACAATGGCAACTTTAGTAGTCGTAATTACACAGAATCTGATATTCAATATGTATGTAGGCTACAGTGGAGTTAAAAGACAAGATATTAAAAATTTTTAAACTTATTTTTTTATTTAACTGTCCTTTACTAGTGCATCTAGTCGTGTGTGGTACAAGTACTTATCATTTAAGTTTAATGATTCTTTTGAAGGAATTTTCTATAAATACTTCAAACTATTAAAATATTACCTAAGTATTGTATAAATTTTACTACTAAAGAAGTTTAAATGAAATAAACTCACCCAGTATGTGTGGTGCATGTATTTTATTTCCATTTAAATAGAGGTTGAAAGTACATTATTTATTTAGCGCTGCAAAGCGTCACTTGATTTCTGAGTGTCTTTTTCTGAAAGTCTGTATACTCTTCCAGTGGGTGTGATTGGGTTAACTTTGAACAAAATGTCATTCAGTGATACACAAAGATTGTCAGCTCTCTGAGGGTAAGAATAAGAGGGGGAAGGACCAGCAGGATGCAGAAATGTTACTTTTATTTCATCTTCACTTTCATTTTTGTCTAGAACATATGCCAACCACCATTTTCTGTCATACGTCACAGTTACATAGCCATTAACTTCCGTCATTGGCAATTTATTTTCTAATCTTGTGGTGCGCATAATGCTGTAATTTGTGTCATAGGGAAATACTTTTACTTTAATTTGTGATGGATTTTTGTTAACTGGCAAGTAGGCATGGAATTTTTGTTTTCCTTTAATGGTCACTGCTCTTCCAAACTGATCATTCAAGAGTTTTTCAGTCTCTACATACTCTTCTTGTTTAACATATTCAAAGTTAACAGTTTTGATATTTTGCACTGACCACTCAAAAAGCTGCTGTGGTGTGAGAATTTGGTTTTCGTAAGGTCTTTGTAAACTTGTCCTTGCTGCCAGTCTTTTAACCGTGCCACCAACACCATTGCATGGTCCCTTTCCATGGGCAGTTGCTGCTGAAAAGTGCCACTCTGCGTCTATTCCAAAATCACGTTTGTGAAAACATAGGTTAGAAAAATTCTTTTTGTTCTTGTATTGGGCAGCACTTCCATCGGAAAGTAATAAATTTTCTGAACAGCACATTGAAAATAACTTTTTAAAAACTGCACAAGTTTATTTTGAAAACAATATACTGCTGTTGTATTATGTTCTAAACATTCAGAAATGATTACATAACTGATGTGTTTTACTTTATCTTCATCTCTGTAATAAATTACAAAGGGGTGAATTGTTACAGAGTCACTTGACCAATGGTAACTTTGGGCCTCATCTTGAACCACGAAAGTGTAGTTTTCTGAAAAATCCAATGTGACAGCATATTCATTTTCTTTTCAGTGTTTCTTTTACTTCATTCATAAACGTACTTTGCTGTTTTGCTATGAAGTCATGGCGAATTAACAAAACAATTTTTTCACATAACACCTTGTAACTTTAATTCTTTTTATTCTTTTATTAATTGAGTTACATACTGTTTACTTTCTGTATTAACTATTTCATTCGGGCGCCATCTTGTTACTAACACAAGAAATTCAAATGTACTTACCTTTCTGGGCCGAGTTTGTTTAAGCGAACCGGAAGTAGCAGGTCTTGTTACTTGAAATAACTTACTCTTAATTGTAAGATTTACCAATGACATTACCCTTTATTAACAAACCACACATAGTTACATGAGATTCTATTTCGGAAACAAAGCACATTGCTATTCGCCATGAGGCGTATTTATTGAATCAGATTAAATTTTCTTTCCCATTTATAATTTTATAAACATAATCCCACCAAAATAAACATAATCAATCATGTCTTAAATTATAGAATTATATATATATATATATATATATATATATTGTAACTCTAAAATGTGGTCGTACCTGTCAAAATGTATCACACTTGTTTATTTTGTGTATTAGTGTGAATGTAGTGTGTTTGCCTCACACTGGTCGTTACATAAATCGACGTCACTACTGGAGTCCGTAGCGTTGTCAATGTTACCAGTACAACCTACCTGTTAATTCATAGGGATTGCTATTCCCGGGTGGCGCCAAATTGTTTCTGTTAAAACAATTAAAATATTTAATTTCTAAGATAATACGTGATATTAGCATGGACAGCTGTGGCGTTCGAATTGTTCCCGCTGCTCTACAGGTTGTCGACTCGTCCACTCGTGATGAGCACTAGTTGGCTGCTGCTTACAACTCGCTAACACACATATATTCTACAAAATCCTATGAAATAACAAGATAGTAATGATCTGTACTGTATTTTTTAATACAAATTGGGTCATCAATAAATATGACAAATGAATTATAAATAATTTTATAACATTCGGCTCCGGCTTAGAGCTTGAAACACAAAATATCTCAGAGTTGGCAAAATTGATTTCAAAACATAATCGTTGCCGAAATGGCATCCGTCACTTTTAATAAATTACAATGTTTAAAATCTGGAGTTCTTTTGATCATGAAATAAGACATAAACGTTGGTTACATTAAAAAAGTACACTACCATACCTTATACGTACTTAGAAATTATAATGTGTTTATACAATTTGTTCGGTAGTGTCGTATTTCTGTTACAAAAATTGTGCTCTCAAATAAGGTTATTTTTAGTTTAATACAATGTTTTTTAAGTAAGTAAGTAATGCATTTACCTTTGAAAGAAAATACTACTTTTTAAATAGTGAGAAATTTTATCATTTGAAAAATAATTTAAGTAATTTAGGGTTTTGGGATTAAGGAATTTATTCGGTACTTATCAGTTCATATCACGTTGAAATGTCGTCATCAGGATAGTCGTATATTCTTCGAATTTGGGCTGGTTTTAAACTTCCAACATCTTCAATCTGGTCTTGGGTTTTCTTAATTAATTTAGTTAATTTGGTTCCTGGACATCATGAATTCTTTATAGATCGGCGTCTATTCATTTTGGGTCATCTTGGTTCACTGATTCGACTTTTTGTAACTGTTTAAATTAAAATTTCAATCGTTCCAATTTTGCGTGCCGCTTACCCACGCGTCGTTTTTCAGAGTCTATATAATTTAACGGAAAATAAGCCCTCAACGGCTCGTTGTCATAGTAACCATAATTCGATGATTGGTTAATTACTCCTTTAAGACATTGTTAAAATATTTGAATTTTTATTCAAATTTATTAAGTATTTTCCTAATGGTTTTATTCCTTTATAATTCCTTTGGGATAATAAATGACATCACTATTATTTTTCTTTCCTTTCAAAGTTTACAATGATACCTCATAAGGTCATATTCTGTTATACATTAACTATAGTCTAATTATTTGACATTTAATAAATAACATATTTTTCTTAAATTAAACTATTACAATGATATTTCTGTGTTAAAATAACTGATATATAATTACTGTCCATTCACTGGTCTTAGATTAGTAAGATTTCTTGTGAAATTGATACAATTTACATTTGAATGTCTTTGGCAGTTAAATGTTTTCATAGTCAAGATTAGCCATGATTGTTTTTTGGTGTATTTCCTTTTAAATTATTTTTGAATTCAGCCTGATGGGCTTCACTTATTTGTTTGTGTTTTAACTACTATTCAACATATATTTTCATTACTCTTCTTTTAAAATATCATAATTAGGTTTATGGACTGTAGGTTCCTTTCAGCCATATTCCTCTTTTAACATTGAACCGACTATTCTTTACAAGTCATGAGTTATTATTAGTTCTAACATTGATTTCTTTCTTTTGTTACAAACTAAAGTGATAAACATTGTCACTTTTCATAAAATTATGAAGGTTAATTCCCCTTTCAACATGGGGTGTTGTATTCTTTGCAATCTTAATTTTAATAACAAAACTTTAATTCTATTCTATCATACCATGTTAACACAAGTTATTTGTCTGGGCTTTCTCCCTGAATAGTATCACAAGCTTCCTTTATATTAATTTGGAATACTATTTCTAATTACTCCTAGATATATTACTATTTATAATATCACTCCAATCATTGGTTGTTCATCAATGTTTTACAGAGTGTCTCCTTACTTATCATTCTATTTTTAATGTTTCACATACACTTTCACTATTTTTAGGGTACTTACACTTCACTAAAGCACTTCACTTTGGTTCACTGTTTTGTATTTAGTGTTATTTAATGGGTAATCCCTATACTTCCTCCTACCATTTCTCACTATTTTGTTTGAGTATGATATTTACTATTAACAATATTAGGTTAGTTGTGTTTCGTTAAATCTAACCTTTCTGATTGGGTTAGTGTACTTTTCCTATATTATTATATTTTACAATTGTATTGTCTTTAAAATGGGTACATAGGTTAAATTAATGATAATAATAATATTGGTTTCATTAATACATAATTATTCGAGGTTTATTGACCGTATTCTATCTTTCCCTTTTATATGTGTGTTAGTTTTCCCATGGGTTTAACCTGTCTCCTCTTCATTCTTCCTCTTCTTCATCTTCTTCATCTTCAATAGTCTTCATCTTCAATAGTCTTCATCTTGGTTCGGTTCTCCTCTTCATTCTTCCTCGGATTCTTCTCTCGTTAGTTCATTGTTTTGTCTATCATATTTTTCTTAAGTATGTTACGTGGTTCCCTTCTTTATGTTTAGGTTGTTGGCTCAATCACTTGGGTTGGGTAATATCGTTGTACGTCGTGTTACAGTATTTACATTTTAATCATTTTTTAAACATTTTATTTTATATGAAGTATTTTTATATCAAGAATTACCTTTTTTATCACTGGTACGGGATTTGGCTTAATTGTATCGTTACATAATGCCTCTCCTCTAAAATTGATCATTTTAATAAAACACTAGCATAGTTTTTTATGAAATTATCAGTTATAGATAACTTTTTTCCCTCTTCTTTGTTTGTTTCTCCATTCTTCATTTCTCTTCTTACTTAATTCATTCCATTTTATTTGGATCTGTTTTTATTTATTTCCATTGGTGCATTTTCCCTCATACACAAATTTTTCCCTAACTTTTATACAGTAGGTGGTTTCTCCCATTACTACTCATTTTTCTGAGACTAGAGGCACATCTTCTCTACTCAGTTCATTTGGATTGCTGGACTTTTCAACAGTCAATCTTAAATACCTTCTTTGTCAACTTGTGACTTAATAATATAATAATACAATAATAATAATATAATATAATATACTTTGGGATTGTTCACCTTGTGGTTTGTTTTTAGATCACTTTGTCATTACTACTCATTCTTCCGTCCGCTATACCTTAACTATACACTATCATCTCCTCATACACTTGGTTGTTTTTATCTTTATTTTGTAATTAAACGCAATTACCAATGTAATTTAATTCAATGTTTATATTTGAAATATTATTCGAAATATGTAGTTGTAGAAAATTGAAAGTTATTAATTTTATAAAGTACTTGAACTGTAGCATTCGAGGTTACTAAAAATGTGTTTACAATTGTAGAATTATAATTGTCTGAAAAGAATTCCCTTAGATAAAAAAAATAAAATAGTTGCGTTAATATTAGTTAAATACTAATGTTACTTAAATTTAAAAATAAAGTGCACTAGCAGGTCGCTTGTTGTTGGTGACCGTCTTGATGATGCTAGCTGCGAAACTCCTCCTCCAGGTTGATAATCGTCTAAGTATGTAAAGTCTAGTAATGTCTGGACAATAGAACAAATATAATACACTTTCACGTACCTGTTCGTGATTTCTGGAAGTTCAATAAGCTGCCAAGACGGTTTACAAAACCAAGTCACTTTATCTACAAGGTTAGGTGACCTTGTTTAATAATGGGCGCCACACGGATTTATTTTGGGAAAATCCCGTGGAAAACCCATTAATAAAATCAAATAATAATTTAAAAAAGTTATTATAATTGTTTATTGCCCTTATGGCAATGCAATTCAACAATATTCAATCACAACTGAAGGTTGTTTTGATTCTTCTAAATGAATTATTTAGTTACCTTTTAGAAATAAATTAAGTCGAGTTATGCTGTTAATAATGGGTTTTTATTCATACCCATGATAGAGAATTCAAACAAATATAATTAAAAGAATACAATGATGTACAATTGCAAATATGTTGTTACATACCCTATAAAGCTGGCTCAGAGCATAAGCAATACATCTGGTTAAGTCCAGATACTCTTTACTTTGAACATTAATATTATTTAAATCTCAGATGTGAGTTCTTTGAGACACAAGAAAGAAGGCTCATGCCTACACAATAGCTAATGACTTTCTGATATAATATAGACTAGTAATGCCTTGAAGTTACTATTATAAAATAAAAATAAAAATAACCTATTTTATAGGTTATGCGTTCGTCACGCTTGGTTCATGATTTACAAAGTTATATTTTGAGCACACTTATAACTAACATTCAACTTAACTGGTATTGACAAATTCATTAAATAAATTTAGACATGGTGTAGTACAGAAAAATGTTTCAGTGTTATGCGTCAGTACAGATTTGTTTATCAAAATATACAGGTTATGGCGCTCGGAGTAAAATGAATAAATTGTTACACTGTTACCTTGTGTTTTAATCTTTCGATTAAAATTTCAATTAACACATCAATGATCGGATTATAATGATCATCGTTATTCACTACACATGCACAAGAACAGAGAATTTCGATCCACTTCTGACTTAAAGGATCATAAATAATACTATTTAATTATTTCTTCTGTTCATTATTTTTCCCGCACTAAATGAAATAATACTGCACATAAACACAATGGTTCTTTGTAGAATATCTTGAAGTTGTCGTTAGTTGTTGTCGAACTGTTTCCATTGAAGTCCTATTGTGATGACGCTATCAGTTATTAAAAATGTTGATGAGACCAGCGTACCTGTCACGCCGAATGAAATTAAGAAGTGTCTGATGAAAATCTGCTGCAGCCCCTTATATACCCGACCATTTGATCGGCTTTAGGCGATAGTGTTAATTACTAAGCTATTTTTTCATTGGCTTAGCCAGGTGTGATGAACGTGACGTATTGTCTTTCCAACCGTCAAAAACGGTTTTTAACCGACTCGTCACCAGAATGATTGACAGTTGTCGTTGTTATTGGTGTTGATAACCAGATTCCTTATGCATATTTTGTAAATGATGCTAACACCTTTCACGCACTTAATATAGTTGCGATTGGGGTTGTATCGCTATCAAATTAAAGAATATTTTGTCCTCTTTAATTTGATATAGTTTGATACTGGTTTAATCCCACTTTTACTGACATTGCTAAGTAAACAATGTTCAGGTACACTACTTCGCACTGTCGTCTGTTAACCGAAATCGGCGATTACACACTCTGACTAATTGTGTTTGTGTTCCACATCGCGTTTTATCACTCAAACGTTTATGTTAGAACACTATTAAATCTGTACTGATATTTAATTAGTGTACATTATGAATAAACCTTAACTTATACGTTGTAATGAACTGTCCTTACTTACTATGATATTTCGTTTCACATTATTTTGCTCTATTCTATTAACTAACAATTGAACTATTAATTATATCATTTTAATAAGGCTAATCGCTATGTTTGAGTATTAAAATTGTTTTGTGGATGTGATTTACACTCATGTCACCTCCCACTAATCACCTTACTGATGATTGTCTGGTCTAGGCCTTGTTGAGACATACCGTCTGTATCGGATTTCTGTCTTAAAAACGTTTATTAGTTCACAATTCGGTACCTTGCTGAGGTAGCTTATTTGTATAAGGTTCCCTCTTACAAACATGTTTACTTGTTATAAGTATATTTGAGACTGAAATATAGCTTCGTTCTCATTTTGTGGCCATCGCTAATTTTAGTTCTTGGCATTAATAATTACTAGTCATGGTTGCTTAATTCTCAGCCAAATGCTGATTCTGATCTCACATTATTCAGATTCTTATTTAATCATTTTTTATTAACATATCATATTCCATTTAGTTATTCACTGACTCACTTGACAGCTTAAAGTGAATTTAATTTGTCCATTAGTTTGTGTCTGTCATAGTATGGTTGTAGTGTCAAACAGTATTTGGGTTTACTGCTTCTTGTGGCACTTCATCTTCTTTCTTCTTCCAAGGTTCCTCTCTTCTTGGTTGGTCTTATCATTACTTTATCTATTTACATTATCGTTATGCATTTATTAAATCTGATAGTATATGTCTAGGTTATGTAACATCTGGTTATGTTATATATACTCCCCCCTCAAAATTGATAATTTGAGAGAAAATTTGATTTTTTTTTTATAAAATTATCATTTCGTGTCAGTTTTTTGCATATTACTACTGTTTTTTGTCTTGTACTCTTTATATTGATCTTTAACATACTATTAGTGTGTTACACTAGCTTGATTTCTTGCCTAGTGATATAATTCTTAGCTTACTAGTATTTTTTCAAGTTTCTCACATTTTAAGTCATTTAATTACAGTGGATTTCATTTCTTAAATTAACAATTTCCTGTCTTATCATACATTTTTCTTTCTTATTACTTATCCTTACGTTTGTGATTATCTCAATGGTTCTTACATTTTTTACCTCATAGATTCTTTAATAATAGTCCTTGATACATTACTACATAACTCCCTAACTTTTGTAGTGGGTTCGGAATCAGAGTGGCTCACTGTGGCATACATTCTCTGCCGTTCCTCAATACACATACTCAGATTCAGAGGCATACTCTTCTCTGTCTGAGAAAAAAAATAAAATTGCACCTGGCAATAGTTGCACTATCACAACACATAAAATATCACATATCATTCATTTTCAATAATATAATATATTCAACATAATATTCAAGGTATTAGAGGTTTTCATTTGTATCACATTTCCTTCTTTTATACTTTCTAACATACTTCCTCTTCACAGGTAATTATTTCTTTTCAGACTTGACATTCTCGGCTATGCTTTTTATCAGCCGTATTGTTACTTTTTATACTAGTTGACAATTTGTTTCAGTTTACTTGAATATTCTTAAAATTACACACTTACATTGATGCTTATATAATTATGCAGTTGTTTCTTACATATAGAGTTTACAATGTTTCATTATTACAAGAGTTTACAAGTTTTTTTTCTCGTTAGTAATTTATACTTATCCTGAATTATCAGGGTTTATAGTATTCATATACAAAATGTTCTTGGTTAGATGTTCTCTGACATATCTTGTTACATACAATATTTGGTAATTAAATCATATTTTTCTTTCTCTTCATTCCACAATAATAATAACCATCTTTATAATTAGCTCTCTTTGTTATTCAGCCTCTCTACTCCTTCAAGTGTCTGATAATTTACACTTATTCTGGATGATTTTAATTCTCGTTTATGGAGTATACAATATTTGATAATTACAATACAATGTGATAATATAATAACAGACGTTTAATGAAGAAATTTGTGTTAGTGGTTGAAATCACAATCAGAATGATCACAGTTGCACACCACTATATAAAAATTATCCCGATTAGCGCTTTCAAGCCTCACAGCCCATCGTCAGATCGGAATAGGCAGAAATTATTTTAAAAACAAACCCTTCACCCCTCTCCCCCACCCTGCTCACACACAACAAGCTATAATATAAATGACCCTTCCCCACCCCCTAAACCCTGTCCCACACCAACTGTACAGTTACATATGATTGTGAATATAATAACAACATATTAATATCTGATTTTATAGACATCCTTGGGGTTACATTGTCCATTTAATAAACATTTTTCTCTCTCTCTACTTTCCATAATAATATCCTTCTTTCATGTTACTCTCTTTGGTTTTCTTCTTCTCTACTCCTTCAAGTGATGGTGGTTTTCACTTATTCTGGATGGTTTTAATTCTCGTTTATGGAGTATACAATATTTGATAATTACAATACACTGTGATAATATAATAACAACATATTAATATCTGATTTTATAGACATCCTTGGGGTTACATTGTCCATTTAATAAACATTTTTCTCTCTCTCTACTTTCCATAATAATATCCTTCTTTCATGTTACTCTCTTTGGTTTTCTTCTTCTCTACTCCTTCAAGTGATGGTGGTTTTCACTTATTCTGGATGGTTTTATATAATATTTTAGTTTTATGACAGGTATACAATAATCATTTGATAAACATTTTTTTTCCTTTAAATATAGCATAGTAATTTTAGGTATAAAATAGTAGTATTTCTTCTCAATAAATTAATCTAACATAGGAGTATTAAAGTAATTTTATTCCATTATCCTAGGTATATTTTTGTTATATGCCACTTTTGGCTCTCTATGACATAATAGGTATCTTTCTTCTTATTAAATTATTTGGTTTACAAATACACGTTTTTCTACCATTTAGTATGATAGATCTGGTTCTTATTTAATAAGTAACAAATAGTTTGGCCTATATCTTAATCCTACACACCTTTTGTAACACAATATGGCAAATAGGTTTGTTACAGATAATTAGTTACTTTCAATATCTTGGGCATAATACATGGTTCTTCTAATCACCAACTGAATCCGTTTATAGTAGTTATTTAAAAAAAAATTTTTTTTTTTATACACTAAATATTCCGGTAGTAAATGTTGCCTACCACTATAACTTATCTGCTCTTAACAATAATCACTTTTATGGTCTACATACATGGGGTTATTTTGTGCTTTTCCACTCTATTGGGTTCATTGTGGGGGACAATTACGTTCCACAGATATCCTTTTCCATATCTGTCTCTAGTATTACGCGTTTGTGGTATTTGGTACCCTATCCCTATCATGCGGTTCTTCCACTTTGCGGCTACCAGATAGTCATTGGCTCCCCGTTTTCTTGCCTTCTTCTTCTCATTCTCTTTGGTATCCATGTGTCGATTGTACCCCTGGTCTTTGTTATTACTGACTTCCAGTACCTCCTCTAACTCTGGTTGACCGTCATTAGTTTCCTGGTTGGATTTTTCCATTGATTGGTCCCTCTTGTTCCGTAATTCCTTTATTTCTTGGGCATACCCTTCAATGATCCGGTCCAGCTGTTCTTGATACCCTTTCCTTTTCTTAGAACGTTTTATTCTCCCTTTGGAAATATCTGCTTTAAGTATGTTATTGGTTAAAGTCTTCTTTGTTGTAGCACATTTCTTCTCTTCGTCCATCTTTATGAAGCTCCTTCGATACTCCTTCTTATAGGTCCCTTCTTTACTGTTGATGACTGGGAAATAAATCATATTAACTAGACCACTTCGAGTCATTTCGATTAATTCTTTTGTTACCCTAGTCTTCTTTGGGCGTATTATTCTTCTTATCCTCGCCTCCTTTTCTTCCGTTTTCTTAATTATTCCGTTCCTTTCTTCATGATTTTTAATTTTCGAATTCACCTGTTCGGTAGTTGTATTTCTGGGTACTCCTTTTGTCTCCACCTGATCATCACACATTGGCAGGTTATTTTGTTCTAAGTCTTCATTCTCGGCTACTAACTCTTCCGCTTCTTCAATTACCTGAGTGTTCTCTATACTTCCGGTATCGATCTCCTTGTATTGGATATCATCCTCGTTTCTGTCGAGCTCATTTTCAGATGATGATGTATTTGAGTCCCCTTCATCCTCAGTTTGTTCGACCTCATCTTCAGGTTGCAATTCTTCTCTGGTTTCATCATTGGGTATTTCTTCAGTTTCTGAGTTGCTGTCGTTTCATAATTCTCCTCTTGTTGTCTGATCCACCTTTTCCGTATATTTCTTATTCATTTCATCCATTTTCTGGCTAATCTTATTTAATGTGGTGCTCAACTCTTCTCTTAAGGCTCTACTATTGTCATCTATTTTACTGTTTAACGTGTCCTGGCTCTGTGGGTATTGTCGATCTTTTTATTCAAGTCTTCTTTCAGTGACTCCATATTTTTATTTAATGAGTCGTTATTTCGGTTCAGTG
This sequence comes from Magicicada septendecula, assembly GCA_034769895.1. Classification (NCBI taxonomy): domain Eukaryota; kingdom Metazoa; phylum Arthropoda; class Insecta; order Hemiptera; family Cicadidae; genus Magicicada; species Magicicada septendecula. The sequence goes on along the minus strand of CM068368.1, from coordinate 219,705,041 downwards.
TCTCTTCCATTTTTTTGTTATTCTTGAGACTATCTTCCTTTAATGATTCCATCATTCTCCTCATCCATTCTTGGAAGGCTGTTTCTCCTGATTGCGTGACTCCCTCAGCGTGTCTGGGTTGGTTGTCGACCCTCACTTCCATTTCCGGTTCTACATAGAGTGCTTCTTCAGGTCGAGTTTCGATGTTATTAATGGTAATGACCTCCATCTCGTGTGTGGGTTGTGTCTCATATGTCTCTGTATCTATCTGTACTTCTCCTACCCGACTGTCCTTATATCTTGTGTCGTATTGATGTGTGTGTGGCATGTTTGTTCTTTTGTGTCTACCGGGCTGATTATCAATATAAAACTCTTTTTATCAAATATTTTTTCAGCCTCACTAGTTGGTGCGCCAATTTGTAATTAAACGCAATTACCAATGTAATTTAATTCATGTTTATATTTGAAATATTATTCGAAATATGTAGTTGTAGAAAATTGAAAGTTATTAATTTTATAAAGTACTTGAACTGTAGCATTCGAGGTTACTAAAAATGTGTTTACAATTGTAGAATTATAATTGTCTGAAAAGAATTCCCTTAGATAAAAAAAATAAAATAGTTGCGTTAATATTAGTTAAATACTAATGTTACTTAAATTTAAAAATAAAGTGCACTAGCAGGTCGCTTGTTGTTGGTGACCGTCTTGATGATGCTAGCTGCGAAACTCCTCCTCCAGGTTGATAATCGTCTAAGTATGTAAAGTCTAGTAATGTCTGGACAATAGAACAAATATAATACACTTTCACGTACCTGTTCGTGATTTCTGGAAGTTCAATAAGCTGCCAAGACGGTTTACAAAACCAACTCACTTTATCTACAAGGTTAGGTGACCTTGTTTAATAATGGGCGCCACACGGATTTATTTTGGGAAAATCCCGTGGAAAACCCATTAATAAAATCAAATAATAATTTAAAAAAGTTATTATAATTGTTTATTGCCCTTATGGCAATGCAATTCAACAATATTCAATCACAACTGAAGGTTGTTTTGATTCTTCTAAATGAATTATTTAGTTACCTTTTAGAAATAAATTAAGTCGAGTTATGCTGTTAATAATGGGTTTTTATTCATACCCCTGATAGAGAATTCAAACAAATATAATTAAAAGAATACAATGATGTACAATTGCAAATATGTTGTTACATACCCTATAAAGCTGGCTCAGAGCATAAGCAATACATCTGGTTAAGTCCAGATACTCTTTACTTTGAACATTAATATTATTTAAATCTCAGATGTGAGTTCTTTGAGACACAAAAAAGAAGGCTCATGCCTACACAATAGCTAATGACTTTCTGATATAATATAGACTAGTAATGCCTTGAAGTTACTATTATAAAATAAAAATAAAAATAACCTATTTTATAGGTTATGCGTTCGTCACGCTTGGTTCATGATTTACAAAGTTATATTTTGAGCACACTTATAACTAACATTCAACTTAACTGGTATTGACAAATTCATTAAATAAATTTAGACATGGTGTAGTACAGAAAAATGTTTCAGTGTTATGCGTCAGTACAGATTTGTTTATCAAAATATACAGGTTATGGTGCTCGGAGTGAAATGAATAAATTGTTACACTGTTACCTTGTGTTTTAATCTTTTGATTAAAATTTCAATTAACACATCAATGATCGGATTATAATGATCATCGTTATTCACTACACACGCACAAGAACAGAGAATTTCGATCCACTTCTGACTTAAAGGATCATAAATAATACTATTTAATTATTTCTTCTGTTCATTATTTTTCCCGCACTAAATGAAATAATACTGCACATAAACACAATGGTTCTTTGTAGAATATCTTGAAGTTGTCGTTAGTTGTTGTCGAACTGTTTCCATTGAAGTCCTATTGTGATGACGCTATCAGTTATTAAAAATGTTGATGAGACCAGCGTACCTGTCACGCCGAATGAAATTAAGAAGTGTCTGATGAAAATCTGCTGCAGCCCCTTATATACCCGACCATTTGATCGGCTTTAGGCGATAGTGTTAATTACTAAGCTATTTTTTCATTGGCTTAGCCAGGTGTGATGAACGTGACGTATTGTCTTTCCAACCGTCAAAAACGGGTTTTAACCGACTCGTCACCAGAATGATTGACAGTTGTCGTTGTTATTGGTGTTGATAACCAGATTCCTTATGCATATTTTGTAAATGATGCTAACACCTTTCACGCACTTAATATAGTTGCGATTGGGGTTGTATCGCTATCAAATTAAAGAATATTTTGTCCTCTTTAATTTGATATAGTTTGATACTGGTTTAATCCCACTTTTACTGACATTGCTAAGTAAACAATGTTCAGGTACACTACTTCGCACTGTCGTCTGTTAACCGAAATCGGCGATTACACACTCTGACTAATTGTGTTTGTGTTCCACATCGCGTTTTATCACTCAAACGTTTATGTTAGAACACTATTAAATCTGTACTGATATTTAATTAGTGTACATTATGAATAAACCTTAACTTATACGTTGTAATGAACTGTCCTTACTTACTATGATATTTCGTTTCACATTATTTTGCTCTATTCTATTAACTAACAATTGAACTATTAATTATATCATTTTAATAAGGCTTATCGCTATGTTTGAGTATTAAAATTGTTTTGTGGATGTGATTTACACTCATGTCACCTCCCACTAATCACCTTACTGATGATTGTCTGGTCTAGGCCTTGTTGAGACATACCGTCTGTATCGGATTTCTGTCTTAAAAACGTTTATTAGTTCACAATTCGGTACCTTGCTGAGGTAGCTTATTTGTATAAGGTTCCCTCTTACAAACATGTTTACTTGTTATAAGTATATTTGAGACTGAAATATAGCTTCGTTCTCATTTTGTGGCCATCGCTAATTTTAGTTCTTGGCATTAATAATTACTAGTCATGGTTGCTTAATTCTCAGCCAAATGCTGATTCTGATCTCACATTATTCAGATTCTTATTTAATCATTTTTTATTAACATATCATATTCCATTTAGTTATTCACTGACTCACTTGACAGCTTAAAGTGAATTTAATTTGTCCATTAGTTTGTGTCTGTCATAGTATGGTTGTAGTGTCAAACAGTATTTGGGTTTACTGCTTCTTGTGGCACTTCATCTTCTTTCTTCTTCCAAGGTTCCTCTCTTCTTGGTTGGTCTTATCATTACTTTATCTATTTACATTATCGTTATGCATTTATTAAATCTGATAGTATATGTCTAGGTTATGTAACATCTGGTTATGTTATATATACTCCCCCCTCAAAATTGATAATTTGAGAGAAAATTTGATTTTTTTTTTATAAAATTATCATTTCGTGTCAGTTTTTTGCATATTACTACTGTTTTTTGTCTTGTACTCTTTATATTGATCTTTAACATACTATTAGTGTGTTACACTAGCTTGATTTCTTGCCTAGTGATATAATTCTTAGCTTACTAGTATTTTTTCAAGTTTCTCACATTTTAAGTCATTTAATTACAGTGGATTTCATTTCTTAAATTAACAATTTCCTGTCTTATCATACATTTTTCTTTCTTATTACTTATCCTTACGTTTGTGATTATCTCAATGGTTCTTACATTTTTTACCTCATAGATTCTTTAATAATAGTCCTTGATACATTACTACATAACTCCCTAACTTTTGTAGTGGGTTCGGAATCAGAGTGGCTCACTGTGGCATACATTCTCTGCCGTTCCTCAATACACATACTCAGATTCAGAGGCATACTCTTCTCTGTCTGAGAAAAAAAATAAAATTGCACCTGGCAATAGTTGCACTATCACAACACATAAAATATCACATATCATTCATTTTCAATAATATAATATATTCAACATAATATTCAAGGTATTAGAGGTTTTCATTTGTATCACATTTCCTTCTTTTATACTTTCTAACATACTTCCTCTTCACAGGTAATTATTTCTTTTCAGACTTGACATTCTCGGCTATGCTTTTTATCAGCCGTATTGTTACTTTTTATACTAGTTGACAATTTGTTTCAGTTTATTTGAATATTCTTAAAATTACACACTTACATTGATGCTTATATAATTATGCAGTTGTTTCTTACATATAGAGTTTACAATGTTTCATTATTACAAGAGTTTACAAGTTTTTTTTCTCGTTAGTAATTTATACTTATCCTGAATTATCAGGGTTTATAGTATTCATATACAAAATGTTCTTGGTTAGATGTTCTCTGACATATCTTGTTACATACAATATTTGGTAATTAAATCATATTTTTCTTTCTCTTCATTCCACAATAATAATAGCCATCTTTATAATTAGCTCTCTTTGTTATTCAGCCTCTCTACTCCTTCAAGTGTCTGATAATTTACACTTATTCTGGATGATTTTAATTCTCGTTTATGGAGTATACAATATTTGATAATTACAATACAATGTGATAATATAATAACAACATATTAATATCTGATTTTATAGACATCCTTGGGGTTACATTGTCCATTTAATAAACATTTTTCTCTCTCTCTACTTTCCATAATAATATCCTTCTTTCATGTTACTCTCTTTGGTTTTCTTCTTCTCTACTCCTTCAAGTGATGGTGGTTTTCACTTATTCTGGATGGTTTTAATTCTCGTTTATGGAGTATACAATATTTGATAATTACAATACACTGTGATAATATAATAACAACATATTAATATCTGATTTTATAGACATCCTTGGGGTTACATTGTCCATTTAATAAACATTTTTCTCTCTCTCTACTTTCCATAATAATATCCTTCTTTCATGTTACTCTCTTTGGTTTTCTTCTTCTCTACTCCTTCAAGTGATGGTGGTTTTCACTTATTCTGGATGGTTTTATATAATATTTTAGTTTTATGACAGGTATACAATAATCATTTGATAAACATTTTTTTTCCTTTAAATATAGCATAGTAATTTTAGGTATAAAATAGTAGTATTTCTTCTCAATAAATTAATCTAACATAGGAGTATTAAAGTAATTTTATTCCATTATCCTAGGTATATTTTTGTTATATGCCACTTTTGGCTCTCTATGACATAATAGGTATCTTTCTTCTTATTAAATTATTTGGTTTACAAATACACGTTTTTCTACCATTTAGTATGATAGATCTGGTTCTTATTTAATAAGTAACAAATAGTTTGGCCTATATCTTAATCCTACACACCTTTTGTAACACAATATGGCAAATAGGTTTGTTACAGATAATTAGTTACTTTCAATATCTTGGGCATAATACATGGTTCTTCTAATCACCAACTGAATCCGTTTATAGTAGTTATTTAAAAAAAAATTTTTTTTTTTATACACTAAATATTCCGGTAGTAAATGTTGCCTACCACTATAACTTATCTGCTCTTAACAATAATCACTTTTATGGTCTACATACATGGGGTTATTTTGTGCTTTTCCACTCTATTGGGTTCATTGTGGGGGACAATTACGTTCCACAGATATCCTTTTCCATATCTGTCTCTAGTATTACGCGTTTGTGGTATTTGGTACCCTATCCCTATCATGCGGTTCTTCCACTTTGCGGCTACCAGATAGTCATTGGCTCCCCGTTTTCTTGCCTTCTTCTTCTCATTCTCTTTGGTATCCATGTGTCGATTGTACCCCTGGTCTTTGTTATTACTGACTTCCAGTACCTCCTCTAACTCTGGTTGACCGTCATTAGTTTCCTGGTTGGATTTTTCCATTGATTGGTCCCTCTTGTTCCGTAATTCCTTTATTTCTTGGGCATACCCTTCAATGATCCGGTCCAGCTGTTCTTGATACCCTTTCCTTTTCTTAGAACGTTTTATTCTCCCTTTGGAAATATCTGCTTTAAGTATGTTATTGGTTAAAGTCTTCTTTGTTGTAGCACATTTCTTCTCTTCGTCCATCTTTATGAAGCTCCTTCGATACTCCTTCTTATAGGTCCCTTCTTTACTGTTGATGACTGGGAAATAAATCATATTAACTAGACCACTTCGAGTCATTTCGATTAATTCTTTTGTTACCCTAGTCTTCTTTGGGCGTATTATTCTTCTTATCCTCGCCTCCTTTTCTTCCGTTTTCTTAATTATTCCGTTCCTTTCTTCATGATTTTTAATTTTCGAATTCACCTGTTTGGTAGTTGTATTTCTGGGTACTCCTTTTGTCTCCACCTGATCATCACACATTGGCAGGTTATTTTGTTCTAAGTCTTCATTCTCGGCTACTAACTCTTCCGCTTCTTCAATTACCTGAGTGTTCTCTATACTTCCGGTATCGATCTCCTTGTATTGGATATCATCCTCGTTTCTGTCGAGCTCATTTTCAGATGATGATGTATTTGAGTCCCCTTCATCCTCAGTTTGTTCGACCTCATCTTCAGGTTGCAATTCTTCTCTGGTTTCATCATTGGGTATTTCTTCAGTTTCTGAGTTGCTGTCGTTTCATAATTCTCCTCTTGTTGTCTGATCCACCTTTTCCGTATATTTCTTATTCATTTCATCCATTTTCTGGCTAATCTTATTTAATGTGGTGCTCAACTCTTCTCTTAAGGCTCTACTATTGTCATCTATTTTACTGTTTAACGTGTCCTGGCTCTGTGGGTATTGTCGATCTTTTTATTCAAGTCTTCTTTCAGTGACTCCATATTTTTATTTAATGAGTCGTTATTTCGGTTCAGTGTCTCTTCCATTTTTTTGTTATTCTTGAGACTATCTTCCTTTAATGATTCCATCATTCTCCTCATCCATTCTTGGAAGGCTGTTTCTCCTGATTGCGTGACTCCCTCAGCGTGTCTGGGTTGGTTGTCGACCCTCACTTCCATTTCCGGTTCTACATAGAGTGCTTCTTCAGGTCGAGTTTCGATGTTATTAATGGTAATGACCTCCATCTCGTGTGTGGGTTGTGTCTCATATGTCTCTGTATCTATCTGTACTTCTCCTACCCGACTGTCCTTATATCTTGTGTCGTATTGATGTGTGTGTGGCATGTTTGTTCTTTTGTGTCTACCGGGCTGATTATCAATATAAAACTCTTTTTATCAAATATTTTTTCAGCCTCACTAGTTGGTGCGCCAATTTGTAATTAAACGCAATTACCAATGTAATTTAATTCATGTTTATATTTGAAATATTATTCGAAATATGTAGTTGTAGAAAATTGAAAGTTATTAATTTTATAAAGTACTTGAACTGTAGCATTCGAGGTTACTAAAAATGTGTTTACAATTGTAGAATTATAATTGTCTGAAAAGAATTCCCTTAGATAAAAAAAATAAAATAGTTGCGTTAATATTAGTTAAATACTAATGTTACTTAAATTTAAAAATAAAGTGCACTAGCAGGTCGCTTGTTGTTGGTGACCGTCTTGATGATGCTAGCTGCGAAACTCCTCCTCCAGGTTGATAATCGTCTAAGTATGTAAAGTCTAGTAATGTCTGGACAATAGAACAAATATAATACACTTTCACGTACCTGTTCGTGATTTCTGGAAGTTCAATAAGCTGCCAAGACGGTTTACAAAACCAACTCACTTTATCTACAAGGTTAGGTGACCTTGTTTAATAATGGGCGCCACACGGATTTATTTTGGGAAAATCCCGTGGAAAACCCATTAATAAAATCAAATAATAATTTAAAAAAGTTATTATAATTGTTTATTGCCCTTATGGCAATGCAATTCAACAATATTCAATCACAACTGAAGGTTGTTTTGATTCTTCTAAATGAATTATTTAGTTACCTTTTAGAAATAAATTAAGTCGAGTTATGCTGTTAATAATGGGTTTTTATTCATACCCCTGATAGAGAATTCAAACAAATATAATTAAAAGAATACAATGATGTACAATTGCAAATATGTTGTTACATACCCTATAAAGCTGGCTCAGAGCATAAGCAATACATCTGGTTAAGTCCAGATACTCTTTACTTTGAACATTAATATTATTTAAATCTCAGATGTGAGTTCTTTGAGACACAAAAAAGAAGGCTCATGCCTACACAATAGCTAATGACTTTCTGATATAATATAGACTAGTAATGCCTTGAAGTTACTATTATAAAATAAAAATAAAAATAACCTATTTTATAGGTTATGCGTTCGTCACGCTTGGTTCATGATTTACAAAGTTATATTTTGAGCACACTTATAACTAACATTCAACTTAACTGGTATTGACAAATTCATTAAATAAATTTAGACATGGTGTAGTACAGAAAAATGTTTCAGTGTTATGCGTCAGTACAGATTTGTTTATCAAAATATACAGGTTATGGTGCTCGGAGTGAAATGAATAAATTGTTACACTGTTACCTTGTGTTTTAATCTTTTGATTAAAATTTCAATTAACACATCAATGATCGGATTATAATGATCATCGTTATTCACTACACACGCACAAGAACAGAGAATTTCGATCCACTTCTGACTTAAAGGATCATAAATAATACTATTTAATTATTTCTTCTGTTCATTATTTTTCCCGCACTAAATGAAATAATACTGCACATAAACACAATGGTTCTTTGTAGAATATCTTGAAGTTGTCGTTAGTTGTTGTCGAACTGTTTCCATTGAAGTCCTATTGTGATGACGCTATCAGTTATTAAAAATGTTGATGAGACCAGCGTACCTGTCACGCCGAATGAAATTAAGAAGTGTCTGATGAAAATCTGCTGCAGCCCCTTATATACCCGACCATTTGATCGGCTTTAGGCGATAGTGTTAATTACTAAGCTATTTTTTCATTGGCTTAGCCAGGTGTGATGAACATGACGTATTGTCTTTCCAACCGTCAAAAACGGTTTTTAACCGACTCGTCACCAGAATGATTGACAGTTGTCGTTGTTATTGGTGTTGATAACCAGATTCCTTATGCATATTTTGTAAATGATGCTAACACCTTTCACGCACTTAATATAGTTGCGATTGGGGTTGTATCGCTATCAAATTAAAGAATATTTTGTCCTCTTTAATTTGATATAGTTTGATACTGGTTTAATCCCACTTTTACTGACATTGCTAAGTAAACAATGTTCAGGTACACTACTTCGCACTGTCGTCTGTTAACCGAAATCGGCGATTACACACTCTGACTAATTGTGTTTGTGTTCCACATCGCGTTTTATCACTCAAACGTTTATGTTAGAACACTATTAAATCTGTACTGATATTTAATTAGTGTACATTATGAATAAACCTTAACTTATACGTTGTAATGAACTGTCCTTACTTACTATGATATTTCGTTTCACATTATTTTGCTCTATTCTATTAACTAACAATTGAACTATTAATTATATCATTTTAATAAGGCTTATCGCTATGTTTGAGTATTAAAATTGTTTTGTGGATGTGATTTACACTCATGTCACCTCCCACTAATCACCTTACTGATGATTGTCTGGTCTAGGCCTTGTTGAGACATACCGTCTGTATCGGATTTCTGTCTTAAAAACGTTTATTAGTTCACAATTCGGTACCTTGCTGAGGTAGCTTATTTGTATAAGGTTCCCTCTTACAAACATGTTTACTTGTTATAAGTATATTTGAGACTGAAATATAGCTTCGTTCTCATTTTGTGGCCATCGCTAATTTTAGTTCTTGGCATTAATAATTACTAGTCATGGTTGCTTAATTCTCAGCCAAATGCTGATTCTGATCTCACATTATTCAGATTCTTATTTAATCATTTTTTATTAACATATCATATTCCATTTAGTTATTCACTGACTCACTTGACAGCTTAAAGTGAATTTAATTTGTCCATTAGTTTGTGTCTGTCATAGTATGGTTGTAGTGTCAAACAGTATTTGGGTTTACTGCTTCTTGTGGCACTTCATCTTCTTTCTTCTTCCAAGGTTCCTCTCTTCTTGGTTGGTCTTATCATTACTTTATCTATTTACATTATCGTTATGCATTTATTAAATCTGATAGTATATGTCTAGGTTATGTAACATCTGGTTATGTTATATATACTCCCCCCTCAAAATTGATAATTTGAGAGAAAATTTGATTTTTTTTTTATAAAATTATCATTTCGTGTCAGTTTTTTGCATATTACTACTGTTTTTTGTCTTGTACTCTTTATATTGATCTTTAACATACTATTAGTGTGTTACACTAGCTTGATTTCTTGCCTAGTGATATAATTCTTAGCTTACTAGTATTTTTTCAAGTTTCTCACATTTTAAGTCATTTAATTACAGTGGATTTCATTTCTTAAATTAACAATTTCCTGTCTTATCATACATTTTTCTTTCTTATTACTTATCCTTACGTTTGTGATTATCTCAATGGTTCTTACATTTTTTACCTCATAGATTCTTTAATAATAGTCCTTGATACATTACTACATAACTCCCTAACTTTTGTAGTGGGTTCGGAATCAGAGTGGCTCACTGTGGCATACATTCTCTGCCGTTCCTCAATACACATACTCAGATTCAGAGGCATACTCTTCTCTGTCTGAGAAAAAAAATAAAATTGCACCTGGCAATAGTTGCACTATCACAACACATAAAATATCACATATCATTCATTTTCAATAATATAATATATTCAACATAATATTCAAGGTATTAGAGGTTTTCATTTGTATCACATTTCCTTCTTTTATACTTTCTAACATACTTCCTCTTCACAGGTAATTATTTCTTTTCAGACTTGACATTCTCGGCTATGCTTTTTATCAGCCGTATTGTTACTTTTTATACTAGTTGACAATTTGTTTCAGTTTATTTGAATATTCTTAAAATTACACACTTACATTGATGCTTATATAATTATGCAGTTGTTTCTTACATATAGAGTTTACAATGTTTCATTATTACAAGAGTTTACAAGTTTTTTTTCTCGTTAGTAATTTATACTTATCCTGAATTATCAGGGTTTATAGTATTCATATACAAAATGTTCTTGGTTAGATGTTCTCTGACATATCTTGTTACATACAATATTTGGTAATTAAATCATATTTTTCTTTCTCTTCATTCCACAATAATAATAGCCATCTTTATAATTAGCTCTCTTTGTTATTCAGCCTCTCTACTCCTTCAAGTGTCTGATAATTTACACTTATTCTGGATGATTTTAATTCTCGTTTATGGAGTATAAAATATTTGATAATTACAATACAATGTGATAATATAATAACAACATATTAATATCTGATTTTATAGACATCCTTGGGGTTACATTGTCCATTTAATAAACATTTTTCTCTCTCTCTACTTTCCATAATAATATCCTTCTTTCATGTTACTCTCTTTGGTTTTCTTCTTCTCTACTCCTTCAAGTGATGGTGGTTTTCACTTATTCTGGATGGTTTTAATTCTCGTTTATGGAGTATACAATATTTGATAATTACAATACACTGTGATAATATAATAACAACATATTAATATCTGATTTTATAGACATCCTTGGGGTTACATTGTCCATTTAATAAACATTTTTCTCTCTCTCTACTTTCCATAATAATATCCTTCTTTCATGTTACTCTCTTTGGTTTTCTTCTTCTCTACTCCTTCAAGTGATGGTGGTTTTCACTTATTCTGGATGGTTTTATATAATATTTTAGTTTTATGACAGGTATACAATAATCATTTGATAAACATTTTTTTTCCTTTAAATATAGCATAGTAATTTTAGGTATAAAATAGTAGTATTTCTTCTCAATAAATTAATCTAACATAGGAGTATTAAAGTAATTTTATTCCATTATCCTAGGTATATTTTTGTTATATGCCACTTTTGGCTCTCTATGACATAATAGGTATCTTTCTTCTTATTAAATTATTTGGTTTACAAATACACGTTTTTCTACCATTTAGTATGATAGATCTGGTTCTTATTTAATAAGTAACAAATAGTTTGGCCTATATCTTAATCCTACACACCTTTTGTAACACAATATGGCAAATAGGTTTGTTACAGATAATTAGTTACTTTCAATATCTTGGGCATAATACATGGTTCTTCTAATCACCAACTGAATCCGTTTATAGTAGTTATTTAAAAAAAAATTTTTTTTTTTATACACTAAATATTCCGGTAGTAAATGTTGCCTACCACTATAACTTATCTGCTCTTAACAATAATCACTTTTATGGTCTACATACATGGGGTTATTTTGTGCTTTTCCACTCTATTGGGTTCATTGTGGGGGACAATTACGTTCCACAGATATCCTTTTCCATATCTGTCTCTAGTATTACGCGTTTGTGGTATTTGGTACCCTATCCCTATCATGCGGTTCTTCCACTTTGCGGCTACCAGATAGTCATTGGCTCCCCGTTTTCTTGCCTTCTTCTTCTCATTCTCTTTGGTATCCATGTGTCGATTGTACCCCTGGTCTTTGTTATTACTGACTTCCAGTACCTCCTCTAACTCTGGTTGACCGTCATTAGTTTCCTGGTTGGATTTTTCCATTGATTGGTCCCTCTTGTTCCGTAATTCCTTTATTTCTTGGGCATACCCTTCAATGATCCGGTCCAGCTGTTCTTGATACCCTTTCCTTTCTTAGAACGTTTTATTCTCCCTTTGGAAATATCTGCTTTAAGTATGTTATTGGTTAAAGTCTTCTTTGTTGTAGCACATTTCTTCTCTTCGTCCATCTTTATGAAGCTCCTTCGATACTCCTTCTTATAGGTCCCTTCTTTACTGTTGATGACTGGGAAATAAATCATATTAACTAGACCACTTCGAGTCATTTCGATTAATTCTTTTGTTACCCTAGTCTTCTTTGGGCGTATTATTCTTCTTATCCTCGCCTCCTTTTCTTCCGTTTTCTTAATTATTCCGTTCCTTTCTTCATGATTTTTAATTTTCGAATTCACCTGTTCGGTAGTTGTATTTCTGGGTACTCCTTTTGTCTCCACCTGATCATCACACATTGGCAGGTTATTTTGTTCTAAGTCTTCATTCTCGGCTACTAACTCTTCCGCTTCTTCAATTACCTGAGTGTTCTCTATACTTCCGGTATCGATCTCCTTGTATTGGATATCATCCTCGTTTCTGTCGAGCTCATTTTCAGATGATGATGTATTTGAGTCCCCTTCATCCTCAGTTTGTTCGACCTCATCTTCAGGTTGCAATTCTTCTCTGGTTTCATCATTGGGTATTTCTTCAGTTTCTGAGTTGCTGTCGTTTCATAATTCTCCTCTTGTTGTCTGATCCACCTTTTCCGTATATTTCTTATTCATTTCATCCATTTTCTGGCTAATCTTATTTAATGTGGTGCTCAACTCTTCTCTTAAGGCTCTACTATTGTCATCTATTTTACTGTTTAACGTGTCCTGGCTCTGTGGGTATTGTCGATCTTTTTATTCAAGTCTTCTTTCAGTGACTCCATATTTTTATTTAATGAGTCGTTATTTCGGTTCAGTGTCTCTTCCATTTTTTTGTTATTCTTGAGACTATCTTCCTTTAATGATTCCATCATTCTCCTCATCCATTCTTGGAAGGCTGTTTCTCCTGATTGCGTGACTCCCTCAGCGTGTCTGGGTTGGTTGTCGACCCTCACTTCCATTTCCGGTTCTACATAGAGTGCTTCTTCAGGTCGAGTTTCGATGTTATTAATGGTAATGACCTCCATCTCGTGTGTGGGTTGTGTCTCATATGTCTCTGTATCTATCTGTACTTCTCCTACCCGACTGTCCTTATATCTTGTGTCGTATTGATGTGTGTGTGGCATGTTTGTTCTTTTGTGTCTACCGGGCTGATTATCAATATAAAACTCTTTTTATCAAATATTTTTTCAGCCTCACTAGTTGGTGCGCCAATTTGTAATTAAACGCAATTACCAATGTAATTTAATTCATGTTTATATTTGAAATATTATTCGAAATATGTAGTTGTAGAAAATTGAAAGTTATTAATTTTATAAAGTACTTGAACTGTAGCATTCGAGGTTACTAAAAATGTGTTTACAATTGTAGAATTATAATTGTCTGAAAAGAATTCCCTTAGATAAAAAAAATAAAATAGTTGCGTTAATATTAGTTAAATACTAATGTTACTTAAATTTAAAAATAAAGTGCACTAGCAGGTCGCTTGTTGTTGGTGACCGTCTTGATGATGCTAGCTGCGAAACTCCTCCTCCAGGTTGATAATCGTCTAAGTATGTAAAGTCTAGTAATGTCTGGACAATAGAACAAATATAATACACTTTCACGTACCTGTTCGTGATTTCTGGAAGTTCAATAAGCTGCCAAGACGGTTTACAAAACCAACTCACTTTATCTACAAGGTTAGGTGACCTTGTTTAATAATGGGCGCCACACGGATTTATTTTGGGAAAATCCCGTGGAAAACCCATTAATAAAATCAAATAATAATTTAAAAAAGTTATTATAATTGTTTATTGCCCTTATGGCAATGCAATTCAACAATATTCAATCACAACTGAAGGTTGTTTTGATTCTTCTAAATGAATTATTTAGTTACCTTTTAGAAATAAATTAAGTCGAGTTATGCTGTTAATAATGGGTTTTTATTCATACCCCTGATAGAGAATTCAAACAAATATAATTAAAAGAATACAATGATGTACAATTGCAAATATGTTGTTACATACCCTATAAAGCTGGCTCAGAGCATAAGCAATACATCTGGTTAAGTCCAGATACTCTTTACTTTGAACATTAATATTATTTAAATCTCAGATGTGAGTTCTTTGAGACACAAAAAAGAAGGCTCATGCCTACACAATAGCTAATGACTTTCTGATATAATATAGACTAGTAATGCCTTGAAGTTACTATTATAAAATAAAAATAAAAATAACCTATTTTATAGGTTATGCGTTCGTCACGCTTGGTTCATGATTTACAAAGTTATATTTTGAGCACACTTATAACTAACATTCAACTTAACTGGTATTGACAAATTCATTAAATAAATTTAGACATGGTGTAGTACAGAAAAATGTTTCAGTGTTATGCGTCAGTACAGATTTGTTTATCAAAATATACAGGTTATGGTGCTCGGAGTGAAATGAATAAATTGTTACACTGTTACCTTGTGTTTTAATCTTTTGATTAAAATTTCAATTAACACATCAATGATCGGATTATAATGATCATCGTTATTCACTACACACGCACAAGAACAGAGAATTTCGATCCACTTCTGACTTAAAGGATCATAAATAATACTATTTAATTATTTCTTCTGTTCATTATTTTTCCCGCACTAAATGAAATAATACTGCACATAAACACAATGGTTCTTTGTAGAATATCTTGAAGTTGTCGTTAGTTGTTGTCGAACTGTTTCCATTGAAGTCCTATTGTGATGACGCTATCAGTTATTAAAAATGTTGATGAGACCAGCGTACCTGTCACGCCGAATGAAATTAAGAAGTGTCTGATGAAAATCTGCTGCAGCCCCTTATATACCCGACCATTTGATCGGCTTTAGGCGATAGTGTTAATTACTAAGCTATTTTTTCATTGGCTTAGCCAGGTGTGATGAACGTGACGTATTGTCTTTCCAACCGTCAAAAACGGTTTTTAACCGACTCGTCACCAGAATGATTGACAGTTGTCGTTGTTATTGGTGTTGATAACCAGATTCCTTATGCATATTTTGTAAATGATGCTAACACCTTTCACGTACTTAATATAGTTGCGATTGGGGTTGTATCGCTATCAAATTAAAGAATATTTTGTCCTCTTTAATTTGATATAGTTTGATACTGGTTTAATCCCACTTTTACTGACATTGCTAAGTAAACAATGTTCAGGTACACTACTTCGCACTGTCGTCTGTTAACCGAAATCGGCGATTACACACTCTGACTAATTGTGTTTGTGTTCCACATCGCGTTTTATCACTCAAACGTTTATGTTAGAACACTATTAAATCTGTACTGATATTTAATTAGTGTACATTATGAATAAACCTTAACTTATACGTTGTAATGAACTGTCCTTACTTACTATGATATTTCGTTTCACATTATTTTGCTCTATTCTATTAACTAACAATTGAACTATTAATTATATCATTTTAATAAGGCTTATCGCTATGTTTGAGTATTAAAATTGTTTTGTGGATGTGATTTACACTCATGTCACCTCCCACTAATCACCTTACTGATGATTGTCTGGTCTAGGCCTTGTTGAGACATACCGTCTGTATCGGATTTCTGTCTTAAAAACGTTTATTAGTTCACAATTCGGTACCTTGCTGAGGTAGCTTATTTGTATAAGGTTCCCTCTTACAAACATGTTTACTTGTTATAAGTATATTTGAGACTGAAATATAGCTTCGTTCTCATTTTGTGGCCATCGCTAATTTTAGTTCTTGGCATTAATAATTACTAGTCATGGTTGCTTAATTCTCAGCCAAATGCTGATTCTGATCTCACATTATTCAGATTCTTATTTAATCATTTTTTATTAACATATCATATTCCATTTAGTTATTCACTGACTCACTTGACAGCTTAAAGTGAATTTAATTTGTCCATTAGTTTGTGTCTGTCATAGTATGGTTGTAGTGTCAAACAGTATTTGGGTTTACTGCTTCTTGTGGCACTTCATCTTCTTTCTTCTTCCAAGGTTCCTCTCTTCTTGGTTGGTCTTATCATTACTTTATCTATTTACATTATCGTTATGCATTTATTAAATCTGATAGTATATGTCTAGGTTATGTAACATCTGGTTATGTTATATATACTCCCCCCTCAAAATTGATAATTTGAGAGAAAATTTGATTTTTTTTTTATAAAATTATCATTTCGTGTCAGTTTTTTGCATATTACTACTGTTTTTTGTCTTGTACTCTTTATATTGATCTTTAACATACTATTAGTGTGTTACACTAGCTTGATTTCTTGCCTAGTGATATAATTCTTAGCTTACTAGTATTTTTTCAAGTTTCTCACATTTTAAGTCATTTAATTACAGTGGATTTCATTTCTTAAATTAACAATTTCCTGTCTTATCATACATTTTTCTTTCTTATTACTTATCCTTACGTTTGTGATTATCTCAATGGTTCTTACATTTTTTACCTCATAGATTCTTTAATAATAGTCCTTGATACATTACTACATAACTCCCTAACTTTTGTAGTGGGTTCGGAATCAGAGTGGCTCACTGTGGCATACATTCTCTGCCGTTCCTCAATACACATACTCAGATTCAGAGGCATACTCTTCTCTGTCTGAGAAAAAAAATAAAATTGCACCTGGCAATAGTTGCACTATCACAACACATAAAATATCACATATCATTCATTTTCAATAATATAATATATTCAACATAATATTCAAGGTATTAGAGGTTTTCATTTGTATCACATTTCCTTCTTTTATACTTTCTAACATACTTCCTCTTCACAGGTAATTATTTCTTTTCAGACTTGACATTCTCGGCTATGCTTTTTATCAGCCGTATTGTTACTTTTTATACTAGTTGACAATTTGTTTCAGTTTATTTGAATATTCTTAAAATTACACACTTACATTGATGCTTATATAATTATGCAGTTGTTTCTTACATATAGAGTTTACAATGTTTCATTATTACAAGAGTTTACAAGTTTTTTTTCTCGTTAGTAATTTATACTTATCCTGAATTATCAGGGTTTATAGTATTCATATACAAAATGTTCTTGGTTAGATGTTCTCTGACATATCTTGTTACATACAATATTTGGTAATTAAATCATATTTTTCTTTCTCTTCATTCCACAATAATAATAGCCATCTTTATAATTAGCTCTCTTTGTTATTCAGCCTCTCTACTCCTTCAAGTGTCTGATAATTTACACTTATTCTGGATGATTTTAATTCTCGTTTATGGAGTATACAATATTTGATAATTACAATACAATGTGATAATATAATAACAACATATTAATATCTGATTTTATAGACATCCTTGGGGTTACATTGTCCATTTAATAAACATTTTTCTCTCTCTCTACTTTCCATAATAATATCCTTCTTTCATGTTACTCTCTTTGGTTTTCTTCTTCTCTACTCCTTCAAGTGATGGTGGTTTTCACTTATTCTGGATGGTTTTAATTCTCGTTTATGGAGTATACAATATTTGATAATTACAATACACTGTGATAATATAATAACAACATATTAATATCTGATTTTATAGACATCCTTGGGGTTACATTGTCCATTTAATAAACATTTTTCTCTCTCTCTACTTTCCATAATAATATCCTTCTTTCATGTTACTCTCTTTGGTTTTCTTCTTCTCTACTCCTTCAAGTGATGGTGGTTTTCACTTATTCTGGATGGTTTTATATAATATTTTAGTTTTATGACAGGTATACAATAATCATTTGATAAACATTTTTTTTTCCTTTAAATATAGCATAGTAATTTTAGGTATAAAATAGTAGTATTTCTTCTCAATAAATTAATCTAACATAGGAGTATTAAAGTAATTTTATTCCATTATCCTAGGTATATTTTTGTTATATGCCACTTTTGGCTCTCTATGACATAATAGGTATCTTTCTTCTTATTAAATTATTTGGTTTACAAATACACGTTTTTCTACCATTTAGTATGATAGATCTGGTTCTTATTTAATAAGTAACAAATAGTTTGGCCTATATCTTAATCCTACACACCTTTTGTAACACAATATGGCAAATAGGTTTGTTACAGATAATTAGTTACTTTCAATATCTTGGGCATAATACATGGTTCTTCTAATCACCAACTGAATCCGTTTATAGTAGTTATTTAAAAAAATTTTTTTTTTTATACACTAAATATTCCGGTAGTAAATGTTGCCTACCACTATAACTTATCTGCTCTTAACAATAATCACTTTTATGGTCTACATACATGGGGTTATTTTGTGCTTTTCCACTCTATTGGGTTCATTGTGGGGGACAATTACGTTCCACAGATATCCTTTTCCATATCTGTCTCTAGTATTACGCGTTTGTGGTATTTGGTACCCTATCCCTATCATGCGGTTCTTCCACTTTGCGGCTACCAGATAGTCATTGGCTCCCCGTTTTCTTGCCTTCTTCTTCTCATTCTCTTTGGTATCCATGTGTCGATTGTACCCCTGGTCTTTGTTATTACTGACTTCCAGTACCTCCTCTAACTCTGGTTGACCGTCATTAGTTTCCTGGTTGGATTTTTCCATTGATTGGTCCCTCTTGTTCCGTAATTCCTTTATTTCTTGGGCATAACCCTTCAATGATCCGGTCCAGCTGTTCTTGATACCCTTTCCTTTTCTTAGAACGTTTTATTCTCCCTTTGGAAATATCTGCTTTAAGTATGTTATTGGTTAAAGTCTTCTTTGTTGTAGCACATTTCTTCTCTTCGTCCATCTTTATGAAGCTCCTTCGATACTCCTTCTTATAGGTCCCTTCTTTACTGTTGATGACTGGGAAATAAATCATATTAACTAGACCACTTCGAGTCATTTCGATTAATTCTTTTGTTACCCTAGTCTTCTTTGGGCGTATTATTCTTCTTATCCTCGCCTCCTTTTCTTCCGTTTTCTTAATTATTCCGTTCCTTTCTTCATGATTTTTAATTTTCGAATTCACCTGTTCGGTAGTTGTATTTCTGGGTACTCCTTTTGTCTCCACCTGATCATCACACATTGGCAGGTTATTTTGTTCTAAGTCTTCATTCTCGGCTACTAACTCTTCCGCTTCTTCAATTACCTGAGTGTTCTCTATACTTCCGGTATCGATCTCCTTGTATTGGATATCATCCTCGTTTCTGTCGAGCTCATTTTCAGATGATGATGTATTTGAGTCCCCTTCATCCTCAGTTTGTTCGACCTCATCTTCAGGTTGCAATTCTTCTCTGGTTTCATCATTGGGTATTTCTTCAGTTTCTGAGTTGCTGTCGTTTCATAATTCTCCTCTTGTTGTCTGATCCACCTTTTCCGTATATTTCTTATTCATTTCATCCATTTTCTGGCTAATCTTATTTAATGTGGTGCTCAACTCTTCTCTTAAGGCTCTACTATTGTCATCTATTTTACTGTTTAACGTGTCCTGGCTCTGTGGGTATTGTCGATCTTTTTATTCAAGTCTTCTTTCAGTGACTCCATATTTTTATTTAATGAGTCGTTATTTCGGTTCAGTGTCTCTTCCATTTTTTTGTTATTCTTGAGACTATCTTCCTTTAATGATTCCATCATTCTCCTCATCCATTCTTGGAAGGCTGTTTCTCCTGATTGCGTGACTCCCTCAGCGTGTCTGGGTTGGTTGTCGACCCTCACTTCCATTTCCGGTTCTACATAGAGTGCTTCTTCAGGTCGAGTTTCGATGTTATTAATGGTAATGACCTCCATCTCGTGTGTGGGTTGTGTCTCATATGTCTCTGTATCTATCTGTACTTCTCCTACCCGACTGTCCTTATATCTTGTGTCGTATTGATGTGTGTGTGGCATGTTTGTTCTTTTGTGTCTACCGGGCTGATTATCAATATAAAACTCTTTTTATCAAATATTTTTTCAGCCTCACTAGTTGGTGCGCCAATTTGTAATTAAACGCAATTACCAATGTAATTTAATTCATGTTTATATTTGAAATATTATTCGAAATATGTAGTTGTAGAAAATTGAAAGTTATTAATTTTATAAAGTACTTGAACTGTAGCATTCGAGGTTACTAAAAATGTGTTTACAATTGTAGAATTATAATTGTCTGAAAAGAATTCCCTTAGATAAAAAAAATAAAATAGTTGCGTTAATATTAGTTAAATACTAATGTTACTTAAATTTAAAAATAAAGTGCACTAGCAGGTCGCTTGTTGTTGGTGACCGTCTTGATGATGCTAGCTGCGAAACTCCTCCTCCAGGTTGATAATCGTCTAAGTATGTAAAGTCTAGTAATGTCTGGACAATAGAACAAATATAATACACTTTCACGTACCTGTTCGTGATTTCTGGAAGTTCAATAAGCTGCCAAGACGGTTTACAAAACCAACTCACTTTATCTACAAGGTTAGGTGACCTTGTTTAATAATGGGCGCCACACGGATTTATTTTGGGAAAATCCCGTGGAAAACCCATTAATAAAATCAAATAATAATTTAAAAAAGTTATTATAATTGTTTATTGCCCTTATGGCAATGCAATTCAACAATATTCAATCACAACTGAAGGTTGTTTTGATTCTTCTAAATGAATTATTTAGTTACCTTTTAGAAATAAATTAAGTCGAGTTATGCTGTTAATAATGGGTTTTTATTCATACCCCTGATAGAGAATTCAAACAATATAATTAAAAGAATACAATGATGTACAATTGCAAATATGTTGTTACATACCCTATAAAGCTGGCTCAGAGCATAAGCAATACATCTGGTTAAGTCCAGATACTCTTTACTTTGAACATTAATATTATTTAAATCTCAGATGTGAGTTCTTTGAGACACAAAAAAGAAGGCTCATGCCTACACAATAGCTAATGACTTTCTGATATAATATAGACTAGTAATGCCTTGAAGTTACTATTATAAAATAAAAATAAAAATAACCTATTTTATAGGTTATGCGTTCGTCACGCTTGGTTCATGATTTACAAAGTTATATTTTGAGCACACTTATAACTAACATTCAACTTAACTGGTATTGACAAATTCAATTAAATAAATTTAGACATGGTGTAGTACAGAAAAATGTTTCAGTGTTATGCGTCAGTACAGATTTGTTTATCAAAATATACAGGTTATGGTGCTCGGAGTGAAATGAATAAATTGTTACACTGTTACCTTGTGTTTTAATCTTTTGATTAAAATTTCAATTAACACATCAATGATCGGATTATAATGATCATCGTTATTCACTACACACGCACAAGAACAGAGAATTTCGATCCACTTCTGACTTAAAGGATCATAAATAATACTATTTAATTATTTCTTCTGTTCATTATTTTTCCCGCACTAATGAAATAATACTGCACATAAACACAATGGTTCTTTGTAGAATATCTTGAAGTTGTCGTTAGTTGTTGTCGAACTGTTTCCATTGAAGTCCTATTGTGATGACGCTATCAGTTATTAAAAATGTTGATGAGACCAGCGTACCTGTCACGCCGAATGAAATTAAGAAGTGTCTGATGAAAATCTGCTGCAGCCCCTTATATACCCGACCATTTGATCGGCTTTAGGCGATAGTGTTAATTACTAAGCTATTTTTTCATTGGCTTAGCCAGGTGTGATGAACGTGACGTATTGTCTTTCAACCGTCAAAAACGGTTTTAACCGACTCGTCACCAGAATGATTGACAGTTGTCGTTGTTATTGGTGTTGATAACCAGATTCCTTATGCATATTTTGTAAATGATGCTAACACCTTTCACGCACTTAATATAGTTGCGATTGGGGTTGTATCGCTATCAAATAAAGAATATTTTGTCCTCTTAATTTGATATAGTTTGATACTGGTTTAATCCCACTTTTACTGACATTGCTAAGTAAATCAATGTTCAGGTACACTACTTCGCACTGTCGTCTGTTAACCGAAATCGGCGATTACACACTCTGACTAATTGTGTTTGTGTTCCACATCGCGTTTTATCAACTCAAAACGTTTATGTTAGAACACTATTAAATCTGTACTGATATTTAATTAGTGTACATTATGAATAAACCTTAACTTATACGTTGTAATGAACTGTCCTTACTTACTATGATATTTCGTTTCACATTATTTTGCTCTATTCTATTAACTAACAATTGAACTATTAATTATATCATTTTAATAAGCTTATCGCTATGTTTGAGTATTAAAATTGTTTTGTGGATGTGATTTACACTCATGTCACCTCCCACTAATCACCTTACTGATGATTGTCTGGTCTAGGCCTTGTTGAGACATACCGTCTGTATCGGATTTCCTGTCTTAAAAACGTTTATTAGTTCACAATTCGGTACCTTGCTGAGGTAGCTTATTTGTATAAGGTTCCCTCTTACAAACATGTTTACTTGTTATAAGTATATTTGAGACTGAAATATAGCTTCGTTCTCATTTTGTGGCCATCGCTAATTTTAGTTCTTGGCATTAATAATTACTAGTCATGGTTGCTTAATTCTCAAGCCAAATGCTGATTCTGATCTCACATTATTCAGATTCTTATTTAATCATTTTTATTAACATATCATATTCCATTTAGTTATTCACTGACTCACTTGACAGCTTAAAGTGAATTTAATTTGTCCATTAGTTTTGTGTCTGTCATAGTATGGTTGTAGTGTCAAACAGTATTTGGGTTTACTGCTTCTTGTGGCACTTCATCTCTTTCTTCTTTCCAAGGTTCCTCTCTTCTTGGTTGGGTCTTATCATTACTTTATCTATTTACATTATCGTTATGCATTTATTAAATCTGATAGTATATGTCTAGGTTATGTAACATCTGGTTATGTTATATATACTCCCCCCTCAAATTGATAATTTGAGGAGAAAATTGATTTTTTTTTTATAAAATTATCATTTCGTGTCAGTTTTTTGCATATTACTACTGTTTTTTGTCTTGTACTCTTTATATTGATCTTTAACATACTATTAGTGTGTTACACTAGCTTGATTTCTTGCCTAGTGATATAATTCTTAGCTTACTAGGATTTTTTCAAGTTTCTCACATTTTAAGTCATTTAATTACAGTGGATTTCATTTCTTAAATTAACAATTTCCTGTCTTATCATACATTTTTCTTTCTTATTACTTATCCTTACGGTTTGTGATTATCTCAATGGTCTTACATTTTTTACCTCATAGATTCTTTAATAATAGTCCTTGATACATTACTACATAACTCCCTAACTTTTGTAGTGGGTTCGGAATCAGAGTGGCTCACTGTGGCATACATTCTCTGCCGTTCCTCAATACACATACTCAGATTCAGAGCATACTCTTCTCTGTCTGAGAAAAAAAATAAAATTGCACCTGGCAATAGTTGCACTATCACAACACATAAAATATCACATATCATTCATTTCAATAATATAATATATTCAACATAATATTCCAAGGTATTAGAGGGTTTTCATTTGTATCACATTTCCTTCTTTTATACTTTCTAACATACTTCCTCTTCACAGGTAATTATTTCTTTTCAGACTTGACATTCTCGGCTATGCTTTTTATCAGCCGTATTGTTACTTTTTATACTAGTTGACAATTTGTTTCAGTTTATTTGAATATTCTTAAAATTACACACTTACATTGATGCTTATATAATTATGCAGTTGTTTCTTACATATAGAGTTTACAATGTTTCATTATTACAAGAGTTTACAAGTTTTTTTTCTCGTTAGTAATTTATACTTATCCTGAATTATCAGGGTTTATAGTATTCATATACAAAATGTTCTTGGTTAGATGTTCTCTGACATATCTTGTTACATACAATATTTGGTAATTAAATCATATTTTTCTTTCTCTTCATTCCACAATAATAATAGCCATCTTTATAATTAGCTCTCTTTGTTATTCAGCCTCTCTACTCCTTCAAGTGTCTGATAATTTACACTTATTCTGGATGATTTTAATTCTCGTTTATGGAGTATACAATATTTGATAATTACAATACAATGTGATAATATAATAACAACATATTAATATCTGATTTTATAGACATCCTTGGGGTTACATTGTCCATTTAATAAACATTTTTCTCTCTCTCTACTTTCCATAATAATATCCTTCTTTCATGTTACTCTCTTTGGTTTTCTTCTTCTCTACTCCTTCAAGTGATGGTGGTTTTCACTTATTCTGGATGGTTTTAATTCTCGTTTATGGAGTATACAATATTTGATAATTACAATACACTGTGATAATATAATAACAACATATTAATATCTGATTTTATAGACATCCTTGGGGTTACATTGTCCATTTAATAAACATTTTTCTCTCTCTCTACTTTCCATAATAATATCCTTCTTTCATGTTACTCTCTTTGGTTTTCTTCTTCTCTACTCCTTCAAGTGATGGTGGTTTTCACTTATTCTGGATGGTTTTATATAATATTTTAGTTTTATGACAGGTATACAATAATCATTTGATAAACATTTTTTTTTCCTTTAAATATAGCATAGTAATTTTAGGTATAAAATAGTAGTATTTCTTCTCAATAAATTAATCTAACATAGGAGTATTAAAGTAATTTTATTCCATTATCCTAGGTATATTTTTGTTATATGCCACTTTTGGCTCTCTATGACATAATAGGTATCTTTCTTCTTATTAAATTATTTGGTTTACAAATACACGTTTTTCTACCATTTAGTATGATAGATCTGGTTCTTATTTAATAAGTAACAAATAGTTTGGCCTATATCTTAATCCTACACACCTTTTGTAACACAATATGGCAAATAGGTTTGTTACAGATAATTAGTTACTTTCAATATCTTGGGCATAATACATGGTTCTTCTAATCACCAACTGAATCCGTTTATAGTAGTTATTTAAAAAAAATTTTTTTTTTTATACACTAAATATTCCGGTAGTAAATGTTGCCTACCACTATAACTTATCTGCTCTTAACAATAATCACTTTTATGGTCTACATACATGGGGTTATTTTGTGCTTTTCCACTCTATTGGGTTCATTGTGGGGGACAATTACGTTCCACAGATATCCTTTTCCATATCTGTCTCTAGTATTACGCGTTTGTGGTATTTGGTACCCTATCCCTATCATGCGGTTCTTCCACTTTGCGGCTACCAGATAGTCATTGGCTCCCCGTTTTCTTGCCTTCTTCTTCTCATTCTCTTTGGTATCCATGTGTCGATTGTACCCCTGGTCTTTGTTATTACTGACTTCCAGTACCTCCTCTAACTCTGGTTGACCGTCATTAGTTTCCTGGTTGGATTTTTCCATTGATTGGTCCCTCTTGTTCCGTAATTCCTTTATTTCTTGGGCATACCCTTCAATGATCCGGTCCAGCTGTTCTTGATACCCTTTCCTTTTCTTAGAACGTTTTATTCTCCCTTTGGAAATATCTGCTTTAAGTATGTTATTGGTTAAAGTCTTCTTTGTTGTAGCACATTTCTTCTCTTCGTCCATCTTTATGAAGCTCCTTCGATACTCCTTCTTATAGGTCCCTTCTTTACTGTTGATGACTGGGAAATAAATCATATTAACTAGACCACTTCGAGTCATTTCGATTAATTCTTTTGTTACCCTAGTCTTCTTTGGGCGTATTATTCTTCTTATCCTCGCCTCCTTTTCTTCCGTTTTCTTAATTATTCCGTTCCTTTCTTCATGATTTTTAATTTTCAAATTTTCGAATATTATTGATTTATATTATTGGTTTTTTGTTTCCTGCCACCAAAATACAAGTATCACAATTGATCTTTCCTTAAATAAAACATAATCTTGACTTCATAGAGTAAACATGGAATTGT
Organism: Magicicada septendecula; assembly: GCA_034769895.1. NCBI lineage: Eukaryota > Metazoa > Arthropoda > Insecta > Hemiptera > Cicadidae > Magicicada > Magicicada septendecula. Next base: position 219,678,638 of record CM068368.1, on the reverse strand, counting down.
CTAAAGAAAAAAAAAACATATATGGTTTTGTTTACCAAATTTTACACTATTTTCAAAAACATCAATTAATATATAATTCTTAATAATTCCCCAGGGTTCAGGGTAAGTTCTTTTTGTTATGGGATGGTCAGAAATGGATAATTACTAAGCTTTACAAATACCGAAAAAATATTAAATAAATTTGTTTATTTTTCGTTCAGTATGTAGTTCCAGGAATGGCCGTAAGAGAGCAGTGTGCTTTTGTTTACTTTAAAAAAACATGTGATTAAATGACTAGTTTCGTGTTCTATATCAACGTTCGGAATGCGTTTTCTTCTTGAACTATTAAACGAAATGTTTATATTACCTCTCTTCGTATGGTTCTTACTGGAATGAAGCTTTTTCTCTGGTGAGGTCCGTCTTGAGTTATAATTTCTTTACCGTTTGGCTCATATTCTATCGTCAACTTGAACTATGTCGAAACCAGGTTGAATCATCAGAAGGTTTTCTTTCACTGTTTATTAAGGAGTATAACCATTTAATTTTGATAAATCATGTATGATTATATAGTGGTCATGTTGCTTTTTAATTTTGTATTAATTTTCACTCCTCCAAAAGTTACAGAAAGATTATTTTATTAGAATTGTAGTAGCATCATTTTGTCAACTCTATGGTTTTATTCCAAAATTTTATTATTAACAATACTTGTTATTCTCGTCACTCTTAGTAACCCATAGTATTTTTATTATACAGGCAGTTTGTAATTATTATAAATTTATATTTTATTTACCGAAAAATAATTCTTTTCCATTCCGGTTTCTTTATCAATTTGGTTTACATAGTAAGTTTTTGTTCATTTTCTTATGACCTTGTATATAAGTATTTGATAATTTTATTATCTTTAAATAAATTTATATATATTATTTATTAGTCTCTCATAGTATTTCTACACTGCACTACTTCCTGTTGCCATTTCCCTCATAGTATTATTTTAATTTTTTATTATCCTTTTATATTTAAAATTTTTTTTTGTTTTTTAAAACTAACCCTGGGTTATCCTATAGTATAACACAAATATTTAAAAAAAATATAACATTAACTTATGTATAACAATTGGTTGTCCATACAATATAAATATTACAATAAATAAATAAAATACAGAATCAGTTAGTAGTATTATAGTCTACTCTCATAGTTTTATAATTCCCAAACCTACAGGACAATTCTGTAATAAGTTACCTTCACTTTCACCTTTTACCTCAATGGGTACACTATAACGCACTTGTCACTGTATATCACTCGAATTGTTTATCATGTTTAGTGATATACTTTAATTTAGAGCTAGTTATAGGTTACCCATTTCTGACCTTTATGTTATCATGATTTAATTTATTGGGACCGGGTTATGTAACGTTACATAAAGCCCCCCCACTAGAACAAATTTATTTTGGTATTACTTGTTTATTAAAATAAATTGTTAATTATTTCCATTCTCTTAATAGTCTTGGTTTTATCTTCATAATAGTGTTTCATTTCAAACTGGTTATAAACTGACTGGTAATTCACACTGGTGGTAATTGCTGTTTTCTTACTTAACTCTGTCTCTCTTGGATGCAAATTCATCAATTATTTATTTCTGGGTAGTGGTACTTCCACATTTATTTGATAAGGACTGGTCACACTAATCATATTAAACTTGTTTTAACACTCATTTCTATTTACTTCTATAAATTCACTTCATAAATTAAGCTTCGGTCTGCTATCTTCCTTCTATTTTCTTCATTTATACTTCTGGAATCTATTATCACTCTTTTCAGCTATTTTATAATTATTATCCCTTAAATATTCAATTTCCCTAACATTTCTCCCTATCCTGTGCGGTGGTTCCAGTCGGGTGGCCACTCTGGGTCCATAACTCCGCTGTCCATCCTTACATCTTCTGAGACCAGGGGAACATCATCCCTGCTCATAAAAATTATTGCCGGAACATTTCTACGGTCAATACATAAAAATAAAAAAAATTATAAGTAGTAGTCAGTTAGCGACTAGTACTAAACACTTTTGGGATTCTTCATACTGTAGCTGTTTGCATTTATTTATATATTTCTTCTTCTCCTTGATTCCTTCTTCTTTTCCATTAACTAATAGCATATAACATTATTGATAGGCCTTATGTTAAAATTCTTTTGACTTTACTTCTTGTGACATATTTCTCCGTATCATTTCTTCTTATATAATCTTCAATTCCGAGAAATTCTAATTATTGTATTAATTATCATCCTCCTTCAGTTTCATTGGAGTCATTAATTCTTTATTCTTCTTATCTGAGCACATTACCATCAATTGTTATTGTTCATTTAATTTTTCTTCTGTTTGTTACCATTAAAATTATTACTTTTCCTATTATTTCAGTTTAAATCAGTTATTTATAATTAAATTATATAATCTGTTCTTACATTTTCTTGGTGTTTTGTCTTTTTATTTTAAATTATATGGTTTCAAAATAACTTGAGTAAAATGTCCTTACATGCTTTTAGAATTTTGGGGTTTTTAGTTTCTTCAATACTTTTTCTCAATATTTCATTTAACATTAGTTTAACCGTTTTCGGTATCATTCACAACACGGATTGATCCACTCTTATATTTTTCCCGTGGATTCTGTTGATTAAACTTGTCAATAAAATTCGCTATTGGATTGCCCCATTGCGGATCACTACCATACATTTCAATGTTATCGTATGTATGTAGCCTCTCATCTTTATTACTGGGACCAGGATCAGACCCTTGATTTTTCCCACAGTCAACTCGTTTGTCCCCTTTTCTTTGTTGCTGTTCATCGGGTCTCCTCGAATCCCTCTCATCAGCCATTAGATAATTTACTTGGGCTTGATTAGTTCCCTGATTGTCATTTGGTGGATCTCCCGAAGGTATGTCCCTATTTCTATCTCCACTTCTGGACCTCCTATATTCGTCATGATCATTCCATTGTTGTCTGTTGTAGTTGTTTCTCTCATCTCTTCGATCATAATTTTGTCTCTGGTTAAAATACGGATGTTTTCCTTGGTAACTATTACTGTAATAATTGTTATTAGCATGTACATAATTGACTCTAGGTCGATTCTCTCTTGGTGGTTCATTCTTTCGCTCCTCAGTATTCCCTGACCTCCATCTACTTCTCCTATAATAAGATTCCTGTTCATAATTTTCTAGTAGCGTTTCCATGCCTCTAATAGTTTTTATTTGTCCACTTAAGCGTGCACTAATGATCTTCTCTTCGAAATGATACGCCATTTTGGTCACTAGACACTCTTCAGGTATCTTAGGGTCTAAATACTTTGCGATACACACCTTCCCCAAAAAGTAAGCAGTAGGTGTTTGTCCCACTGTACGGTCATGCCTACCATGACAGATATCGTCCCTAATAATGTTTTGTACTGACTCTGACCAGTACTTAAGCTTGAACATTGTTTTGAAACCCCCATAATCACACACCTCGTTCCTAATGGCTGTCCACCAATTATCATTGATATTTTTGAACGATTCGTACAATATACCTTTTATCATATTCCATCGATTCTCCTTTGATCTGTTCAAAATTTCGTCTATTCTCCCTAAAAATTCAATTGGGTTCCTGCGATAATCCCGAAAGTTTACACTTTCCTTACTATCTTGATAAACATGAGGACTGCTGCATGCAGATCTAGCACTTATTCTATCTACATCACCTTGAAAATTGGTTTGGATTTGTTGCAAACTATCTAATTTCTCTGCTTGGCTATCACATTGATTTTTTACATTCTCTACTGTTTTATGAAACTCTGACAATTTACAGTTTAGACTACTTTTGATACTATCTAACTGGTCATTGTTTTCTTGTCGTATGGCCATTACACGAACTTGATTATCTTGTTCTTCTTTTTCCATTCGTGCCTCGACTCCAGTTTTAATCAGTTCCATCTTCTCTTCAGTTTTATCTAATCTTTGGTTAGTTTCTATTAATTTCTTCTCTGCCTCTTCCTTATATTCATCTACTCTTTGGCTTAACGTATTATTGACCAGTTCAATTTTACCTTCTAGATTTTCTCTTAATTCCTTGTTGAAATTCTCCATCTTACCCTCAATTTGTTTTAAATTCTCATTATTCTCTTCAAATTTTGCATTCATCTCTTCTCTTTGCCCTTCAACCGTTTCCTTCAGTTCATGGTATTGTTCATTCATGGTTTGTTTGATATTTCCATGAATGGTTTCTATTTTTTCATTTAGTTGTTTGGCTAAACTTTCCTGAATGCTATCTATTTTCTCATTGGTCTGTCTATTTTGTTCCTCCTGCTTCTTAAAATTCTTCTTATTTTCCTCATTGGTTTGTTTTAAGTTTTCCTCCTGTTTCTTAAAATTCTCCTTATTTTCCTCATTGGTTTGTTTCAAGGCTTCCTCCTGTTTTCTAAAATTTTCATCTATTTTGTTATTGGTTTGCTTTGAAGTTTCCTCCTGTTTTCTAAATTGTTCATTAGTTTGTTTATTCTGTTCCTTAAATTGTTCATTAGTTTGTTTATTCTGTTCCTTAAATTGTTCTGCCATAAATTTCATCATGTCTTGCCAATCAGGTTCTTCTCTGGCTACCGCTTTGTCTGGTTGGTCCCCTTGGGCATCCTCTTCCACTACTTCCTTTTCCGTATCCATAACTACTTCGGTTTCTTCTTTATCGCTTGTCTGTTGGTCCATTTCACTGTCCGTGACTAATTCTATTTCTTGTTCCTGTCCACCTTCTTCAATCTCCTTTTCTTCTGCCCTCTTCTTCGATTTGCCTCGGGTATTATGCATTTCTTGTTTTCTCATAACTGCCAACGATAATTAGATTTTTTGGTATATATTTTTATTAAATTTCAAAATTATTTTCTAATTACCGCCCTTTTACGTTGAGCGCCAATTCTATAACGTACTGCTTAGGCGTCCTCGTTTTCGTTTAAGCCCCACGTTGCAGGCGGCAATTCTATAACGTACTGCTTTTGTTGATAATATATGAGAGTTAATAGCGAAAACTTTGTATGTGGCTTATTGGGTGTTCGTCTTATTTAATTAAGCTCCCAATGTTGTTATGCGCCAATTCTGTAAGGTAGCGGTTTGAGATATTAATGTTTCCGCCTCTCCGCAGTCGCCACTTATGAATTATAATAACTGAAGTTTTAAAAAAAATATAAATAAAGTATTTTATTTAATGTTACTCAATCTAAACAGAAATCGAGAGTGTGTGATTTGGGGTCAAGGAGGGAAGTTGTTCAGCCTTATGAGGAAGAGAGAGTAAGTACCAATGATTTACACTCGGTTTAGATGATTTCTGATTTTTTCAATTTGTTCGCTGTGATTTAAATCAGCTGATTATAAGACAAGTTTCCACGCCTAGTTTAACCAGCCTGCTCTATAGTAAAATCTGATCCAATGTGTTGATCTCTTCTGTTTTTGTGCTGAAATCTATTACAACTACCCACTACAAAAATTATAACACACTTTATTATTCAATATCATTTTTCAATAATATTATTGATTTATATTATTGGTTTTTTGTTTCCTGCCACCAAAATACAAGTATCACAATTGATCTTTCCTTAAATAAAACATAATCTTGACTTCATAGAGTAAACATGGAATTGTCTAAAGAAAAAAAAAACATATATGGTTTTGTTTACCAAATTTTACACTATTTTCAAAAACATCAATTAATATATAATTCTTAATAATTCCCCAGGGTTCAGGGTAAGTTCTTTTTGTTATGGGATGGTCAGAAATGGATAATTACTAAGCTTTACAAATACCGAAAAAATATTAAATAAATTTGTTTATTTTTCGTTCAGTATGTAGTTCCAGGAATGGCCGTAAGAGAGCAGTGTGCTTTTGTTTACTTTAAAAAAACATGTGATTAAATGACTAGTTTCGTGTTCTATATCAACGTTCGGAATGCGTTTTCTTCTTGAACTATTAAACGAAATGTTTATATTACCTCTCTTCGTATGGTTCTTACTGGAATGAAGCTTTTTCTCTGGTGAGGTCCGTCTTGAGTTATAATTTCTTTACCGTTTGGCTCATATTCTATCGTCAACTTGAACTATGTCGAAACCAGGTTGAATCATCAGAAGGTTTTCTTTCACTGTTTATTAAGGAGTATAACCATTTAATTTTGATAAATCATGTATGATTATATAGTGGTCATGTTGCTTTTTAATTTTGTATTAATTTTCACTCCTCCAAAAGTTACAGAAAGATTATTTTATTAGAATTGTAGTAGCATCATTTTGTCAACTCTATGGTTTTATTCCAAAATTTTATTATTAACAATACTTGTTATTCTCGTCACTCTTAGTAACCCATAGTATTTTTATTATACAGGCAGTTTGTAATTATTATAAATTTATATTTTATTTACCGAAAAATAATTCTTTTCCATTCCGGTTTCTTTATCAATTTGGTTTACATAGTAAGTTTTTGTTCATTTTCTTATGACCTTGTATATAAGTATTTGATAATTTTATTATCTTTAAATAAATTTATATATATTATTTATTAGTCTCTCATAGTATTTCTACACTGCACTACTTCCTGTTGCCATTTCCCTCATAGTATTATTTTAATTTTTTATTATCCTTTTATATTTAAAATTTTTTTTTGTTTTTTAAAACTAACCCTGGGTTATCCTATAGTATAACACAAATATTTAAAAAAAATATAACATTAACTTATGTATAACAATTGGTTGTCCATACAATATAAATATTACAATAAATAAATAAAATACAGAATCAGTTAGTAGTATTATAGTCTACTCTCATAGTTTTATAATTCCCAAACCTACAGGACAATTCTGTAATAAGTTACCTTCACTTTCACCTTTTACCTCAATGGGTACACTATAACGCACTTGTCACTGTATATCACTCGAATTGTTTATCATGTTTAGTGATATACTTTAATTTAGAGCTAGTTATAGGTTACCCATTTCTGACCTTTATGTTATCATGATTTAATTTATTGGGACCGGGTTGTGTAACGTTACAATATATATTTCACAACCCAGCACTGCTTAAATTTTAAATTTTATATTATATTCACGCAATCACACACTCATTCGTGCAGTACAATTTCATGGACTTCCCTAACTGAGCTCATTTTATTGAATCTAAACAAAGTACTGAAAAATTGGTTTTATCTCTTATTTGTTACTTAGCTGCAAATCTGTCCAGAAGACGACGCATCGTTACACGCGCACTACGGATGTTGGTTTTTTAATGTTCACTGATTTCATGTATTTTAAATGGCTAATGCATTTCTGATAAAGTTATAAGTGGGTTATTTTATATTTTATACTTGCTGTGTTCACATTTTCGTTGCGGGCGTAACGGTACGCAGCCGACGGTGAGCGGAAATGCTCACATCCGCACTGTTTGATATTAACTGTTTGATATTAACTGTTTGACTGTTTTCTCGAATGCACTTTGGTTTACATTTTAATGAAATCTTGGCTCATCAGCCTATGTATTCACCTGGCCCGGGGAGTGGTTTTAAGTCGACTGAGAAAGTTTCCTGCGCACACTATGTGAAAGAATGCATTAATACGTGCCGATCGCGTGAGAAACTTGGCTGTCTGAACGCGCGTGTGTTGGCGAATTCGCTCCCTACACATTCCAACGCCATTTCACGCGCGTCTCGACGCTACACTTGGGCGAAATAAAATTGAGAATATTCAAATCACATTTAAAATTGGTTTTACCCCTCTTTTGCCCCGTTACAAAACCCCCTCAATGAGAGGTTTTATGCCGAAGCATAAAACTCTGACACACTCATACTTCCTAAAGGGATCAGTCGGGATATGTCTCCAAAACTCCATTTATGTTTATATAAAAAGTATCTAGATAACTTACCCTTGGTCCAGTGGCAGTGACCACACCTGAATGACCTTACTGGACTTCTCTCTCGAGATCCCAACACCGCAAGGCCAGACAGATGCTTGACACTCCTGCTCTGACGCGCAGACCAGCTCAGCACCGCCGCCACAGCATCACCAGACACTGAAACATCAAATTAAAATATTAAATAGTGGCCTCGTATAATACCATATCCCTAACTGATCTGGTTCCCCTTAGATGTGTGCTGGTTTGTGTTAAGAAGCACTGGGTTTTCTTTAACTCCTAACACCTATATGATTACAAGAATCATTGTACAGACGTTCCTTTCTCTTAGCTCGCTCCCATTGACATTTATAGAATATTCAATTCCAATCGATAATAATTAATCTTTTCCCTTTAACAAGAAGAAATACAAATCTTTATACTAATGCAATAATACTTCCAAAATATTTAAACACATTATCAAAATTTACTCAAATACAATTCATCTATATCTCCCCCTTTATACAATTCTTAACCATTTTCCCTTTTGTATCTAAAACAATTCAAATTCATTTAACATTTTATAAAAATATTATTAACAGAAATTCTATTTCACCAGAATGATCTATATTGCACACCACTATATAAAAATTATTCCGATTAGCGCTTTCAAGCTTCACAGCTCATCGTCAGATCAGGAATAGACAGAAAATAGTTAATACCCAACCCTTCACCCCTCTCCCCCACCCTGCTCACCCACAACAAACTAAAAATTAATGACCTTTCCCCACCCCCTAAACTCTGTCTCACCATCTGTGCAGTTATATATTTTTCTAGTAAATTCCTTGTGTTTCAGTGTGTGTGTGTGTGTGTGTGTGTGTGTGTGTGTGTGTGTGTTTGCATCCTTTTAAACTACCCTCTTCCTCTCCACACACGTGGGTCAGTCACACACCCTTATTTTAAAACAACCAATTAGTACTATGAAATATAATTCTTAATCTTATCTATCTGCCCTCTCTCATTTACTTCTTAATCATGTTATAAAATATTTCTTCATTATCAAATTTAATTTTAATATTAATTAAATTGTCTAACCCTTTTTCTCTTTCTTTCAATATTTCTAACTCCTCTCTAAGCTTCCTTTCAACTGTGTTATTTACTACTTTTACAATTTCGTATTCTTCCAAAGGATTAACAAACTTGTGGTTGTCTTCTATGAAATGTCTTGCATATAACGAATTGGTTGTTCTATTACCTTCTCCACGTTTGTGGTCAGACAACCTGCATGCGAATTTTCGTCCTGTCTCCCCTAGGTACACTTTGTTGCAGTCTTTACATTTTAATTTATAAATTCCGCTTTTCTGTAATACTGGAATTTTTTCTATATTCTTATTCCTTATCTTATCAAATACCGTTTCACATTTTTTAATAGCTATATCTACTCCATATTTATTAAAACATTGTGCCGTCTCCCTTGTTAAGACAACACAAAAGTCGGGAACTAGTTCAATTCTTTACCAGTAAATTAAACTAGCTGCCGTTGTTAGTAAAACTACTTACCCACAAATTACAAAACAATTATGATATAGGAAATTGACAAGGTTTGCATAAATTTATTCACTCACTAGGTGTTAGCGAAAACATCTCTTTATTGCTATTCAAATATTATGCTTGATTTTAAAGAAAAGTTATTTTAGTAAATTCTGCTTTTACTGCTTCAAAGATCTTAAGTATATTATTCGTTTTATCTCAAAATTTATTCATATAGATGTTAGTTTTAATACCACGGATCCGGGTCTCAACTTTCTCAAAATAATTAATTTATCAAAACTTCAACCATATTATTGGAAAAATAATATTGTTGATACTCTACATTATTATCTTACATTTATCTATACATTGCGGTTACTATTACTTCATTACAAAATTACAAAATTTACAAATCTGATAATTTGTTCTTTACATTGCTAAAGTTCTTTAAAGTTCTTTGTTACTTCTTTTATTAAGGCGAAATTTACAAAAGTTGTGGTTTGATATCACCTGAATTTCATATGAAGATGTTGTTGTATCCTTGGGGCATCTCCTGTCGTCTTCTAAGGGTGGAGTACGTTGTTCCTGGTGAATCTACATCGGGTTGATTATTTCTGCTCTCGATGATCGGTTGTTTACTTGAAGTTCCAACTGTTGTAGTTTCACTTTCCTTGGTTCAGACTTTTGTAGTTCACATTTTTTTTATTATAGTTATAGTTCTCACTTCGCAGTACTAAAGTCTAGTAGTTACATATCTTACACTTACATTTTATATTTAAAAAAAAAGATGTGTTGGCTACCTTTTTCTTTCTGTATGTATTCTCACTAACTCTACACACTACATTATTCACAATAAAACCATCTCACGCTGGATATACTTTTAAGGACATACACTTACGTGTATGTACACAACACAAAACTCACATCTTGTCATGGCGAAGTTCTACTGGCGAATGCGCGTATAGTTTAGGGGCGAGGACTCAGTAAGCTGGTGCGTATTTATGCACTAAGAAAATAGTTCGTACTTTATATATTATTAATTATTCATTAATTAGAATGTAAATACTTTATGATTACTTTATTATGTCTTAGGGATTTCTTTATTTATATAGTCGCATTTTTAATAATTAAAGTAATTATTATTATTATTCTTTACTTAATACCTTTCTTGTCGTGTTGGTACTGGAAAGTTTCAAGTTGATTCAGGAATCTGGGTATAGGTAAGGGTGTATGATACTCTTACTTATTAAAATTAAAAAATTTTAATTTGTGCGATTTTCGACATATTTAAAATCGTCACAACATTTTATAATTTTTCTAGTATGTGAACCTATGTATGTCAATGACCCTGCATAATTCTTTTGTTCTGGTTCTATTTTAGCTTTTTGTACGTTGACCCTTTTCATAACTTTATCCACTATGTTGGTGCTATAATTATTATTCCTTACAATTCCCTTTATCATTTTTAACTCCCTATCTTTTGATTCGGTCTCTTTTAAACACTTCTGAGCTCTGTAACAAAAGGAATTGATTGCCGCTATTTTATATCTGTATGGGTGGTACGACTCTCTTGGTATAATTATATCAGAATACGACTCTTTCCTAAATATCCCAAACTGTAGTTTCTCATTATCTTTAATTTCTATGTTTAAATCTAAGTAATTTATTTGCTTACCTCCTATCTCTTCCTTAAATTGTAAGTTTTTATCCTTATTATTTACCTCCTTTATAAACTCATGCACTTCTTCTATGCTTCCTTCCCAAACTACTAATACATCATCAACATATCTAGACCATAATTTTATATTGTCTTTATACTTAGTGGAAGTTATTAATTGCTTTTCAAAATCATTCATGTATATTTCAGCAAGAATAGGGGATAATGAAGACCCTATAGGTAAACCTTTTTTCTGTATATAAAACTTGTTATTAAACCTAAAATAGAAAAAGGGTTAGACAATTTAATTAATATTAAAATTAAATTTGATAATGAAGAAATATTTTATAACATGATTAAGAAGTAAATGAGAGAGGGCAGATAGATAAGATTAAGAATTATATTTCATAGTACTAATTGGTTGTTTTAAAATAAGGGTGTGTGACTGACCCACGTGTGTGGAGAGGAAGAGGGTAGTTTAAAAGGATGCACACACACACACATACACACGCACGCACGCACACACGCACACACGCACGCACGCACGCACGCGCACACACACACACACACACACACACACACACACACACACACACACACACACACACACACACTGAAACACAAGGAATTTACTAGAAAAATATGTAACTGCACAGATGGTGAGACAGAGTTTAGGGGGTGGGGAAAGGTCATTAATTTTTAGTTTGTTGTGGGAGAGCAGGGTGGGGGAGAGGGGTGAAGGGTTGGGTATTAACTATTTTCTGTCTATTCCTGATCTGACGATGAGCTGTGAAGCTTGAAAGCGCTAATCGGAATAATTTTTATATAGTGGTGTGCAATATTGATCATTCTGATTGTGATTTCAACCACTAACACAAATGTCTTCATTAAACGTCTGTTAAGATGTGCAATCGACTACAGGTAATGGACAACAACAATGAGGTAATAAACGACAACAATAAGGTAAGTAAAGTTTTAAATATCTTAAGTTAAAAGTTAAATTGAAGAGGGTTTTAAGTAAAATATGGTTTAATAAACAATGTCTGGATAATAATGTCATCCCAAAGTACGCTCAAGTTAAAATTAAAAATAAGAACAGTGTAGCCAAAAAAGTAAAAGAACAAAGCGAGAGGTTGTGGATAAAACTGGAAATAAGGTCACTGTACGGCTTAATCAATAGATATAATAGGGAATTATATGACAGACACATAGAATTATTAAGAATATACTCGTATGTAGAGTTAGAAGAAATATTATATAATTTTGGTTTGGGGTACATAGAAAAGAAATTGGAAAATAAAAATAAAAAAATGGCAGATAAGTTAAATAAATTAATAAGATAGAACGAAGTAAAGAAGGAACACCTCTCTAAGAATAACTATGAAAAAAGAGTAATAAACCTTACAGAGGTAAATTTCAATACGGAAGAAAAAGAAATGTTAGCGAAAGGCTTAAAATACGCACCGCCACCAGAATTAAATCAAGAAAAAACGATTATTGAATGCGAAAGCATAATACAAAAACTAGGAAATGAAAATGATAAAAAAAGAATAAGGTGGGAAGTAGGGAATGTAGTAGATAAAATATTTAAGAAAAGTTTGTATAATTCAAAGAATGAACAAAAAATCAAAGCAACTGTAACTAAACTAAAGAATAAAATAAAGAAGAATGATATTATAGTTACGAAGGCGGATAAAGGAAATACAATGGTACTAATGAGAAAGGAAGAATACATAAAGAAAACGGAAGAATTTATAAGGGAAGGACCATACGAGGAAATAAAGTATGATTATACAAGTAAGTACCAGTCAAGGATAAAACAAATGATGAAACAGATAACATTTATAGAAGAAAATAAGAAAAAGTATTTATTGGAAAGTAATCCAACAGCACCAACTTTTAAAAGTCAGGTTAAGATACATAAAGAAGGAAAACCAATTAGACCGATTGTTTCTTTTGTTAATGCACCTATTTATAAATTATCAAAGGAAGTTAGCAGAGTACTGAAAGAGAAATATGAATTTGGGACAAAATACAACATAGAGAATAATATAAAATTGATAGAAAAATTAGAAAATATTAGCATTAATGTAAATACAAAATTGATATCACTGGATGTTAAGGACATGTTTACTAATATCACAGTAAATAAAGTTATTAAGTTAATAAACGATAATAATATGGGAGAATACAGGTATAAAAAGCAGTTGATGAAAGTAATTAAAGAATGTGTAAATCAGAACTATTTTAGGTTTAATAACAAGTTTTATATACAGAAAAAAGGTTTACCTATGGGGTCTTCATTATCCCCTATTCTTGCTGAAATATACATGAATGATTTTGAAAAGCAATTAATAACTTCCACTAAGTATAAAGACAATATAAAATTATGGTCTAGATACGTTGATGATGTATTAGTAGTTTGGGAAGGAAGCATAGAAGAAGTGCATGAGTTTATAAAGGAGGTAAATAATAAGGATAAAAACTTACAATTTAAGGAAGAGATAGGAGGTAAGCAAATAAATTACTTAGATTTAAACATAGAAATTAAAGATAATGAGAAACTACAGTTTGGGATATTTAGGAAAGAGTCGTATTCTGATATAATTATACCAAGAGAGTCGTACCACCCATACAGATATAAAATGGCGGCAATCAATTCCTTTTGTTACAGAGCTCAGAAGTGTTTAAAAGAGACCGAATCAAAAGATAGGGAGTTAAAAACGATAAAGGGAATTGTAAGGAATAATAATTATAGCACCAACATAGTGGATAAAGTTATGAAAAGGGTCAACGTACAAAAAGCTAAAATAGAACCAGAACAAAAGAATTATGCAGGGTCATTGACATACATAGGTTCACATACTAGAAAAATTATAAAATGTTTTAATAAATATGGATTAGGTATAGCTATTAAAAAATGTGAAACGGTATTTGATAAGATAAGGAATAAGAATATAGAAAAAATTCCAGTATTACAGAAAAGCGGAATTTATAAATTAAAATGTAAAGACTGCAACAAAGTGTACCTAGGGGAGACAGGACGAAAATTCGCATGCAGGTTGTCTGACCACAAACGTGGAGAAGGTAATAGAACAACCAATTCGTTATATCCAAGACATTTCATAGAAGACAACCACAAGTTTGTTAATCCTTTGGAAGAATACGAAATTGTAAAAGTAGTAAATAACACAGTTGAAAGGAAGCTTAGAGAGGAGTTAGAAATATTGAAAGAAAGAGAAAAAGGGTTAGACAATTTAATTAATATTAAAATTAAATTTGATAATGAAGAAATATTTTATAACATGATTAAGAAGTAAATGAGAGAGGGCAGATAGATAAGATTAAGAATTATATTTCATAGTACTAATTGGTTGTTTTAAAATAAGGGTGTGTGACTGACCCACGTGTGTGGAGAGGAAGAGGGTAGTTTAAAAGGATGCACACACACACACACACACACACACACACACACACACACACACACACACACACACACACACACACACACACACACACACACACACAAGGAATTTACTAGAAAAATATATAACTGCACAGATGGTGAGACAGAGTTTAGGGGGTGGGGAAAGGTCATTAATTTTTAGTTTGTTGTGGGTGAGCAGGGTGGGGGAGAGGGGTGAAGGGTTGGGTATTAACTATTTTCTGTCTATTCCTGATCTGACGATGAGCTGTGAAGCTTGAAAGTGCTAATCGGAATAATTTTTATATAGTGGTGTGCAATATTGATCATTCTGATTGTGATTTCAACCACTAACACAAATTTCTTCATTAAAAGAAATTCTATTTATCCGGCGCTGTTAATAATAATCATCCCCTTTTCTCCTCCACACACACACTATTGCCCCCCCTGGACTGCTGCGTCCAGTTGCCTCCACAAGGACTGAGGCGGAAGGAGTGAGCACTTTTTTCTTTTCTCTCACTCCCATACTTGCTTCAGCGTTACAAAAACTTCAGGGTAAGTTCCCCTACTCATTATCTTAACATATGCCACTAAGGTCTACCACCCCTATTTGGGTGAAAATAGCCTGTGTTCAAAATAATCTTAGATTCCCTTATTAAACCCCATTAAATTTCTCTGTTTGACCAATTTCAAAGGCAACCAACTGTGGTCAGTTTACAATAATTCTGCCCACAGCTGATTGTCATCCAAAACCACGATCTGGGTTGGTAAGGCCGAGATCGCCTGAAATGTAGGGAATCGCAATTAAAACATGTTATACATACATACAATTTATGTTTAAATTCCTACACTAATACATAATAATACACTCATAAATAACATTGCGATTATTACATGAAAATAACCAATTCACATTTAACTTTGATCAAAATTTATACACCTTACATCTTTAAATTTGTGTATAAAATTATAAACATTACATTTTAATTTCAGTTGAACTTTTATTAATTAGCCATCAATTATTTATCATTTACTACCGTTTAATTCTTCACAATTTCAAATTTAATATTAACCTTCATTTTACATTACCTCTTAGTTATTATTACAAACTATGAATTTTCTTTTATTTCACCTTTTCATCCCTATTAGTTTGGGCGAATCTCTGTTATTCACAATGATTCAATCGAATAGGCATTTATATATCTAACCTTACTCACCTTTCTTCCTACTAACAACAACCACTAACAACCAGATTTACATATTATGACACCAATCTCTCAATTATAACCCCTTTCAACACTAATTCTATTTGACTCCTTCACCTCTTAAAATAAAATAACTAATACCCTCTTTGTACTAGGATGTGTGTTCCCAACCTGGCCATACACATTCATAACCTTTTGCCCTCCACCAAATATCGGCAAACACTCTAACCCTTCTCTAATTATGGTACCTGCCCAACGACGCACGTTGATCATCCCTTACCACCTCATCCTTACTACAAAATATAACCATCAACTATTTAATCTCCATTTACGTTACTCACCTTCTCTACATCTAATCACTAACTACTGTGTCCCTAAAATATCTAACACCCTCTTTCTGCATTATTTGTATTTCGACTTCTTATTCTCTCTAACTCCCATTAAAATTAACTCTGATTAACTCACATGCCTTATTTATCATTATCACCCAAACCCTTTTACAACATTTTCACCTTACTATGATCATTAAACATTATCCTGGAAAATTCATCACTTACCTCGTAATAACAATGTAATTCCATATTCACACATATTATATGTTTAATCATTTACAAATCATTATAGAATCTTAATTTCATAAAATCATTTAACTTCATTATCAAAATTTATTTGTATAACAATCATTAATCAATTGATTCATCTACAATTTATTTTAATTCAATTATTTAAAATTTCACCATTACTTTCATCACTTATTTAGTAAAAAAAAAAGTTAGTTGTTATTATTAAATCAATTAAACTATAACTTCCTGTTACATACATGGTTTACATAAAAATATATGTAATACACAACATCAGGAATACACAAATACATTGACATTAATACACAAAAAAAATATCGGTATGGAGAACCATACATGGCTTCCATGTTCTAAGATTTATATTTAAAATCGTATTCGCAATGAAATGTTTCCATAGAAACTACTTCTTTCTACTTATTGCTTCAGCCTTAACCACAGTACTGTGGTCTCTAACGTATACCACCTCACGTTTTCGCAGTCGATTTTCACTGATGATGGCAGTCGATGGCACTGCCGAAACTTCTGGTTTTGCAGAAAACATTGGACTACGGCTAAACAGCCCGGAAAGGAATTTTAACAAAAAACTACATCTTTGTTGCCGATAACGTAGTACACATATAACAAATTCTACCCTCCATCTTCAACTGTAATTTTCATTAATAGAAAATTACCCGTTCACCTAACCTCTTAATTTATAGATATTTCCTCTACGTTTCTAAAGTGGATTACTATGAGCTTCTTATCAGGATACTTTATTTATCAAAATTAAGTACTTCACTCTTGTTAAAACATAAAATGTTGCAGGTAAACTACCCCTTTCTCTTAACCGATCTTCACCAAAATCAATAGGCCTTCAGTCCTCTACAATTCAGGGACGCATGCAAACAAATATTTGATTCTGTTTGAATGTGCGGCAGTTATCGTTCGTCATGGAAACATTTCTCTTGTTACAACATAAAATGTTGCAGGTAAACTACCCCTTTCCCTTAACCGATCTTCACCAAAATCAAAAGACCTTGAGTTCTCTTTAGTTCAAAAAGGTATGCAAAAACCTAGTTGATTCTGTTTGAATTTACGGCAGTTATCGTTTGTCATATAAAAAATTTCCCTTGTTAAAACATAAAATGTTGCTGGTAAACTACCCCTTTCCCTTAACCGATCTTCACCAACATCAATAGGTGTTGAGAACTCTACAATACAGGGCTGTATGGAAAACATCATTTGATTCTGTTTGAATTTGCGGCTGTTATCGTTAACCATAGAAAATATCGGTATGGAGAACCATACATGACTTTCATGTTCTAAGATTTATATTTAAAATCATATTCGAAATGAAATATTTCCATAGAAACTACGTCTTTCTACTTATTGCTTCAGCATTAACCACAGTACTGTGGTCACTAACGTATACCACCTCACGTTTTCACACTCGATTTTCACCGATGATGGCAGTCGATGGCACTGCCGAAAAGTCTGGTTTTGCAGAAAACATTGGACTACGGCTAAAGAGCCCGGGAAGCAATTTTAACAAAAAACTACTTCTTTGTTGCCGATAACGTAGTACACATAAAAAATTCTCCCCTCCACCTTCAACTATAATTTTTAATAATAGAAAATTACCCCCACCCCGTTCACCTAACCTCTTCATTTATAGATATTTCATCTACGTTTCTATAGTGGATTACTATGAGCTTCTTATCAGGATACTTTATTTATAAAAATTAAGTACTTTACTCTTGTTAAATCATAAAATGTTTCAGGTAAACTACCCCTTTCCCTTAACTGATCTTCACCAAAATCAATAGACCTTGAGCTCTCTGCAACTCAGGAAAGGGTGCAAAAAAGTAGTTGATTCTCAGTGAATTTTCGGCAGTTATCGTTAGTCATAAAAAAATTACCCTTGTTAAAACATAAAATGTTGCTGATAAACTACCCCTTCCCTTAACCGATCTTCAACAAAATCAACAGACCTTGAGTTCTCTTTAGTTCAAAAAGGTATGCAAAAACCTAGTTGATTCTGTTTGAATTTACGGCAGTTATCGTTCGTCATATAAAAAATTACCCTTGTTAAAACATAAAATGTTGCTGGTAAACTACCCGTTTACCTTAACCGATCTTCACCAACACCAATAGGTATTGAGAACTCTACAATACAGGGCTGTATGGAAAACATCATTTGATTCTGTTTGAATTTGCGGCTGTTATCGTTTACTATAGAAAAATGTAAAGTACCGTTTACCAAATGGTAAAAGCTTAAGAGCATGATAATGTCTTTCAGCCGCCAGCTAAACGCAACATTATTATGGTTACTGACTTGACTGATTGGTTACATACCTATCTACAGCTATGCAGTGTTGTTTGCTTGTTAGATCTTTAATC
This sequence comes from Magicicada septendecula, assembly GCA_034769895.1. NCBI lineage: Eukaryota > Metazoa > Arthropoda > Insecta > Hemiptera > Cicadidae > Magicicada > Magicicada septendecula. The sequence continues at coordinate 219,660,006 of CM068368.1, read as the reverse complement.
TGCGACGGACGTTAGCACGTTAGCGGTCGCGGTTTTAGTTAACGATTCCCGGCTGGTAAATGATGACGTCATGCAGCGTGATGCGTTACAGAAATTTTCAAATGACCCCCAGCCATAAGACATTATCATGTCAAAAAAATATCGGTATGGAGAACCATACATGACTTCCATATTCTAAGATTTATATTTAAAATCATTTTCAGCCAAACAGCCAGGCTGTGTCTTACCTGCCTTTTTATTGCTGTATTAAATGAAAATATTATATTACATTAAAATGAAAAAATTATAATTTTATTGCCTGGCAACAAAATTATTTTATTTTTAACAATTACCATTGTTTCAAAAAGTTTAAATAAATTTTCAAGTACTTTACTCCTGTTAAAACGTAAAAGGTTGCAGGTAAACTACCCCTTCCCCTTAACCGATCTTCACCAAAATCGAAAGTCATTGAGAACTCTACAATTCAGGGACGTATGCAAAAAATTATTTGATTCTGTTTGAATTTGCGGCTGTTATCGTTTGCCATAGAAAATACGCTTGATAAAAAAACGTTGCAGGTAAACTACCCCTTCCCCTTAACCGATCTTCACCAAAAACAATAGGTCTTCAGTACTCTACAAATCAGGGCTGTATGCAAAACATTATTTAATTCTGTTTGAATTTGCGGCTGTTATCGTTTGCCATAGAAAATACCCTTGTTAAAAAAACGTTGCAGGTAAACTACCCCTTTCCCTCAACCGATCTTCACCAAAAACAATAGGTCTTGAGAACTCTACAATTTAGGGCTGTATACAAAACATTATTTAATTCTGTTTGAATTTGCGGCTGTTATCGTTTGCCATAGAAAATACCCTTGTTAAAAAAACGTTGCAGGTAAACTACCCCTTTCCCTCAACCGATCTTCACCAAAAACAATAGGTCTTGAGAACTCTACAATTTAGGGCTGTATGCAAATAATCTTTTGATTCTGTTTGAATTTGCGGCAGTTATCGTTTGCCATAGAAAAAAAATCTACAGACACACAGACAGACAGACAGACAAACAGACACTTTTCGGAAAACGACTTTTTTTCATGTTTTGAGTGTAGTAGAATCAGAATCTGCAATAATCTCGAACACGATTTTTTTTGCCATCACCATACTTCCATTCCTTAAGGAATATGGAAGTAATTACTTTTGATAAAAACCGTTGCAGGTAAACTACCCCTTTCCCTTAACCGATCTTCACCAAAAACGACAGGTCTTGGGTACTCTACAATTCAGGCCTGTATGCAAACAATTATTTGATTCTGTTTGAATTTGCGGCTGTTATCGTTTGCCATAGAAAACACCCTTGATAAAACATAAAACGTTGCTGGTAAACTACCCTATTCCATTAACCGATCTTCACCAAAAACAATAGGTCTTGAGAACTCTACAATTCAGGGCTGTATGCAAAACATTAGTTGATTCTCTTTGAATTTACGGCAGTTATCGTTCTTCATAGAAAAAATTTCCCTTGTTAAAACATAAAACGTTGCAGGTAAACTACCCCTTTCCCTTAACCGATCTTCAACAAAATCAACAAACCTTGAGTTCTGTATAATACAAAAAGGTATGCAGAAGAGTAGTTGATTCTGTTTTAATGTACGGCAGTTATTGTTCGTCAAATAAAAAATTACCCTTGATAAAACAAAAAACGTGTCTGGTAAACTACCCCTTTCCCTTAACCGATCTTCACCAAAAACAATAGGTCTTTAGTACTCAACAAAACAGGGCTGTATGCAAAAACGTATTTGATTCTGTTTGAATTTGCGGCTCTTATTGTTTGCCATAGAAAATACCCTTTTAAAACATAAAACGTTGCAGGTAAACTACCCCTTTCCCTTAACCGATCTTCACCAACACCAATAGGTATTGAGAACTCTGCAATACAGGGCTGTATGCAAAACATGATTTGATTCTGTTTGAATTTGCGGCTGGTATCGTTTACCATAGGAAAAAATTACTCTTGATAAAAAACCGTTGCAGGTCAACTACCCCTTTCCCTTAACCGATCTTCACCAAAAACGATAAGTCTTGAGAACTCTACAATTCAGGGCTGTATGCAAAATATTATGTGATTTTGTTTGAATTTGCGGCTGTTATCGTTTGCCATACAAAATACCCTTGATAAAACAAAAAACGTGGCTGGTAAACTACCCCTTTCCCTTAAACGATCTTCACCAAAAACAATAGGTCTTTAGTACTCAAGAAATCAGGACTGTATGCAAAAACGTATTTGATTCTGTTTGAATTTGCGGCTCTTATCGTTTGCCATAGAAAATATCCTTTTAAAACATAAAACGTTGCAGGTAAACTACCCTTTTCCCTTAACCGATCTTCACAAAAAACAAAAAAGGTCTTGAGAACTCTACAATTTAGGGCTGTATGCGAAACATTATTTGATTCTGTTTGAATTTGCGGCTGTTATCGTTTGCCAAACAAACAAAATTACCCTTGATAAAAAAAAACCGTTGCAGGTAAACTACCCCTTTCCCTCAACCGATCTTCACCAAAAACAATAGGTCTTAGTACTCTACAAATCAGGGCTGTATGCAGAAAATTGTTTGATTCTGTTTGAATTTGCGGCTGTTATCGTTTGCCATAGAAAAAAAATCTACAGACACACAGACAGACACTTTTCGAAAAATGACTTTTTTTCATGTTTTGAGTATAGTACAATCATATTCTGCAATAATCTCGAATACGATTTTTTTGCCATCACCATACTTCCATTTCCTTAAGGAACATGGAAGTAAATATCGGTATGGAGAACCATACATGACTTCCATATTCTAAGATTTATATTTAAAATCATTTTCAGCCAAACAGCCAGGCTGTGTCTTACCTGCCTTTTTATTGCTGTATTAAATGAAAAATATTATATTACATTAAAATGAAAAAATTATAATTTTATTGCCTGGCAACAAAATTATTTTATTTTTAACAATTACCATTGTTTCAAAAAGTTTAAATAAATTTTCAAGTACTTTACTCTTGTTAAAACGTAAAAGGTTGCAGGTAAACTACCCCTTCCCCTTAACCGATCTTCACCAAAATCGAAAGTCATTGAGACCTCTACAATTCAGGGACGTATGCAAATAATCTTTTGATTCTGTTTGAATTTGCGGCTGTTATCGTTTGCCATAGAAAATACGCTTGATAAAAAAACGTTGCAGGTAAACTACCCCTTCCCCTTAACCGATCTTCACCAAAAACAATAGGTCTTGAGTACTCTACAAATCAGGGCTGTATGCAAAACATTATTTGATTCTGTTTGAATTTGCGGCTGTTATCGTTTGCCATAGGAAATACCCTTGTTAAAACATAAAACGTTACAGGTAAACTACCCCTTTCCCTTAACCGATCTTCACCAAAAACAATAGGTCTTGAGTACTCTACAAATCAGGGCTGTATGCAAAACATTATTTGATTCTGTTTGAATTTGCGGCTGTTATCGTTTGCCATAGAAAATACCCTTGTTAAAAAAACGTTGCCGGTAAACTACCCCTTTCCCTTAACCGAACTTCACCAAAAACAATAGGTCTTGAGAACTCTACAATTTAGGGCTGTATGCAAATAATCTTTTGATTCTGTTTGAATTTGCGGCTGTTATCGTTTGCCATAGGAAATACCCTTGTTAAAACATAAAACGTTACAGGTAAACTACCCCTTTCCCTTAACCGATCTTCACCAAAATCAAAAGATCTTGAGAACTCTACAATTCAGGGCTGTATGCGAAACATTATTTGATTCTGTTTGAATTTGCAGCTGTTATCGTTTGCCAAACAAACAAAATTACCCTTGCTAAAAAAAAACCGTTGCAGGTAAACTACCCCTTTCCCTCAACCGATCTTCACCAAAAACAATAGGTCGCGAGTACTCTGCAAATCAGGGCTGCATGCAAGAAATTATTTGATTCTGTTTGAATTTGCGGCAGTTATCGTTTGCCATAGAAAAAAAATCTACAGACAGACAGACACACAGACAGACAGACAGATAGACACACAGACACTTTTCGGAAAACGACTTTTTTTCATGTTTTGAGTGTAGTAGAATCAGAATCTGCAATAATCTCGAACACGATTTTTTTTGCCATCACCATACTTCCATTCCTTAAGGAATATGGAAGTAAAATATCGGTATGGAGAACCATACATGACTTCCATATTCTAAGATTTATATTTAAAATCATTTTCAGCCAAACAGCCAGGCTGTGTCTTACCTGCCTTTTTATTGCTGTATTAAATGAAAAATATATTACATTAAAATGAAAAAATTATAATTTTATTGCCTGGCAACAAAATTATTTTATTTTTAACAATTACCATTGTTTCAAAAAATTTAAATAAATTTTCAAGTACTTTACTCTTGTTAAAACGTAAAAGGTTGCAGGTAAACTACCCCTTCCCCTTAACCGATCTTCACCAAAATCGAAAGTCATTGAGACCTCTACAATTCAGGGACGTATGCAAAAAATTATTTGATTCTGTTTCAATTTGCGGCTGTTATCGTTTTCCATAGAAAATACGCTTGATAAAAAAACGTTGCAGGTAAACTACCCCTTCCCCTCAACCGACCTTCACCAAAAACAATAGGTCTTGAGTACTCTACAAATCAGGGCTGTATGCAAAACATTATTTGATTCTGTTTGAATTTACGGCTGTTATCGTTTGCCATACAAAATACCCTTGTTAAAAAAACGTTGCAGGTAAACTACCCCTTTCCCTCAACCGATCTTCACCAAAAACAATAGGTCTTGAGAACTCTACAATTTAGGGCTGTATGCAAATAATCGTTTGATTCTGTTTGAATTTGCGGCTGTTATCGTTTGCCATAGGAAATACCCTTGTTAAAACATAAAACGTTACAGGTAAACTACCCCTTTCCCTTAACCGACCTTCACCAAAAACAATAGGTCTTGAGAACTCTACAATTCAGGGCTGTATGCGAAACATTATTTGATTCTGTTTGAATTTGCGGCTGTTATCGTTTGCCAAACAAACAAAATTACCCTTGCTAAAAAAAAACCGTTGCAGGTAAACTACCCCTTTCCCTCAACCGATCTTCACCAAAAACAATAGGTCGCGAGAACTCTGCAAAACCGGGCTGTATGCAAAAAATTATTTGATTCTGTTTGAATTTGCGGCAGTTATCGTTTGCCATAGAAAAAAAATCTACAGACAGACAGACACACAGACAGACAGACACACAGACACACAGACAGACAGACAGACAGACACACAGACACTTTTCGGAAAACGACTTTTTTTCATGTTTTGAGTGTAGTAGAATCAGAATCTGCAATAATCTCGAACACGATTTTTTTTGCCATCACCATACTTCCATTCCTTAAGGAATATGGAAGTAAAAATTACCCTTGATAAAACACCGTTGCCGGTAAACTACCCCTTTCCCTTAACCGATCTTCTCCGAAAACAATAGGTCTTGAGTACTCTACAATTCAGAGCTGTATGCAAACAATTATTTGATTCTGTTTGAATTTGCGGCTCTTATCGTTTGCCATAGAAAACACCCTTGATAAAACATAAAACGTTGCTGGTAAACTACCCTATTCCATTAACTGATCTTCACCAAAAACAATAGGTCTTGAGAACTCTATAATTCAGGGCTGTATGCAAAACATTATTTGATTCTCTTTGAATTTACGGCAGTTATCGTTCGTCATAGAAAAAATACCCTTGTTAAAACATAAAACGTTGCAGGTGAACTACCCCTTTCCCTTAACCGATCTTCAACAAAGTCAACAGACCTTGAGTTCTGTATAATTCAAAAAGGTATGCAGAAGAGTAGTTGATTCTGTTTTTAATGTACGGCAGTTATCATTCGTCATAAAAAAATTACCCTTGATAAAACATAAAATGTTGCAGGTAAACTACCCTATTCCCTTAACCGATCTTCACCAAAACCAACAGGTCTTGAGAACTCTACATTTCAGGGCTGTATGCAAAATATTATATGATTCTGTTTGAATTTGCGGCTGTTATCGTTTGCCATATAAAATACCCTTGATAAAAAAAAAACGTGGCAGGTAAACTCCCCCTTTCCGTTAACCGATCTTCACCAAAAAAATAGGTCTTTAGTACTCAACAAAACAGGGCTGTGTGCAAAAACTTATTTGATTCTGTTTGAATTTGCGGCACTTATCGTTTGCCATAGAAAATACCCTTTTAAAACATAAAACGTTGCAGGTAAACTACCCCTTTCCCTTAACCGATCTTCACCAACACCAAATGATATTGAGAACTCTACAATACAGGGCTGTATGCAAAACATCATTTGATTCTGTTTGAATTTGCGGCTGTTATCGTTTACCATATAAAAAAATTACCCTTGATAAAAAACCGTTGCAGGTAAACTACCCCTTTCCCTTAACCGATCTTCACCAAAAACGATAGGTCTTGAGAACTCTACAATTCAGGGCTGTGTGCAAAATATTATATGATTCTGGTTGAATTTGCGGCTGTTATCGTTTGCCATACAAAATACCCTTGATAAAACAAAAAACGTGGCAGGTAAACTACTCCTTTCCCTTAAACGATCTTCACCAAAAACAATAGGTCTTTAGTACTCAAGAAATAAGGCTGTGTGCAAAAACGTATTTGATTCTGTTTGAATTTGCGGCTGTTATCGTTTGCCATACAAAATACCCTTGATAAAACAAAAAAATGTGGCAGGTAAACTACCCCTTTCCCTTAAACGATCTTCAGCAAAAACAATAGGTCTTGAGAACTCTACACTTTAAGGCTGTATGAAAATAATCATTTGATTCTGTTCGAATTTGCGGCTGTTATCGTTTGCCATATAAAATACGCTTGTTAAAACATAAAATGTTGCAGGTAAACTACCCCTTTCCCTTAACCGATCTTCACCAAAATCAATAGACCTTGAGCTCTCTGCAACACAGGAAAGGGTGCAAAGAATTATTTGATTCTCTTTGATTTTTCGGCAGTTATCGTTCATCATAAAAGAAATTACCCTTTTTAAAACATAAATCGTTGCTGATAAACTACCCCCTTCCCTTAACCGATCTTCAACAAAATCAACAGACCTTGAGTTCTATTTAGTTCAAAAAGGTATGCAAAAACCTAGTCGATTCTGTTTGAATTTACGGCAGTTATCGTTCGTCATTAAAAAATTTCCCTTGTTAAAACATAAAATGTTGCTGGTAAACTACCCCTTTCCCTTAACCGATCTTCACCAACATCAATAGGTGTTGAGAACTCTACAATACAGGGCTGTATGGAAAACATCATTTGATTCTGTTTGAATTTGCGGCTGTTATCGTTAACCATAGAAAATATCGGTATGGAGAACCATACATGACTTTCATGTTCTAAGATTTATATTTAAAATCATATTCGAAATGAAATATTTCCATAGAAACTACGTCTTTCTACTTATTGCTTCAGCATTAACCACAGTACTGTGGTCACTAACGTATACCACCTCACGTTTTCGCACTCAATTTTCACCGATGATGGCTTTCGATGGCACTGCCGAAAAGTCTGGTTTTGCAGAAAACATTGGACTACGGCTAAAGAGCCCGGGAAGCAATTTTAACAAAAAACTACTTCTTTGTTGCCGATAACGTAGTACACATAAAAAATTCTCCCCTCCACCTTCAACTATAATTTTTAATAATAGAAAATTACCCCCACCCCGTTCACCTAACCTCTTCATTTATAGATATTTCATCTACGTTTCTACAGTGGATTACTATGAGCTTCTTATCAGGATACTTTATTTATAAAAATTAAGTACTTTACTCTTGTTAAATCATAAAATGTTTCAGGTAAACTACCCCTTTCCCTTAACCGATCTTCACCAACACCAATAGGTATTGAGAACTCTACAATACAGGGCTGTATGCAAAACATCATTTGATTCTGTTTGAATTTGAGGCTGTTATCGTTTACTATAGAAAAAAATTACCCTTGATAAAAACCGTTGCAGGTAAACTACCCCTTTGCCTTAACCGATCTTCACCAAAAATAACAGGTCTTGGGTACTCTACAATTCAGGCCTGTATGCAAACAATTATTTGATTCTGTTTGAATTTGCGGCTGTTATCGTTTGCCATAGAAAACACCCTTGATAAAACATAAAACGTTGCTGGTAAACTACCCTATTCCATTAACCGATCTTCACCAAAAACAATAGGTCTTGAGAACTCTACAATTCAGGGCTGTATGCAAAACATTAGTTGATTCTCTTTGAATTTACGGCAGTTATCGTTCTTCATAGAAAAAATACCCTTGATAAAACATAAAACGTTGCAGGTAAACTACCCCTTTCCTTTAACCGATCTTCAACAAAATCAACAGACCTTGAGTTCTGTATAATTCAAAAAGGTATGCAGAAGAGTAGTTGATTCTGTTTTAATGTACGGCAGTTATCGTTCGTCAAATAAAAAATTACCCTTGTTTAAACAAAAAACGTGTCTGGTAAACTACCCCTTTCCCTTAACCGATCTTCACCAAAAACAATAGGTCTTTAGTACTCAACAAAACAGAGCTGTATGCAAAAACGTATTTGATTCTGTTTGAATTTGCGGCACTTATCGTTTGCCATAGAAAATACCCTTTTAAAACATAAAACGTTGCAGGTAAACTACCCCTTTCCCTTAACCGATCTTCACCAACACCAATAGGTATTGAGAACTCTGCAATACAGGGCTGTATGCAAAACATGATTTGATTCTGTTTGAATTTGCGGCTGGTATCGTTTACCATAGAAAAATATCGGTATGGAGAACCATACATGACTTCCATATTCTAAGATTTATATTTAAAATCATTTTCAGCCAAACAGCCAGGCTGTGTCTTACCTGCCTTTTTATTGCTGTATTAAATGAAAAATATTATATTACATTAAAATGAAAAAATTATAATTTTATTGCCTGGCAACAAAATTATTTTATTTTTAACAATTACCATTGTTTCAAAAAGTTTAAATAAATTTTCAAGTACTTTACTCTTGTTAAAACGTAAAAGGTTGCAGGTAAACTACCCCTTCCCCTTAACCGATCTTCACCAAAAACAATAGGTCTTGAGTACTCTACAAATCAGGGCTGTATGCAAAACATTATTTGATTCTGTTTGAATTTGCGGCTGTTATCGTTTGCCACAGAAAATACCCTTGTTAAAAAAACGTTGCAGGTAAACTACCCCTTTCCCTCAACCGATCTTTCACCAAAAACAACAGGTCTTGAGAACTCTACAATTTAGGGCTGTATGCAAATAATCTTTTGTATCTGTTTGAATTTGCGGCTGTTATCGTTTGCCATAGGAAATACCCTTGTTAAAACATAAAACGTTACAGGTAAACTACCCCTTTCCCTTAACCGATCTTCACCAAAATCAGCAGATCTTGAGAACTCTACAATTCAGGGCTGTATGCGAAACATTATTTGATTCTGTTTGAATTTGCGGCTGTTATCGTTTGCCAAACAAACAAAATTACCCTTGCTAAAAAAAAACCGTTGCAGGTAAACTACCCCTTTCCCTTAACCGATCTTCACCAAAAACAATAGGTCGCGAGTACTCTGCAAATCAAGGCTGTATGCAAAAAATTATTTGATTCTGTTTGAATTTGCGGCAGTTATCGTTTGCCATAGAAAAAAAATCTACAGATAGACAGACAGACACACACACAGACACTTTTCGGAAAACTACTTTTTTTCATGTTTTGAGTGTAGTAGAATGAGAATCTGCAATAATCTCGAACACGATTTTTTTTGCCATCACCATACTTCCATTCCTTAAGGAATATGGAAGTAAAAATTACTCTTGATAAAAAACCGTTTCAGGTCAACTACCCCTTTCCCTTAACCGATCTTCACCAAAAACGATAGGTCTTGAGAACTCTACAATTCAGGGCTGTATGCATAATATTATGTGATTTTGTTTGAATTTGCGGCTGTTATCGTTTGCCATACAAAATACCCTTGATAAAACAAAAAACGTGGCTGGTAAACTACCCCTTTCCCTTAAACGATCTTCACCAAAAACAATAGGTCTTTAGTACTCAAGAAATCAGGACTGTATGCAAAAACGTATTTGATTCTGTTTGAATTTGCGGCTCTTATCGTTTGCCATAGAAAATATCCTTTTAAAACATAAAACGTTGCAGGTAAACTACCCTTTTCCCTTAACCGATCTTCACAAAAAACAAAAGGTCTTGAGAACTCTACAATTTAGGGCTGTATGCGAAACATTATTTGATTCTGTTTGAATTTGCGGCTGTTATCGTTTGCCAAACAAACAAAATTACCTTTGATAAAAAAAAACCGTTGCAGGTAAACTACCCCTTTCCCTCAACCGATCTTCACCAAAAACAATAGGTCTTTAGTACTCTACAAATCAGGACTGTATGCAGAAAATTGTTTGATTCTGTTTGAATTTGCGGCTGTTATCGTTTTCCATAGAAAAAAAAATCTATAGACACACAGACACACAGACAGACTTTTTGAAAAATGACTTTTTTTCATGTTTTGAGTGTAGTACAATCATATTCTGCAATAATCTCGAACACGATTTTTTTTGCCATCACCATACTTCTCTTTCCTTAAGGAACATGGAAGTAAAAAATTACCCTTGATAAAACACCGTTGCCGGTAAACTACCCCTTTCCCTTAACCGATCTTCTCCGAAAACAATAGGTCTTGAGTACTCTACAGTTCAGAGCTGTATGCAAACAATTATTTGATTCTGTTTGAATTTGCGGCTCTTATCGTTTGCCATAGAAAACACCCTTGATAAAACATAAAACGTTGCTGGTAAACTACCCTATTCCATTAACCGATCTTTACCAAAAACAATAGGTCTTGAGAACTCTACAATTCAGGGCTGTATGCAAAACATTATTTGATTCTCTTTGAATTTACGGCAGTTATCGTTCGTCATAGAAAAAATACCCTTGTTAAAACATAAAACGTTGCCGGTAAACTACCCCTTTCCCTTAACCGATCTTCAACAAAATCAACAGACCTTGAGTTCTGTATAATTCAAAAAGGTATGCAGAAGAGTAGTTGATTCTGTTTTTAATGTACGGCAGTTATCATTCGTCATAAAAAAATTACCCTTGATAAAACATAAAATGTTGCAGGTAAACTACCCTATTCCCTTAACCGATCTTCACCAAAACCAACAGGTCTTGAGAGCTCTACATTTCAGGGCTGTATGCAAAATATTATATGATTCTGTTTGAATTTGCGGCTGTTATCATTTGCCATATAAAATACCCTTGATAAAAAAATAACGTGGCAGGTAAACTCCCCCTTTCCGTTAACCGATCTTCACCAAAAAAATAGGTCTTTAGTACTCAACAAAACAGGGCTGTGTGCTAAAACTTATTTGATTCTATTTGAATTTGCGGCTGTTATCGTTTGCCATATAAAATACGCTTGTTAAAACATAAAACGTTGCCGGTAAACTACCCCTTTACCTTAACCGATCTTCACCAAAAACAATAGGTCTTGAGAACTCTACAATTCAGGGCTGTATGCAAAAGAGTAGTTGATTCTGTTTGAATTTGCGGCTGATATCGTTTGCCATAGAAAACAATTGCCCTTGATTAAAAAAAAACCGTTGTAGGTAAACTACCCTTTTCCCTCAACCGTTCTTCACCAAAAACAATAGGTCGTGAGTGCTCTACAAATCAGGGCTGTATGCAAAAAATGATTTGATTCAGTTTTAATTTGCGGCTGTTATCGTTTGGCATAGAAAAAAAATTACAGACAGACACACACACAGACACACAGACAGACACACACAGAGACACTTTTCGAAAAATGATTTTTTTTCATGTTTCGAGTGTAGTACAATCAGAATCTGCAATAATCTCGAACACGATTTTTTTTTGCCATCACCATACTTCCATTTCCTTAAGGAACATGGAAGTAAATATACAATCCAACTTATTATTTGTTATTGTTGACCAAAAATCAGTTGATAAAACAATCCATCTCAAAACCACAGTGTTCACATAATTAAATGTTCATATACAATAAAACACTTTATCCACCATCATCGAACAACAGTCGAATCTTAGGTCTACATACATTATTTTTTATTAAATATACGATATTATTATTATCAATATAATACTTATTTAAATTTTTATATCTTTCCACAATCTCATCTAATTTGTCTTGATTGGGTATGGTCCTGTCACCTTCAGTATTGTATGTCACACTCCGGTAAGTTATATTATCATCGTTTATAACATCATCTTTAATAACAGCATCTTTAATCCAAGGTAAGTATTCATTATAATTATACATCATCTCTACTCCTAACCTTTCTATAAACTCTTCATAATTTCTCTTTACTTTAAAAATCTCTATCTCTCTCTTTCTCCCTCTCTCTCATCACAATACCAATCTCTCTCAAAATATCTCTCACTCTCAAAATATGCAGGGGACACTAACTCATAATTACTGCACCACCTATGAAGTGCATAAGAAATCCAGGGAATTCTATTTGCAGACCTATCATCTTCCAAATATACACTGAAGGAACTCTCGTCCTTCCTAAACACATGTGAAGCCTTTACTTCACCCCCAACTACAACATTAAAGGAAAAATTTACCCTCTGCAATCCCTCTACCTGTATATTCTTTCTCCACTTTCTCTCTCTCTCTCATCAACACATACTAACATTCCACCATTATATTCTACTCTCTCTAAAATTTCATTATCACTATCAATATCCACAAAATTATTTTCTAACACCATATTTTTACTTGTATTGTCATAATTCTCAACACCGCTTACCTTATCGTCTTTATTTTCATCTAATTTATTTGTTTCTCTACTATTCTCTACCCCCATTTTATTCTCGTAATTCTCGTCTACTTTATTCTTTGGTCTATTGAACTTCTCATTTACTAATGCTACTATTTTTTCTTTCGTTTTTATCGAAACATGCATTCATTTCATCAATTTGTTTATCAAAATTATCATTTTGTTTCTTAACTTCCTCTTTTACTTCGTCAAACTTCTCATCAAATTTGGTATTTATCTGATCGTATTTCAGGTTGGAATCGCTTTTTTGTTCATCCAACTTTACATCAAATTTATCTAGCATTACATCAAATTTATTTAACTTCATACTCTGTTCACCAAATTTCTCATCAAATTTATGTAACAATAATTGTATCATGGCATTTGTCTCATCTGTTTTCTTTTCAGACCGAGTTGAGATGGGTGTTACTGGTACTCTATCTAACTCTACAGATTCGGTCGCACTCGACTCGTTCTGACTTATTGGCGTTGAACAAACTCCCATTTCACTCTTAAACGTTTGGTCAGTTACGCTGACATTCTTGTTATTGTTTGCCATTTAAAAAAAATTTGTTTAAATGTTTCTTTTCAAAATTTTATCCTGTAATATTACACAACCTTATTATATATATAAAAAAACTATTCTATTTAAACTATTTACCCTACCACATGTAGTCACAACATAACCTTATCTTTACGTCTATATTTACGTATCTCCAAATTGTATATTACCTCAAGTAACTTTTACGCTCCTTCCAGTAGGCTTACTCTACATAAAATAAAATTTTATGTCGAGTCCCTGTTCGGGCGCCATTGTAACTTTAATTCTTTTTATTCTTTTATTAATTGAGTACATACTGTTTACTTTCTGTATTAACTATTTCATTCGGGCGCCATCTTGTTACTAACACAAGAAATTTAAATGTACTTACCTTTCTGGGCCGAGTTCGTTTAAGCGAACCGGAAGTAGCGGGTCTTGTTACTTGAAATAACTTACTCTTAATTGTAAGATTTACCAATGACATTACCCTTTATTAACAAACCACACATAGTTACATGAGATTCTATTTCGGAAACAAAGCACATTGCTATTCGCCATGAGGCGTATTTATTGAATCAAATTAAATTTTCTTTCCCATTTATAATTTTATAAACATAATCCCACCAAAATAAACATAATCAATCATGTCTTAAATTATAGAATTATATATATATATATATATATATTTCACAACCCAGCACTGGTTAAATTTTAAATTTTATATTATATTCACGCAATCACACACTCATTCGTGCAGTACAATTTCATGGACTTCCCTAACTGAGCTCATTTTATTGAATCTAAACAAAGTACTGAAAAATTGGTTTTATCTCTTATTTGTTACTTAGCTGCAAATCTGTCCAGAAGACGTCGCATCGTTACACGCGCACTACGGATGTTGGTTTTTTAATGTTCACTGACTTCATGTATTTTAAACGGCTAATGCATTCTGATAAAGTTATAAGTGGGATATTTTATATTTTATACTTGCTGTGTTCACATTTTCGTTGCGGGCGTAACGGTACGCAGCCGACGGTGAGCGTGTTAAATACCACATTCTATGCTTTTTATATACATAAATTATGATACTTATATCTGTATGATATTGGTCAAAACATGGTACACATGTGTACTTACCATGATGATTGCCGGTGAACACGTGTTTCTCCGTTTTTAACACTTTTTTACCTAAGGGGTGCCAGGATTCGTTACAGCGAGATTTGTTTAAACAGAAAAAGTGACACAATGAAAACACAAACTCCTTAGAGACTTTGACTACCTGTTTTAATTTCACACATAACAAAACGTACAGATATAAGACATACATCAAAGCCTACCTCAAAATGGCGGCCAGTATTATTTAAAACAAAATGGTGGCTATCTTTCTTCCTCCTTTTCTTTTATTAATTTAATTAAGTAAATACTGAGAAATCTCATCATTAATATTAGTTCTATTCTTTTGTTTTTATACTGCAGTTGAATTACTATATAGGAACACAAACCAATGCCCTATAAGTATATAGGCATGGCCACGCCCTATTGCAATCACACGCTCACTCACACGTTACGGTAATTACATTTTATACAATTCAATATTTCGTTTATTGAGCTCATGAATAAAATAATAAGAGAGATATATTGTGACTTCTCTGTGGTAAGTGGATCGTCGCTCCCTCGCTGGCCTCAGATGTATCCCAGGAGTATGATCGGTGTCGGCTTCATTTCTAGTTTTGGATTTTCTGCACTGACTCTACATTAAATGTTTTTATGATATATACTTCTGTTTTACTGTTCTCTACTTTTAGATCACATTTTATAAGATTCTGATTGTTTTTTACAACTTTTGATGAAAATTACTGCCAACAGCGATACATCGCTGTGGCCTCTCTGGTGTACTGTGCTGAACTGAGACCGATTAATGTACAATTTTATGCTAGTGTGTGTGACTTTGACGTCATTAAGCTCTGTCATGCAGAACAACGCCTAGTCGTACGCATTGTTTTCAGTGCGTCATTGTTTTTTACTATGACAGAATAACGTTATTGTCCAATCACAATGTATATGTAAAAGACTTCGTCACCAACACCGCCATGGCTTTTTCCGACTCCTGCACGTTCCAACGGTGACCTTGGTATGATACACTGACTGATTCTGCTTGGTTCTCTCTTTATATTGGGACAATGGACCTAACCATTCCGTATGTTCATAATTACACAATAAAACATTGAAAATCACCCTTATAACACATAATTATGGAATGGGGTCAAGGTGTACTGTTACAAACCCCCTCAAGGAAAATTTTTGTGTCGGAACACAAAAAATTTCCTTGACTCATTCACACTTTCCTAAAAGGATCAGTCTAGATATGTTACCACAACCCCCTGTATTGTTATTATACAAAAATTTTATCATCACTTACCCTTGGTCCTATGATGCTGGTCGCACCCTCTGACCTTACTGGACTTCTCCTGAGAGATCCCTACACCATAAGGCCATGAGGCACTCTACACTCCTGTTCTGACGCTCCAGCCAGCCCAGGACTGCGGTCACAACACCACAAAACTGAAACATTGCATACAAAAATTTCAAATAGTGGTCTAGTACACTTACATATCTACAACTGATATGTTCCCTTTTAGACGCATTGGTTTGTGTTTGGGGCATTGGTTTGTTTCTAATTCAAAAGTGTCACTTAACCACAACAAGACTTAAAATACATTGATTTTTTACTACCACCAAATTCAACTACTTACTTGTAAGAAAATAAACAACATATATATGCAACTACATATAACACAATATATCAACAATTCTTTAGTATACCCCAAAATACCTTCACCTAATTATTTCTATAAATTCAGCTTACAACTATCATGGCAGACACCTTTTCTTTAAACTTTGTTACTCAACTTATAATCATTTATCTATTTTGTAAATGGCAGCTTACTAGAATATTTTATTTAACTTCATTTTTAACTTTAAAATCTACTATATCCTAACACTTGTTATCGTCATTACCCCTGTATTGACCTCCTAACCACACACTCTATTGCCCCCCAACCGAACTGTAGCGCTCGGGTGCCTCTGCAAGGACTGTAATTGTGGAGGAACAATCATCTCCTTTGTCCTTGTGTTGGCTTCACATTTAAACAACAAGATATAATAATATCTTAACTTATATAATTACACGCCCTTAAACGGTTCTACCACCGGTCTTCGCTGTTCCTTCTCGAACAGAGTGGCAGCCGCTGTTCCCTAGTTCCGGGTAATTTCCCCATAGATATACCCCCCTGTTAATTTCTATTCTACACCAATTTCAAGACAGCTATGGTCGAAGGACTTAAATAATGGCCATAGCTGACCGCTCGCCAAAACCACGATTAGTGCTGGTAAGGCAGTAATCGCCCGAAAAGTCGGGGAAATTAATCTCATTTACATGTTTTACACTTTAATAATATTGCTACACTGCACAAATAAAATCACATATAATATGAATTACATTCAAAGTGTACAATGCATTACGCCCACATGAGGCCTCCGATGATGGCAGCATTCTATGTGTTGCTCATCAACCCATTTCACTTGCCACAGTAGTACATGTCACTACTGCCCTAGCCCATTACTAATACTTTACTTCTTTTACATTAACTGCTCTCACAGTCCAATTTTGACTTATAATTCACTAACACCACCTAACTACAAAATACTCTTCACTCTTGCTCAACAACAAGTTCGTTAATTATTTAAATTTTTCACATAGACACTTTACAAGTTCGAGCTTTACCTTTTTGTTTTTTTCACAACTATATTCACTGCTATAACAAGATAGGAATGACAACAATGGATCACCTGCTCAGCTTACCTTACATACACATATTTCTCTGTTTTCAGATGGAAAACCAACAATTCTCATTTCTATAATTATAACAATCTTAATACATTTTACCTCACATTTTCAAAGAAATCTTTGTTACTGGAATACATATATATATATATATTTTTTTTTTCTATACTTCCCAGTATAATTTCAAATTGCTAGCATTTTGTGTACCCACTATTTCTTTAGTCTCCCTATCCTGTAGTACATAGGCATTCTGCATTTTAATTTCAATTATCTCATAAGGTCCTTCGTACAGCAGAAAGAACTTTTTAATTTCCTTCTCCTGTGCATTTGACAAATCGTGCCTCTTCACCAATACCAATTGTCCTATTTCATATTTCATCCACTTACCTCTTGTGTCGTGCCTATTCTTCCGTCTTTCTCCTTTGCTCAATAAGTTCTCATTTGCCAAACGTATCTTGATGCTCGCGTCCATAGGTGCGTTCTCAGATGGGTAATCAAATAACTGTTCCAATATTCTCGGAGGGCGTGTCCCTTTGATCAGCTCGTGAGGTGTATAGCCGGTGGACTCGTGGGTGGTACTGTTCAGCCAACTCTCTACCTTCTTAACATACAACGGCCACTCGCTGTGTTTAGCGTGACAATAGGCTCTAAAGATCCTGCCTATCTCTCTCATTACACGCTCAGCCTGGTTGGACTGGGGATGGTACACAGCCGTATGCTTCGTGATGATTCCTTCCCATCCTAGCGTCTGACGCCATCTGCCACTGATGAATTGCGGTCCGTGATCTGACAAAATTACTTTCAGCTTACCCACTTGTATCATGTAGTCTTTAGTCACTTTCTTACTCAATACCAGACTGGTAGCTCTTTTAATACTATACAGCCTCACATACTTAGAAAAGGTATCTAACATTACAAATACATACTGCACTCCCCCTCTACCCTTTGGTAACGGTCCGAACAAATCCACTGCAACCAAATCAAATGGCCTTTCTACTTTTATAAAATTCATCTCCCCTTCGACTCTATAGTTGACCACTTTTGATTTCTGGCATAAATCACAACTCTTTAACAACCTTCTAACCCTTCTCTCCATATTTCTAAAAATACAAGACTCTTTCAATACATTCACACACTTCTTCGCTCCGAAATGTCCATACCTTAAATGATAATCCCAAATAACCTTATCAACTAACCCTTCTGGAATTACCAATTTCCAAACACGCTCACCCCCTACTATCCTCTTAAACAATAACCCATTATGAACCTGAAAATACTGACTATACTCTGATCCACTTACCTCCTTTTCTAAACTCTCTATAACCTTACCTGACTTGTCCTCTGCTCGTTGCATGTTCCGGATGTCTCTCATCTCCGCTCCCAAAATTCTATCCTCTCGGCTGATCTTAAAAATCTCGATTTCCTTTAAATCTCTACCTGTTCTGTTGTGCAGTATGTCTATTCTTGACAGAGTGTCCGGCACCTTGTTCTCCGATCCCTTGATATATTCCCACTCAAAATTATATTCCTGCAATATCAGTACCCACCTAGTTAAACGACTATGAGCCAGTTTGCATGTGTTTAAAAATGATAAAGCTTTGTGGTCCGTTCTAATTACTGTGCGAGTTCCTAGAATGTATGTTCGAAACTTTCCAACTGCGAATATTATACTCAACAATTCCTTCTCTGTCGTCGTGTAGTTCTTCTCCGCCTGGGTTAGTGATCTACTTGCAAATGCTATTACCTTATGCTCCTTGTCTTCGCCTTCTTGGTATAATTCTGCACCGATGGCCACATTGCTCGCATCCGTTTGTAAATAAAATACTTTCTCGAAGTCTGGGTGGTTCATCATTACCATTTGACTGAATTTCTTCTTTATCTCTTCAAATGCTGTGCGCTCCTTCTCTCCCCATTTCCATTGTTTGGTTTTCTGGAGTATTGAGCTCAATCTTGTGGTTAAATCTGCATAGTTCTGTTGAAATTTTCGGTAGAAATTACATAACCCAAGGAAACTCTGTAATTGTTTCACATTCCTCGGTTCAGGGAAACGCATGATTGATTCGACTTTTTCGGGGTTAGCTGAGATTCCTTCAGGTGTGATAATGAATCCTAGAAATTTTACCTGTGTCTGCAGAAATGTTGACTTATCCCAATTCACGGTGAGTCCTCCTGCCTCTAGTTTATCCAATACATAGTCCAAGTGATCTAAATGGTCCTCGAAGGTCCTTGATGCAATCAAAATATCGTCCACGTAGATCGTCAAAAAGTCTAAGTCTTTGGGCCGCAAAATTTTATCTAAACACTTTATAAAGCTGGCGACGCTGGTGTTCAATCCAAAAGGTAGACGTCGAAACTGGTAGTTCTTACCATTAAATAAAAATGCTGTATACTTTCTACTGACCTCTGCTAGCGGAACCTGCCAATATCCAGATGTTAAATCCAACGATGTCATATACTTTACACCACTGAACTTCTGGAAGATCTCATTTATAGGCTCTGGTGACTCTCTGTCGGGAATTATGATCTGGTTTATTCTTCTAGCATCTAGACACAAACGTACGCGTCCATCCTTCTTAATTACTACTACAAGTGGATTAGAATAATGCGATACTGACCGTTCGATTATACCTGTTTCTACCATCCTGTCGAGTTCTCTCTGCACCGCGCTTCTTTTTGAGTAAGGGACGGGGTAGCTCCTTTGCATAAACGGTGTGTGTTCCCTTATTTGTAATACACATTCATACCCTTTTGCCCTTCCTGGAACCTCGGCAAACACTCCTCTGTACCTCGCTATCACCTGCCATAACGCCGCACGCTGGCCACTCCTTACCACCTCACCTTCACTACAAAATTCATCCGCCCTTAACTCCCATACAGCATCATTAATATTACTCTTTTCACTCTCCAACTCACTCATATATTCTGTTTCTATACATGCACTTACCATGGTACCTAAATTATTCTCACTTACACCCTTCTGTAGTATTTTAACTCCGCACGTTCTAACTCTGTCTAAAATTTGCTCAAACTTTACTCTTACCGACCGATCACCCCCATCTAACTCTATCACCTTATCTCTAAAATTTATAACAGCTTTCGTTCTTTGCAAAAAATCATTACCCAGTATGACATCTAAACTTAACCCTCTTACTACCAAAAATGTGTTTATAAATTCTACATTATCTATTAGAAAATTCAAATGTATCTGTTTAGTGACTCTCTTACTTCGTACACCCGTGACTCCTATTACCGTGACTCCTGCTACTGGTAAAACTGGAATATCTTTGTTAAACTCTCTTAATTCTGCTAAAATGTTCTCTGCTATCACGGAAATTTCGCTACCCGTATCTATCAAAGTTTTAAAATTCTTATTTCCTACAGTTACCTGAATCTCTGTCAGTCCTGCTCTCACCTCGCTGTTTGCATTGTTTTCTTCTTCCATCAGGTCAGCGACAATATCTGCTTTGATTACATGGCTGTGTATTTCCTCGACTGGTTGGACCTCCTGCGTTTCCCTGAACAGTGGTCGGGTCCTAGCTACCACTGTCGTTTCTAGTTTTCCTGGTGTCTGCTGGTGGAGGGGCCTCGGTGTCCCTTATCTGGCCTCTGGTTGTTGTTCCCCGCTCCTCTAGTGTCGAGTGTCTCTCTTCCTTGTGGTTTATCTCGTCTCGCATCGTCTCTCCTCTGTTGTCCTTCTCTAGGCGTCCTACATTTGAAACACTGCTGCCTGAATGGGAAATTCTCCTGCTGACACCTATAACACCTCCACTCACCTGGTTTATAATGGTTATTTTTATTTATCACATTATGTTCATTGTAATGGTTTCTCTGTGAATGGTATTCTACCTGGTTTGGTTTATAATTACCCGGTGTTAATCGCCTATTCACTTCCCTATCTCTAATATTTTGCAAAATGTCAAGGACTTTTTCAAGTTCGCTTAAATTCGATATTTCTTTAGTCATTAAAATTATTTGTACTTCTCGAGGAAGATGTTTACTAACGTACCTTACAAATGATGTAAAAGGAATTGGAGGTTCTAAATATTTAACTTCATTGTACAACTGTGTCACATATATTGTTATGTTATTCTTTGTGTGACTCCCGAAATTACCCGTTCCCATTATTTTACTCCTCAACGCTTCCTGTTCCTCCTCTGGCCAATATTTTCCCTTAAACGCTTGTTCAAACATATCATAACTACCCCACTCTATTCTGTGTGCTTCTGCCCATACCGCGGCACTACCCTTAAAACATCTGATTATTTTAGTTAACTGGATCTCCCAATTACTACTACTAAAATGGTGGTACTCCCTGGTTTGGTTAATAAATCGCATGGGGTGTATTGAGCGGTTTTCGTGTCTGAATAATTCTAACTCTATTTCATTGTACAAATCTCTCGTAATAACAACTCTTTCCGTATTTCCCGTTAAATTCTTTCTAATCTCCCCCCGCAATTCATTTTTCATTTTGGTTAAATCACTCTCAATTAGGTTGTATCTATCATGCACATCGTTATAATTTTGCACACTTAAACTATCTATCTCTTTAACTCGATTCTGCAACATACTTATTTTATTTGTTGTATCATTTTCATGTTTTGATATAGTACTATCTATTGTCTGAATACTTTTGGATAGGTCTACTACATTTGATTCACATTGTTCTACTTTACTTTTTAAAATGTGAGTTCTCAATTCTAGCTGTTTGTCTACTTCATTTTTAGTTTTAATTTCTAATTGTTCTACTGTCTCTACATATTTATTTTCTGTTTCTCTACTTTGGGTTTCTATCTGATTTTGAACGGTTTCATTGATTTGTTTGACTTTGTCATCTAAATTACTTATCTTAGTTTGCACTTGCTCATTTACAATTTCTGTCTGTCTTTTAACATTATTATACTGTGTCTCTATTTTACTAATTTTGTTGTTAACTTCAACGTTTTGTTTATACATTTCATTTTCAAATTCTTCAAATTTCTTTTCTACTTGATTTAATTTGACATTCTGTAAAGTATTCTGCTTTTTTAACTCACTTTCAAAACTATCTAGTTTTACGTTAAGTGTACTGTTCATCTGATTTAATTTGTCTTCGAACTTACTGTTTTGTTGTTCGAATTTGTCATTGATTAATGTAAATAAATTTTCTAATGAAATTTTATTTTCAACTATTTTGGGTGTTGAACTAGCGTGTCTTTCCAATAACATGGATTCTGTCTCTGTGTTATCCATTTCCATGCTATTATTATTATCTGCCATTTTTATTTTAAATGTTGGAATTACTCTTTCGCTCTACTTGTAACAAAATTACACAATTACTATTTACTCTGTTTGTCAACATAACCTTTTGTGTTTTTGGTTATGTTCTGTTTTGCACCACCTTCTCTGTTTTCAAATCTGGCTGTTTATATAAATTAATATTTATATATCGTCCCAGTTCGGGTGCCATCTGTTAAATACCACATTCTATGCTTTTTATATACATAAATTATGATACTTATATCTGTATGATATTGGTCAAAACATGGTACACATGTGTACTTACCATGATGATTGCCGGTGAACACGTGTTTCTCCGTTTTTAACACTTTTTTACCTAAGGGGTGCCAGGATTCGTTACAGCGAGATTTGTTTAAACAGAAAAAGTGACACAATGAAAACACAAACTCCTTAGAGACTTTGACTACCTGTTTTAATTTCACACATAACAAAACGTACAGATATAAGACATACATCAAAGCCTACCTCAAAATGGCGGCCAGTATTATTTAAAACAAAATGGTGGCTATCTTTCTTCCTCCTTTTCTTTTATTAATTTAATTAAGTAAATACTGAGAAATCTCATCATTAATATTAGTTCTATTCTTTTGTTTTTATACTGCAGTTGAATTACTATATAGGAACACAAACCAATGCCCTATAAGTATATAGGCATGGCCACGCCCTATTGCAATCACACGCTCACTCACACGTTACGGTAATTACATTTTATACAATTCAATATTTCGTTTATTGAGCTCATGAATAAAATAATAAGAGAGATATATTGTGACTTCTCTGTGGTAAGTGGATCGTCGCTCCCTCGCTGGCCTCAGATGTATCCCAGGAGTATGATCGGTGTCGGCTTCATTTCTAGTTTTGGATTTTCTGCACTGACTCTACATTAAATGTTTTTATGATATATACTTCTGTTTTACTGTTCTCTACTTTTAGATCACATTTTATAAGATTCTGATTGTTTTTTACAACTTTTGATGAAAATTACTGCCAACAGCGATACATCGCTGTGGCCTCTCTGGTGTACTGTGCTGAACTGAGACCGATTAATGTACAATTTTATGCTAGTGTGCGTGACTTTGACGTCATTAAGCTCTGTCATGCAGAACAACGCCTAGTCGTACGCATTGTTTTCAGTGCGTCATTGTTTTTTACTATGACGGAATAACGTTATTGTCCAATCACAATGTATATGTAAAAGACTTCGTCACCAACACCGCCATGGCTTTTTCCGACTCCTGCACGTTCCAACGGTGACCTTGGTATGATACACTGACTGATTCTGCTTGGTTCTCTCTTTATATTGGGACAATGGACCTAACCATTCCGTATGTTCATAATTACACAATAAAACATTGAAAATCACCCTTATAACACATAATTATGGAATGGGGTCAAGGTGTACTGTTACAAGCGGAAATGCTCACATCCGCACTGTTTGATATTAACTGTTTGACTGTTTTCTTGAATGCACTTTGGTATACATTTTAATGAAATTTTGGCTCATCAGCCTATGTATTCACCCGGCCCGGGGAGTGGTTTTAAGTCGACTGAGAAAGTTTCCTGCGCACACTACGTGAAAGAATGCATTAATACGTGCTGATAGCGTGAGAAACTTGGCCGTCTGAACGCGCGTGTATTGGCGCATTCGCTCCCTACACATTACAATGCCAATTCACGCCCGTCTCGACGCTACACTTGGGCAAAATAAAATTGAGAATATTCAAATCATATTTAAAATTGGTTTTACCCCTCTTTTGCCCCGTTACAATCTCAACAAACTCAGATGAACTTTTCTGTACAGTTTCAAGATTACATCTATCTACAGTAACCCATTGACGAAAGGTTACGTTTTCAATCATGTTTTCCTCTAAAACATTTTCTAAAGTATTTTTTAGTTCATCGGTTCCTGGGCAAGAAGTGCAATCTCCCATATTGCAATCAAGAGATGGAGGGTTGCATAAAACCTTTGCAAGAAAATTTTTATAGGTTGCAAATTCTCCATTAGTTAATTTTCCTAATTGAGAATTTTCAATTATTAATTTGATATTTTGATGGGTGGTACAAACACAAACTGAGTGTGTGCCACTTTTTCCAACCAAGACACAGTGTTTTGGCCTCAACTCTGCAAATTTAGAGAATCCAACTTTCATCTGAGGATACTTTTCTTTAAAAATAATATATGCTTCCTTTAAGTTACTTAAAATTAATGTCTTCTGAACTGCAGTTTTCTCTCCATTTTCGTCTTTCACTGAAATACAGTCTTTTTTGCCTGCCATTACTCTACTTATTTCATCACTTTTGTAGAATATGTGATGGTACAATCATGGTACATTTTATAATTACCTAAAATATGGTAAAGAGATCATAAATATTGTATTTTTCTATTTTTTGACATACCCAACCCAACCTCAAACACCCGATATCGAATTTACAGTGAGTGGACTATATTACAGTATTTGCCAGGATTTGAACTAATTCATGACAAAAAACGGTGTCACATCACAAAAACAGTGTGCAGTTTGCGATAAGCAGAGCCAAGCCTTTATTACGTCAGAGGCTGAGAATGTGTTGACAACGACAAAACGGCGATGTCAACAACTTAGACAAAGAAAATGTGACGTCAATACACCCCACTTCCGCAGATTTCAACCAGAAATTGCCGTCATTCTGTTGCAGCAACTAAGCAGCGCCGGCCGGCTGCCCATTCACTTACGAGTGAATTTTAACTTTTTAGACCACTGCAGGTGGTTAATAAACTGTGTAAAACACCGTACAGTGCGTCGACGACAAAAATGTGACCGTTACGGGTACACGTAAAACTCGCGGTACTGGACGCGAAGTTTTACCGCCAGCTATAACAACCAGCAACACTACATTGGTGAGAACGTTCTTTTTACATTTTCAATCCTTTGGAAATAATACAAAATTTTAAATCAAGTATTTAAAAAATCATGTAATTTTTCATTATATTTAAAAGGAGCTCCACTATGCATAAATTTGTACCATGAGAATGAGAGGGTGAGTGGTTGTGTGCGTGCGTAATTATTTCTAAGTGCTGGGTTGAGCAACACCTATAACTATATATATATATATCTTTGTTGAAAATATGAAAGTTAATTTGAATAAATAATTAATTAATCAATAAATGTATGTCTTATCCCATAACATGTATTAATGCAGCGTATATTCTTTGTATCATGTAACTTCATGTGGACAACGCCCATGGCGCAATATATCGATCAGAGACCTATGTCTATGTAATACTTTATACTCAATGTTTACTCTTAATAAATACTTTTATATGTTATTTGATGTGTCTTTATTTCAGGTAATTGGTTACACTAAACTGGTACGTGTTAACACGAATTTCTGGCCCTAACAATAAATTTCGATCAGGTTGCTTTATAACAAACATGGCGCCCGAAACTTATTATTTACGTATAGACAAAATTTATATTTTCAACCTGAGTAATAAAACAATAAATAAATATGATTACATTTGTCGCCCGTAATAACAGGAACTCGACATAAAACTTAATTTTATGTGGAGTAATACCTACCAGGAAAGTGGAATAGTTACCTGAAGTAATCGCGTAAGTACATGCACACGTGCGTAGAATAGGGTTAAATTCCTAGGTTATAAACATACCTGTTTTAGCAAGATAAAATAACAATATGAGTACTAATGACAATATTACGTTAGAAATAGGTACAACTAATGTAAATTTGACTGGCGAGATGGATGTACAAACACCTCAAACTAGTCAGATTGACGAGGTGTCAGCGCCTGTATCTGTAGAAATAACGAAAGTCAATACATCCATTTCAACTAGTTTAGATAGTAAGCAGGATGAAACTAATGCAATGATGCAACTTTTATTAAATAAATTTGCCAGTTTTGATAAAAAATAGATGAACAAAATAGATTCTGATATTAAATTCAATGAATTAAAAAATGAAATAAAAGTGAGTCACAATAAACTTATTAAGAAATGTGACCAGCTTATCACAAAATTAGATAATTTAAATGGGGTAGAAAACCAAGTAGAAAGTCAGATAGTACTAGATAGTAGTACCCAGCAAAATGCTGTACTGGATAACATATTTAAAACTGATAATTCCAAAAATGAATGTACTCTAGATAATTCAAATAATACAGGTAGTAAGATTGTGGTGTTGGAAACGGATAAACATGATAATGTAATTATAATGAATGATAATGAAATATTTGAATTTATGAAGTCAGAAAGTTGAGAGAAAGTATTTTAGTACAAGGAGTGCAGGGGGTAGAATTTTCTTTTAATGTTGTATTAGGGGGTGAAGACAAGTCTTCATGTTATTGTTATAAGGATAAGAATGCCTTTAATTTATATTTGATAGACGATAGTTCTACAAATAAAGTTTCTTTTAGTTTTTGTGTACCTAAGAGGTGCAACGATTTTATGATAGGGACCCCTGCATATTTGGAGAGAGAAAGTGTATTTTGGTGTTATGGAGAGAAATGTATTAAGAAAGAAAGTATAGAGAGATATTGTGAAAATAAGAGAGTAATAGAAGTATTTAAAGTAAACAGAAATTACAGACAACTGTTAGAAAGGTTAGGGTTAGATGTGGCACATGAAAATGATGAATACTTGCCTGATAATAACAATAAATTGGAAATAACAAGAAATGAGAATAAAGACATTAGGTACTTACCTGTGGTGGAATATTGTGGGGATAATTATAGTATAAACCGATTAATGACATATGATACTAAGACAAACGGAACTCTACTTGATCGTGACTGGGAATATTTGTTTAATAACCGTTCAATAACATATGAATATAATGCATCTAATAAAATCTATGTATTAAATAAGAATTTATATAGACCTAAGATTCGTTTGTTGTTTAATGATGGTGGATAGACTGTTATATTGTGAAATGAACATTAAATAATAATGTCAAAGTGGTTTTGAATTGGACTGCTATGGACTGATTTCGATTAATGACACAATAATGAAGTTGGAGTGTATATTTTTATTGTATATATCCATGTATTTTTGGTATGTATTATGTATTACAGGTACCCCAGTGTGTAGTATTATATATTTTATATATGTAACATGTTTAATAAGAATATTTTAATTAATTACTAATGAATAATAATGAATGTTTAAATAAGTGATTATACTTGAATTTTGAAAAGAGGTATTGTTATAAAGAGGTAGGAGAGGAATTTTATAAGAGAATTGTCAATGATTACAGTAAGTGTTTAAACAGGAATATAACCTGGGTATTGAATTAGAAGCAGGTGAGTTATTTAATTAATGTAAATGGAGTTAGAAAGGAAAGAATTTTTAAGGAAATACAAAGAGAATTAATAGATATTTAGGGACACAGTAGTTAGTTATTATTTGTAAAGAAGGTGTAAGTAAAGGTACATACATATATTTGTTGTGGATGAATTCTGTAGTGGGGGTGAGGTGATAAAGAGTAGCCAACCAATAGTGTTGTGGCAGGTAATAGCGTAGTTTAAGGGAGTGTTTGCCGAATATTTTGGAAGGGCAAAATATTAGAGATGTATATAGCCAGTTAGGGAACACCCAACCCAGTGCAAAGACGAGCGGTGCCATATGATTTCAATGAAAGTAGTAATGGAGTATAAAATTGAGATATTGGTGTCAATGATAGGTAAATTTGATGGTCAGTTAGAAGAAGGTGAGTAAGATTATAATAAATAGAAGTATAGTGATTATAGGAGTTATCCAGACTAAACAGTGATAGAAGGTGAGAGGTTAGGTAGTTAGGTAGATAGAAAGTTCATAGGAGAGAGGTAGTAGAAAATGAATAATGAAATAATAATGTAATATGAATAGTAACAATAAGTTCAAAATGTATTTTATTATTATAAATAAATAAATTTGATGTTTAATTAATAACTGCAATGGTAAATTTTAATTTAAATACAACTTTTAAGTAAATTATACAAATGTTAAGGCATATCTTAGATATAATTAAATATGATTGAGTATTTAAAATGTATTAACTGTATTATTAATATATCAGTGTTAATTATTAATGTATTATGTATTTATTTGAAAACTTTTTAACATGATGTTATAATATGTGTAGGAAGAGAAAACAAAAATTTTTAAATGGCGTTGTTACTAATATTTATCAGCCAGATGATTAACTGTTAATAATAATAATAATAATAATACTAATAATCATAATAAAAGTTTATTTTAAGAGTTATAAATAAATAAATCGATTTATTCAATTTCTTGATTTGTTTTCTCCAAGTTTGGGAGATATATAATTATATTTTATATTATATATATTTTATATTTTCAATTATATTTCATCCAATTTTAATCCTTTTTCATATTCTTTTTAATCCTTGAGATTTATTATATTTATAATTTTATTTTTATACTTTCTAAGTTTATTTAATATAATTTATAATTTTATAAATAGTAAGCCAACCCAGTGCTTATTGGCACAAACCAGCACTTAGCTAAGTGGAACCAGATCAGTTGAGGATGGAGTGATTTACTAAGCCACTATTTTAATATTTATTATATATTGTTTCAGTGTTTGGTGGTGTGACAGCGGTCCTGAGCTGGCCAACGCGTCAGAGCAGGGGCGTTAAGAGCCTAAGTGGCCTTATGGTGTTGGGATCTCGCAGGAGAAGTCCAGTAAGGTCATCTAGGTACGGTCACCATCACCAGACCAAGGGTGAGTTGTTGTTATTTTTTATGTAAATTTGTAAGGGGGTTGTGGCGACTTGTCCTGGCTGATCCCTTTAGGAAGTATGAAAGGGTCAATGAAAGTTTGTGTGCTTCGTCACACCATCTTTCATTGAGGGGGTTTTGTGATGGTACAATCATGGTACATTTTATAATTACCTAAAATATGGTAAAGAGATCATAAATATTGTATTTTTCTATTTTTTGACATACCCAACCCAACCTCAAACACCCGATATCGAATTTACAGTGAGTGGACTATATTACAGTATTTGCCAGGATTTGAACTAATTCATGACAAAAAACGGTGTCACATCACAAAAACAGTGTGCAGTTTGCGATAAGCAGAGCCAAGCCTTTATTACGTCAGAGGCTGAGAATGTGTTGACAATGACAAAACGGCGATGTCAACAACTTAGACAAAGAAAATGTGACGTCAATACACCCCACTTCCGCAGATTTCAACCAGGAATTGCCGTCATTCTGTTGCAGCAACTAAGCAGCGCCGGCCGGCTGCCCATTCACTTACGAGTGAATTTTAACTTTTTAGACCACTGCAGGTGGTTAATAAACTGTGTAAAACACCGTACAGTGCGTCGACGACAAAAATGTGACCGTTACGGGTACACGTAAAACTCGCGGTACTGGACGCGAAGTTTTACTGCCAGCTATAACAACCAGCAACACTACATTGGTGAGAACGTTCTTTTTACATTTTCAATCCTTTGGAAATAATACAAAATTTTAAATAAAGTATTTAAAAAATCATGTAATTTTTCATTATATTTAAAAGGAGCTCCACTATGCATAAATTTGTACCATGAGAATGAGAGGGTGAGTGGTTGTGTGCGTGCATAATTATTTCTAAGTGCTGGGTTGAGCAACACCTATAACTATATATATATATATCTTTGTTGAAAATATGAACGTTAATTTGAATAAATAATTAATTAATCAATAAATGTATGTCTTATCCCATAACATGTATTAATGCAGCGTATATTCTTTGTATCATGTAACTTCATGGGACAACGCCCATGGCGCAATATATCGATCAGAGACCTATGTCTATGTAATACTTTATACTCAATGTTTACTCTTAATAAATACTTTTATATGTTATTTGATGTGTCTTTATTTCAGGTAATTGGTTACACTAAACTGGTACGTGTTAACACGAATTTCTGGCCCTAACAATAAATTTCGATCAGGTTGCTTTATAACAAACATGGCGCCCGAAACTTATTATTTACGTATAGACAAAATTTATATTTTCAACCTGAGTAATAAAACAATAAATGTATATGATTACAAATACACGCACTGTTTGAGCGACTTCTTGTGGTATGTTTTTTCCAGGTTTCTGATCTGGATTTTCCAGTATTCCTTTTTCTTTTAAAAGCCTTTTAGCCTGACGTACCATGTAGTTAGTGGCATCAAATTCTCTCATTATTTTGCGTACACTCCAAGCCTCGGGCAAACAAGTTAAAATCATTATTTTCTTTTTCCTACTTGCAATGGAAAAATTGGCTTTAAGGTTACTTAAAACAGATTCTTCAAGTTGGACATGTTCATCATCAGACGATTCTTGAGAGTGTGGAAATAAGGTTTGCTTTAAAGAAGATTGTATTTTTCTAATTTTTTTACTTGAATACTGTTTGGACTGAATTTGTTTCACAGCTATGGGTGACTCTCCTAGTTCTTTTAGGGATGAATTTAGACTATTTACAATCTGTGAGGATGTAGCTGGGTCAGAAAATATTGGATCATTTTTATCTGAATCTGAATCAGGTTCTCTCTTATCTTCTTGTGTTCTCACTAAAGTAATTTCCTTTCGACAGGTGTCACAAATCTTAGACGCCTCTGGTATATCAGGGAAAAAATGGCGCATCCACTCGGTCACATTTCTTAGTTTTCTCTTATCTCTTACAAGGTGGTTTTGTTTCTTTAATGGATTAACACATTTTAACACTTGGAAATGTTTATTCTACATTATATAATTTTTTATATAATAATATAATACTCGGAATGATTGTCTTTCATCAACTACATTCGATTTACAGTTCGGCTCGCAACGATCGTTTTCTACCCGGGTATTTTAAAAACTGTGAAAGGTAAAATTTTAAAATGTTAATTAAAAAAGAAATTAAACTGGTAATAATAGTACAGTTTTACGTTAAATAAGAAGCCAGTGTTAGGGTTGTTTTTAGAAATTCTTAAAAGTAAAAACTTACGGAATCTTATTTGAAACACACACAAAAATTATATTACCGGTACTTTATATTATTCTCAACTTCACTTTTCACTTAGCACTATTAACAAAAAAATTAAAAAAAATATTTGAAACGATTGAAGTGTAAATAAAATAACACTGCAATAAACCAATACAAGCATGTCCACAATCCTGAATCTTAAGAGACACTGAGCTGCAGAGCTAAACAGAGTGTGATAGCTGGACACGGACATGTCATAACATGAAAGATGAAGGGGGGAAGGGGAAAATAAATTTGTTGTTGTAAATCACCACCACTGGTCCACTGAACAATTTTGTTACTCTCAGTAACTTTTACTCTCAAAAATTTCTCTCAGTGTACTTTTATTATTTTTCCCATTATCTACCTATTTTATTAACTAATTTACATAAAACTAATTTTACTATTGTTTCTTACACAATTCTACAATTACTATTCTTGTTTTTAAAATACTTTTGACATAGCCTACATAAAAAATAAATATGAAATAAAAACAGTTTTTGTGCATTTTACTAGAAACAGTGTTTAGAAAAAAGTAAAAATTTAGGGAATCCATTGGAATCCCATCATGAAACTTTCAGGATCAGTTATCAATATTACAAAGAACAACATATATTTTTTTGAAAATTTTCAAAGGTATGCATTTTGAAAAATTCAAAAACAAAATTTTGATTTTGAATTTGAAAAACATTTTTCCTCTTAACCTGTATAGTGTTTGCATGTCATATGAAAAGTCCTTCAATAAAGCTTTAAAATGACACCTTTCACAGCCATTTAGGTTAATTAGGAGAGCCACAATTGCAATTTGAAAATTATCTGGGCGCACCATTTTTAGCGGTTTTAGGGAACTTTAGGTAGCTGTAATTCGAAAACCGGTTGATATATTTCAAAAATATTTGGTATTTTTCTTATCCTATATGAATAATACCTGTATACCAAATTTCATCAAAATCTGAGATGTTAAGGAAAATCACTGTGTTGATTTGATATGACTCAGGGCATTTCCAGCTAAAGTTGAGTGGACAGTGTTATTTTTTATCTTAATATATTATTTTTATCACAACTGGTATTTAAATTTTTTATTTATTTTACTAAATTTTACTTTTTAATTTTTATTAAGTTACTTAATATTCTTCTGCATGCTGTGAGCAGCATTTAGAATATAGTTTTATTTTGGAATAACAAAGAAAAATGAATGTACTACTTTATAAATGATAAAACTCTAGTTAATAGTAAATAGTTTTGTTCATGATTTTGTGAAGAATATTTATAATGTAATCATAGTAATGATCATGATTGCTACTATAATTTTTTAGAGAAGTAAATATATAGATAATAGTAATAATACAATTGAACTCATGATAATAAATGCAATTATTTATTTACTTATAGCCTGGCCAAAGTAGTCGTGAGCTGAATCCGTATTGGAAGGATGGAGGAACTGGATTACCTGAAGAATGTGAGAGTTCTGCACCAGAACTCAGTTTACCTAAAAATACTGTTGGCGATCAAGGTTTAGCATGGTTGAAAAAAGCATTGCAGAGGGCAAAGGAAGAGGCATTAGAAGAGGGAAGAAGCATTGAGGATGTTGTGGCAGAAAGGTGGGGGGTGAGTTAATAATTAACATTGGTATACAGTTTTTTAAATCATGTAACACTCTGATATATTTTGTTAATGTATGAAATTTAATAGGGTTGCCATCATAAAGAGAGCCAGTTGTATGAACTAAAGGTAAAAAAAACCAAGTTTAAAAAATGGTTTATGTTGGAATAAATAGACAGTAGTATATAGAACATTTCAAAAAGCAGAGCACAGCTGAAATACTTAAATACAAATTTTCATTATTATTTTTTCTGAGCTGCCAATTGGCCACAAACAGGGAAAACCCCAAAAATTAAATGATGTATTAAGTGATGTAATTATATGAATTGAATTAAAAAGTAAAAATGTTTCATACATTTGGTTTTATTTTTACGGAATTTTTTCATAAAATATTAACAATTTCAGTTTTGTTGTGTTTACAAAACCAACTTTACCAATAAACTAACCTCAAACCAGGAGATATCTCCAAATATGAGGGGTAACCCAAAAATAAGGTCTCCATATTTTTTGAAAATAGAAAAAACCATTTATTTTCAAAACTTTTTATGTGGTTGTGAAGCATAACGCACTATTTTTCTATATAATCACCATTACATTCGATGCATTTTTCGAGCTGCTGTGGCAGTTTTAGTATGCCAGTGTCATAGAAGCTCGCCGCAAGACGCATAGAAGATGCGTTTCATTGAGATAGCATTTGACCTCTTCTTTCACCTTGACATTGTCGTCGAATCGCATTCCACCCATATGTTCTTTCAAATGTGTAAACAAATGATAGTCACTGGGTGCCAAATCCGGACTATAGCGGGGTGGGTGATAATGTCCCATCCAAATTGGTTCAGAAGATCGACGGTTTTGTGGTCGACATGAGGGTGAGCATTGTCGTGAAGAATTGATACGCCCTTGGTGAGCATTCCTCTTCTCCGGTTCTGAATCGCCCGTTTAAGTTGTTTGAATGTCTCACAATGAGCGTCTGAATTTATTGTGGTCCCAGTAGGCATGAAATCGATCAAAAATACCCCCTTCCGATCCCAAAACACAGTCGCCATGATCTTGCCAGCAGACTGTTTGTTTGAATTTTCGCGGCCCTGGTTAAGTTGAATGCCGCCACTCAAGTGATTGTCGTTTGGATTTAGGTATGAAGTGGTGAACCCATGTTTCGTCACTTGTGACAATGAAATTCAAAAAGTCGTCTCTTTTTGTCCGCATAGTGCTCAAGAAATTCATGGGCACCTTCGACGTGTTGCCGTTTGTGGTTTTCTGTGAGCATTCGTGGGACCCACCTTGTGCACACCTTCCAATATCCCAACTTTTCAGACAAAATCCTCTGAATGGTGGATTTTGAAACTTCAGGAAGCACACAAGAGAGCTCATGGATAGTGAACATCTGATCTTTACGCACGACTTCTTCAACTTTCCTGATCGTCTCGCCTGACACTGACGGTCTCCCACTTCTTTCTTCATCATATATTTCTGTACGACCAGCTTTAAACTCTATACACCACTTGCGGACTTTTTGACATCCATACACCCCGATCCATACACCCCGATCCATACACTTCAGTCAACTGTCTGTGAATTTCAATAGGTTGAACACCTTTTGCGTTGAGAAATCGAATGACTTGGGCGCGAAGTCCGCACTTGGTGGGAACGGTGATCGGGAGCTCCACTGGTAACGGCTGCCAAGCCAATACTAATTGACCTAGTGAGCTCGGCGACCACTTGTTTGAAAGAGGAGGGATGACCGAATACAGCAGTGGTACCAAATGCTGCCCAAAAAATTTCCCTGCGGCTCTAGCACTTTGGAGACCTTATTTTTGGGTTACCCCTCATATGTCGGCATAGTAACAATTAGTGTCCTATGATATCACTGAAAGTGAAAGTGAGCAACTTTCGGATTAAAAGTTGAAATTATACCAAATCACAGCCATGATCGAGTTGTCACTGTGTAACATGACCAAGTGTTACATAACCTAGACATATACTCATAGAATTAATAAATACATGAAGGTAATGTAAGTAGATAATATAATGATGAAAGTAGCGAAGAAGAGAAGGACCAACGAAGAAGAAAGAAGAAGAAGTGCCACCAGAAGCAGTAAACAAAACACTGCTTGACCCTACAACCAATACTATAACTGACACAAACTAATGGACAAGCTAGATTCACTATAAGCTGTCAAGCGAGTTAGTGAATAACTTGAATGTAATTTCACATGTTAATAAAAATAATTAAGTAACGACCCGAATAATATAATATCAGCAACAGTATTTGGCTGAGAATAAATCAACAATGACTAGTAGCTATTAATGCCTATGACTAAGATTAGCTATGGCCACAATATAAAATTGAAACGGTATTACAATCTCAAATGTACTCATAAGAAGGAAAAATAATTGTAAGAGGGAACCTTATATAAGTAAGCTACCCCATCAATGTACCAAATGTAACTAATGAACATTATTAAGGCATAAACCCGATGTAAAAGGTATGCCTAGGCAACGCCTAAAACGAACGATTGTCAGTAAGGTGATAAGTAGAAAGTACTACTAGTGTAAATAGCATACACTGAACAATCATTATACCAAACGTAGCAATAAGCATTGTTAGTGTATTATGCAAGTAACAACTCAATCATTAATGAGTAGCATAGAGCTAAGTAGTGTAAACAAAATGTCATTAGGAAGTAAGGATAGTTCATAGCAATGTATTACATCAGTAAGTTAAGATTTAATAATTATATTCACTAAATAAGTATAAAGACGGATATGTTAGTGTTCCAACACAGACGTTTAAGTGAAAACGCGATGTGCAACACAAATAATGTATTGATAAGAGAGAGTCGTGGCCGGCGTCGCTAGCAGACGACAGCGCTAAGCCATATACCTGAACATTATTTATTAAAAAAATGTCAGTGAAAGTGTAAATAAACCAGTGTCAAACTATATCAAATTAAAGAGTAAAAAATATCCTTTAATTTGATAGCGATACAACCCCGATCGCAACTATAATAAGTGCGTGACATGCGTTAGCATCATTTGTAAATAGAAAGTAAGAAATTTGTTTATCAATAATAACAACAACGACAGCTGCCAATCATTTTAGCAAAAAGACGGTTAGTGACAGTTGGAAAACAATGCGTCATTTTCGTAACGTCTGGTTAAGCCAATCAGAAAATAGCTTGCTAAATGAAACAATCGCCTAAGCCTTAACAGGGGGTATATAACGGAATGCAGGTAATTTCCGTTAGCCACTTTTGACAGTCATCTTGAGCAAGCAGGTGTCGCTCGTCACCTCAAAATTTTATCAACTTATAGCTTCATGTAATAGTGCGTCCATTGAATCATTTCGGCAACAACAAGTAACTACAATACAGTCTACCTAGAATCAGTGCATCAATGTGAAGTATTTATTTTATTTAGTGCGGGATATATCGAACAGGAGAAAATAATTAAATAGTATTATAAAAGGTCCATTTTAGTCAGAAGCGGACAAATATTCTCTGTTCAAGTGCGTGTGCAGTGTCAAACCAGGGTCATTACAATCCGACCACTGGAGTGTTTAATTAAATTTTAATCTAAAAGATTAAAATAAAGAGGTAACATCGTGACAATTTATTCCATTACTCTGAGTGCACTAATATATATATTTTGTAAACAAAATTTGTACTGACGCATAACACCAAAACATTTTCTGTGTTACACAATGACTGAATTTATTTAGTGGATTTGTCGATCCTGTTTAAGAATGATGTTAGTCGTAAGTGGTCTCTCTATATAACTTTTGTGAATAATTAAGCAAGCGTGACGAACGCCTAACCTATAAATAGGTTTGATTTTTTGTTAGTAAACAACAAGGCCTTACTAGTCAATATTGTTTTATGAAATAATTAACTTTTGTGTAGGCATGAGCATTCTTTCTTGTGTTTCAAAGAATTTACACCCGAGATATAAATAAAATTAATGTTTAAAGTAAAGTTTATCTGGACATAACCAGAAAAGTTGTTTATGCTCTGAGCTAGTGTAATAGGGTAAGTGAACGAAACAATTTCAATTGTATATCAATGTATTTTCTTAATTATGTTTGTTTGAATTCATTATCAAGGGTACAAATAAAACCCAGTTATTAGCAGCATAACTTGACTTAATTTATTTCTAAAAGTAAATAAATAATTCATTCAGAATAATCAAAGTACCACTTAGTAGAAATCATACGTTGTTGAATTTGAATTGCCATAAGGGCAATAAACACAATTTCAGTTTTTAAAGAAGAGAATAATCATTTGATTCTATTAATGGGTTTTACACGGGATTTTCCCGAAATAAACCTGTGTGGCGCCCATTATTAAACAAGGTAACCTAACCTTGTAAGTAAAGCAAGCTGGTTTTGTAAACCGTCTTGGCAGCTTATTAATTTGTTAAAAAAGTGAACTTCCGAACTTCCAGAATCACGACCAGGTACGTGGAAGTGTATTTTATTAATTTTATTGTCCAGACGTGACTTGACTTTACGTACCTAGACGACTGTCAACCTGGAGGAGGAACTTCGCTGCCAGAATCAACGCGACGGCTACCTTCATCAAGCGACCAGCTAGTACGCTTTATTTATTGATTTAAGCAACGTTATAGTTCAAACAGCATTACTGCAATTATTTTTATTTTATTTAAAGGAGTTCATTTAAGACAATTATAATTTTTTCGATTCATCATAACTTGTAACTTTAATTTTCAACTGTAAACTTATAACACACTTTTGAATTCAAATATTAAACAAATTACAACACAGTTCTATACACACCGAATCTTATTATATTACAAATTGGCTAACCCAACAGTGGGGCTTTAAGGAGAGGAAATGTTATATTACAACTGACGTGACCAATTGGACAAATAGTGATGTGGCAATATCAATAAACTGTATTAAATGACAATAGTAAACTATAATTATAGTAATAGAGTTATAGTGTAATCATAGTTATAACTAGGGAATACGGAATTTTAGCTCCTAAAAACTGAAAATGTTTATTTTCTCCATGTTAAAAAAATTTAAAAAGATTTGTTAAAAAGTAAAAAATATTTTCTTTCAGTTTAACTTAATCAAACAAAATTACTCACCAAACTTGCCCGTAACTCGTCAGTGCCTTCTTAAAAATTCATTTGAGTTGCAGTGCACCATAAACGTTATCTCCAAATTGTACAATACAAATCTATATCGTTTATAATGGAACAAAGCTCAATATTAGAAAAAGAATCATTCTACATCACATGAAGTTAGATTGGCATACTTAAAAAGAGGAACATTGATACTTAATTATACTTACACTTATGTTTTCAATGTCTGCTTGCTGACCTTATAGAACTTGGGCTTTTAAGTTTCAAATCCAGTGTTTTTTCAAACACAAATTTGAATTTATGTGTGGAGATTTCCATTTGTGATCCTGTCAAAGAATAGTTTTTGCTTTCAACAAAACACATTTCATTAACTGTTTCTGTTAAGAGGTTTGTTGTTTTTCAATTTTTTTTATTGAATGACACAAGAAACACAAATTATCAGAAATATGTGCCAAGTCATTTTTTACACTACTGTCTTTTAACAAATATTGAAGGATCTCTATTGGATGAAGTATCATCTTTTTCCAATTCACTGCAGAATATAACACTGCAGAAAGCCAAGTCCCCCAGCAAGTGACAGTGAGTGCTGATGGGGATGGAAGGACAGGATTCTTGTTTTTGAAAAGATCAGTTCTCGAAGAGGATTTAACAAACACTTTCTTTCCATTTGGTACCAATTTGTTCACATTAGGATACAAAGATCAGGTAGTCTCGCACATTCTGTGTAGAACATGCACGACACAGATAGCATGTATCAATTTTGGATAGCTGACACAAAAGGGCTTCTACTACTTTCTTTATGTACTATGTTGCATTGGTAATAAAAAGCAATAGATTATCGTATTTAGTATCATTTGGCCACAACAAATGCATACTTTCGTTGAACAACCTAGTGACTGTAATATGGTTTGTTTCTGACATTTCTTTACAAGCCAACAAAAATGAAAGTTCGAAACTATTTTGTAATTTTTAAGCATACTGATAACTTTTCCCACTTTTCTTCCTGTCGAGTACCAGAAGAGATGTACAAGACAACAGATTAGGTAATTAGCTGGTTTAGCGCTTACAAAATGACGCAGTCATCTCCGATCCTACATTGTGACTAAAGCATCATTTAGAAAAAATTTCCAGGAGTATTATTGAGTTGCCAGTTTTGTTATGTAATCTTTTCTGTTGTAGTAAGGAAATAAATGCTTTTCATGTCTATACTTAGGGCCACTTAAACATCCTACTATATCAATTTTTAATAGCCAAAGCATGTGTGTGTGTGTGTGTGTGTGTGTGTGTGTGTGTGTGTGTGTGTGTGTGTGTGTGTGTGTGTGGTTTGACACCATAATTACGTGGGCAGAAGTATAAAATAATAGAAAATTCCTGCTTTAAATATGAATGACAGGCACTTGACTGAATAAACTGAAACATAATGATTCATTCTCTTGCAAAAGTGAATCACTTAGTTACACCATCATTTTGGAACACTATGTATGGCTCGTAGAGGTTATTCCTCAAAAAACGTGTCCCCATTTTCTTCCTAGGCTGTGCATACAAAAATAAAACCCAATAAAGTGAGAAATCAACGTACTGCATTGCATTGAAATGTTAAAAATATGTGTAATATCCTATTAAAAAAATTTAATTATTGCCATAAATATTGTTACGACGGTCTAACTGATTTTTGTATGGTACAGTGGAAAACAAAATACCAGACACCAATTAAGTCACTAATCACCAGCTTCAATTATCACAATTAAACAGTGTGTAATCGACAAGATAGTCTCTTACAACAAACCAAATAAAAATTGTTCACATGCAATAATAATGCCAACTTGAGTCTCACACAATTATAAAACACATAACACTTCGCCACAATACTTTGAACTGCACTGGAATAAATCACCACTTAAAACTCAAACTAAGCATCGCTGAAGTCTTATATTTATACTCTGCTGAGATTCCAGAATAATCCATAATACGTGTCAACACTACACTAGAGCATAATTGCTTGCGGCCTTGAACACAGTGTGCGGATCGGTGAAGTCCAGAACAGTCTCGTTAACGCTTGTTAAGAATCACGTATGCACACAACATTACATCTGGTTCTGCTGGGATAGCCGAGAAACATGTAGAACGTTCAGTAATGACGTAACATTGCCCACTCCTTAAGCCTGTTCATCCCGAACTGGCAAACCATCTCTGAAGTAATACTTAGCCAGGCGATCTAGGTGGACGACCTTGAATTTTCGCTTCCTGTTGAATCCGATAGACAACATTGTTGGTTCTTTTTTTCACAGAGTAGGGTCCTTCCTAGATAGTATGAAGTTTAGGTGAGCGACCACGACAGCACTTTGGCTTGAACAACAAAACCTGATCTCCTTCTTGGAAACCCACACTATTACTGCGAATGTCATACTGAGTTTTCATTTTATCACTGGCTATCTTCAGCCATCCTCTTGTCAAGCAATTCATGTCTTGCAGTTGGTTTTTTAATTACGAGGAATAGTTGTGTGGCTCTTGGGACTGAATCTCAGGTGATCGGAACATCAAGTCTCCAGGAAGACGAATCTCCTCCCCAAACACCAATTTTGCTGGAGTAATGCCGGTTGTGTCGTGTACTGATTACCTATACTCCATGAGGAATAGTGATATACGTTGGTCCCAGTCTGTTTGGCTCTCGTCAACAACCTTCGAAAGATGCTGCTCAAGTGTCCTACTGAATCTCTCAACCATCCCGTCTGACTGAGGATGGAGAGGCATTATTCTGGTCTTTTGAATTCCGAGTAGACGGCATAATTCTGTAAGCACTCCTGATTCAAAATTTCTCCCTTGATCCGTATGGATTTCCATAGGGGGTCCATAACGGCAACAGAAGTTGTGAACTAACTCCTTTGCCACAGTGGTAACCTACTGATTTGGAATTGTGTAGGCTTACACCCACTTAGTAAAGTAGTCACCTATAACCATGATGTACTGGTTTCCATCATCAGTAACTGGGAATGGTCCAGCAATGTGTATGGCAGTTCTCTCGAAAGGCAGTCCAATGTTATACTGTCTCATTTTCCTCTGCTTCTGGTTTGTGGGCCCTTGCTTGCAGCACATATTTCACATGTCTGAACCCATTCCGCTACGTTGTGGCGAATATGAAGCCAATAGAATCACTTCCGCATTTTGTCAAGGATTTTGTTAATGCCAAGATGGCCTCCAGACGCATCTCGTACAAAACAGACTGCACTTTACTTTGGTGAACTATCAACTGCATGACCACATCTCGTCCATCTGCACTTTCCCAAGCCCTTTTTAACAATCCGTTCTCTAAGATAAGAGATTCCCATTGTGCCCAGTAGCCCTTCAGCACTTCGGAACCATGGCAGATATCTTGCCAATCCAGGCGGCGACCTTCCTCTTTTGCTGTCAAGATCGGTCCAATGTCTTATCAGTCATCTGTCTGTTCTTGTCGACAAGCTGGTGTTGTCCAGCCGTCTACAAGGAAATTTACAGTGATGACTTGAACATGTTTGCTTGCGTTTTGTTCTTCCTTTCTATGGCAATGTCGACAGTCTTCCGGACACGGTCTTCATGATAAGCTATCTGCATTACCATGCAGGCGCCCCCACCGATGTTGTACCTTGAAGTTGTACTCTTGCAGACGTTTGAGCCACCTTGCCAACGGCCCTTCTGGATTTTTAAATCTCAAGAGGCATGCACGCGTGGTGTGGTTGGTGTGTAGTGGAAACTCCCTTCCATAGAGGTATTTATGGAAGTGCTTCAAAGCTGGGACGATTGCCAGCAACTGTCTTCTTGTAGCGCAATAATTTCTCTCTGGTTTAGAAAGAGTCTTGTTTTAATATGCTATTACTCGTTCTTCACTATTTTGCACTTGATACAAAACTGCTCCTAGACCAGTATGCTTGTGTCTGTGTCTATGATGTACTTCCCTACGGAAGCTGGGAAAGCGAGAATTGGCTGCGAACATAATGCAATTTTCAAAGTCCTAAATGCTTGGCCACACTCTCTCGACCACTGGAAGTTTCATTTATTTTCCGTTAGCTAATGTAGTTGTTTAGAAATAGTAGCGAAGCCTTTCACAAAACATCTGTAATAGTAGCATAACCCCAGGAAACTCCGAACTTCGTGTTTACTCTTCGGAACTGGCCAGTCTCTTACGGTGTCTACTTTATTAGGATCCATGCTAACACACGCTGCCGAAACCAGATGGCCCAGATACTGTACTTCCTTCTGGAATAGAGAACACTTCTTCGGGCTCAGGTTCAGTTGGGCATCATGAATTCTGGGTAGAACCACCTTAAGGTCTTCCAACTGGTCTTTGAAAGTCTTCCTGATGACTATGACATCATTTAAATAAACAAGGCAAGTTTTCCATATCAGGCCTAGTAGTACCAGATTCATCAATCTTTCAAATGTCGCCGGTGCAGTACAAAGTTTAAATGGCATGACATTAAATTGGAATAAGCAACTTGGGGTCGAGAAAGCGGTCTTTTCTTTGTCTTCTTGATGAAGAGTCACTTGCCAATATCTACTCTTCAGGTCCAATGTGGAAAACCACTGTGCTCAGGACAACGTGTCGAGTGTATTGTCAACGCGAGGTAATGGACAGCAATCTGTCTTTGTCACGCTGTTAAACCTCTGGTAGTCTACACAGGAATGCAATCAACCATCCTTCTTCACTACCAGCACTTCTTCGCTGTCCT
This sequence comes from Magicicada septendecula, assembly GCA_034769895.1. Lineage (NCBI taxonomy): Eukaryota > Metazoa > Arthropoda > Insecta > Hemiptera > Cicadidae > Magicicada > Magicicada septendecula. The sequence continues at coordinate 219,617,115 of CM068368.1, read as the reverse complement.
GTACTAACTGAGACATTTCCTCTTGCTTAGATATAATGGAGGCCTTCGCGTATCGATGTTGTGTCCCCGGTATTGATGCGATGTTGTACAAGAGACGTTCTTCCTTGACTCCCCGAACTGCAAAAGAATCTTTAAATTCATGTAAAAATCATCTGAGTTCTTTTACCTCACCAGTTGAGAGGTTTTTAAAAGCTCTGATCAATAATTCCTGCAGTTCCTCTGGTAATTTGGAAGTGTCCATAGTACTGCATCTTTGTTGCGTCATTGCAGCTACCCAAGCCACAGGAGTCAATCTGTCTTGGAGTATATTACTTTGTAAAGTGACAGCTTGATAATATTAGTATCAAAATATTCACCACTCTAATAGGTACATTTCCGGTTTCGTCAGGGTTTACTAAACATCTGGCAATTAGTATGCCTGGTGTGCTGGCTACCTGGGGTTCATAAATTATCAGAGACCTTAACTGGTGTCATCCAGAAAGGACTTGCTCAGGGAAAAATGTGGAGTACAGTAGAGTCTCGGTAATTCGAGCCCCGGTATTTCGAGGTTCCGTGTAATTCGAGCTGGAAAAAAATAATAAATACAGTCAATAAATGTAAACAACATTCCCGCCATATCGTGACTCATGCCAGACCACGTGTCTACAGCATGAAACGCTAAAAATAAATACGTAAATAAATCAGTAGCGGACTGACCGCCTCAGCTGATACAAGTGTTGTACCTGTGCGTTACTACTAAGCTTCGTTACTAGTGTTTGCTTGTTGTTTTAGTTATTTTACTGTACAGTATATTCAACGTTTAGTTTTTCACTACAGTAAATTGTTATTTATACTGTATATAATGAGTTACAAGAGTAGGCCTAAGAAGAAGTTTGTGCCGCTAAGTGTTAAATTGGAAGCCTTAAAAAGATTAGACAAAGGTGAAACGCTAAAAAAACTTGCTGCTGATTATGGAGTCGGCTAAGTGACTGTTGGTGACTGGCGTAGGAACAGAGACAAGATTGAAAACTATTCTTCTAAAAAGTGTATGGGGATTTTAACCTGTGAACGCAAATCGATGAAGAAATCTGATTATGAAAAAACGAGTGCAGCTTTGTTTACTTGGTTTAGTCAACAGAGGCAAAAAGGAAGTCTTATTTCAGGCCCAATGTTGCAAGAAAAAGCAATGTTTTTCAGGAACCAGTTTAAGGAAGGCGAGGATGATTTTACAGCAAGTTCAGGATGGTTGGATAGATGGAAAAAATGATACGGCGTAAGGCAGCTTGAAATGTGTGGTGAAAAGCTATCTGCGGATTCTGAGGCTGTCACACAGTTCTGTGAGAGATTTAAAAAAATTATAGAAGAAGAAAAACTTACTCTCGATCAGTTGTACAACTGTGATGAGACAGGACTAAATTTTAAAATGTTGCCTACTAAAACTTTAGCTTCAAGGGAAGAAAATGCTGCGCCAGGCCACAAAAAATCTAAAGAAAGGGTGGCAGTTCTTGCTGCATCGAATGCAAGTGGAGAACATAAACTGAAGCTAATGTTAATAGGCAAGTCTGCAAAGCCTAGAGCTTTAAAAAACATCACTCCGTCTGCGCTTCCTGTTACATACATTAACCAGAAATCTGCTTGGATGGATAAAAATATTTTTAAGAAGTGGTTTTTTGAAAGTTTTGTTCCTGAGACCAAAAAGTACCTAAAGGAAAAGAACTTGCCTCCCAAAGCAATATTAACCCTTGACAATGCTGGATCACACCCTGGCGAAGAAGAACTGAAATGTGGCGAAATTAGAGCATTGTTCTTACCCCCAAACGTGACGAGTTTAATACAGCCGATGGACCAAGGCGTTTTTGAGTGCTTGAAAAAGAAATATCGTCGTCGTCTGCTGCAGAGGCTCCTACAAACTACAGAAGGCGAGGGAACCATAGTGGAATTTCTAAAGAATACTACAATGAAAGACGTAGTTTACTGGGTGGCGGAATCATGGGATGACATAAAGACAGAAACACTAAAGAAGTCTTGGAACAAGATTTTAAAAGAAGAAAATAACAGTTGTAACACCACAGATGAACATGACTTAGTCTTAGCACGACTGATAAAAAAACTTCCTGGTTGTGAACAGTCAAATGAAAATGATGTTTCAGAATGGTTGAATAGTGATGAACAGTTTGAAGTGACCGATGATTCAATCGTTGAAATGCTGAATGAAGCGGCAGAAGAAAATAGTGATGAAGACATGACTGCAGAGACTGTACTCGTGATGACTCACGCCGAGGGGTTGGCAGCGCTAGACACTGCATTGCGTTATGTCGAACAGCAAGCAGAAGCTACACCGACCGACACGATGCTGCTTAGAAGATGGCGTGACATTGCTGCCAAAAAACGAGGCTCTATTTTAAAACGAAAGACTCTGGACAATTTCTTTAAAAAATAAATTTGTGTGCCTTTTATCTTTTGAGTTTAAACTAGTTCAGGTATGTACTACATTGTTTGTGTTTTCTTATCCGTAAGCAATAAACGTTTGTTTATACATTACTCTTTGTTTTTTTCTTCATCCGTATAATCCGAGTTTTTCCAAATTCGAGGTTGCCTCAGCCCCAATTAACTCGAATTACCGAGACTCTACTGTAATACATTTTAACCTTTCTTTGATCTACAGGTTTTCTTCATGTCCAGCAAAATTTTATGTTGCTTTTTCATTTTCAATTAATTTGAAATTATACCTTAATTTGATCCGTCAAGCGATCTTGTAGTTAAATATTCCACTAAATGTTTCGGGAATTAAATTCCCATCATCAGGTAAAACTTCTTCTTCCTAATATATAGGAGTCGTCGGTGAAATTATTAAAAAACACATATACACACTAACGAATAAAACAAACACAACTGTTACAAATGACATAATTAAAACACCGTATACACACAGCTAACGAAGACAGTGCGCACTGCCTGACAGTCACATATCATCTGGGCTGATTGCAAAGTTCACCGTTTATCTTTAATACGGTATCATACAACGTGTTCGATCTAAATGAAAGCTGGTCATTGAGCAACCTTTCTTTATGTATTTTAGTTGCTTTATGAATTTCGAATTGTTCCAATGCATCCATCAAACGACCTTTGTTAGTGACATGCATAGGTACCATATTCTCCGCAAACCCAGTGTAGTTGTGATTTTTCATTAATTAAATGTAAAGCAAATTTTGACTTGGCTGATGTGATGTCCTTTTTTGGTAAATGTTCTTTATATCAATTAATCTTCTCCCCGTTTGGCCGATGTAAAACTTGTCACAGTCATCACATAGCAATTTATATATGCCTGAGCAATTTTCTATTATTTTAGGAGATCTTAACCTGAATACATTTTTCAAAAAAATTATTAACAGTTCTGAATGAAACATTGATATTTAATTTCTTGAACTTGTTTTTAATTACATTGGGAAGCACATTAGCAAATTCGGCTGACACAAATTGCACTTTATCTCTGTCATTTTTTATCTTATTCTGCTTATACTTATGTTTCCAAATCAAATTATCTACCATATCACTTGTGTAACCATTTTTTATGGCTGTGTATTTGATAATTTTAACCTCATTCCGATAGTCTTTTACGGCTTAAAGGTACAGTCATCAGTCTATGCACTAATGCATTAAACGGCGCTATTTTTTGTGTGTGTGGATGAAACGAATTAGCATGTATAGTTAAGTCTGTGGTAGTTGGCTTCCTGTATATGTTAAATGTAAATGAGCAATTCTGTGTACATACAGATAAGGCAAGGAAATTTATACTTTCATTATTTTCCATTTCCATTGTAAAATTAATTTTACCATTTACGCTGTTCATGTATTTAAGTAGCCTGTTAATTTGCCTATAAGTGCCATCAAAAACCACGAAAGTATCATCTACATTGCGTGTGTACGAAATAATGGCTGCTTTGTAGAATGTATTGCAATTAGACAACAGGTATTTATTTTCATAGAAGCTTAAGTAAATTTCAGCCAACAACCCACTTAAGGGGGAACCCATCGCTATCCCGTCTTCTTGTATAAAAAATCTCTTATCGTAAGTATAATAGTTCTGTTTTAGCACGATTTGTAACAATGATATAAGTTCATCAATCTGTTGTCGATTTAATATGGCCGTCTTAATTAAGTTGTTTTTAAGAATTTTGATTGTTTCTAATACAGGTATATTAGTATATAAATTAACTATATCAAAAGACACTAATTTATAGCTGGGTAAAACGTCGATATTTTTAATTCTTTCTATAAATTCCAAATTGTTTTTAACGCTATGAGTATTTTGTAATTTAATGCTATTTTTTATTATAAGTTGAAGTTTCTTAGCTACTTTATACCCTGGGGCAGAGGTGTAATTTATTAAAGGATGTATGGGTATATTCTCTTTATGTATCTTCGGTAGACCTGTGAATTTGGGTGCTTTTGCATTAATCTGTTTAATGTGATGTCTAGAGTATTTGTCAAATAACGTGTCACATTTGTTTTTTAATATTCTTGTGTAACTACCTGTGGGGTCATTGTCTAGAACTTTAATATTATGTCTAGCCTTTCGTTACATAATCTGTTTGATTTAAGAGGACTACAGTATTACCTTTATCAGCCTTAGTTATTATAACCTTATGCCTATCAACTTTTTGTTTTATACTTTTTGCAATGTTGAATTCTTTCTTGTACCTAACATTATATTTATTTTTAAAGTCTGTTTTTATTAACCGATTAAATTTGTTGTTAATAATAGAGCGCGTTTCACACTGAGTGTCCTGGTTTCTAATACATTTTATAACTGCTTCTGCGTTAGTGACCTCCCGCAATAAACTATTTTTATTATTAAAGTTGGGTAAATTATATTTTAAACCTTTGGACAATAAATCTTCTTCATCCTTAGACAATAGTATGTCAGTGTAATTAGCTATGCATTTGTAGAATCTGTGTTTACAATCAATGTTATCTTGTTTATGTTGCTTGCTGAACAAGCAATCGAACTTCTTAGTGTGCGTGGCTACAATAACTTTTACTGCATTTCTTATCTGTGTCCCTATCAATTCCATGGCATTGTAGATAATAACTGGATGCAACTTGTTTAACATTTCTAAATGTGCTTTATACAATAATTGGTTTAATCTGTTTTTCTTTATATATAACTGTTTAATTTGTTCTGTGAACCAAATCTTTTGTGCAATTGACTTAGTCTTAATAGCTGCTAATGACTTGTTTCTAATATTTATGTTGGCAAACTTCGGTGTTATGCATTATGTAAACATTTTTTATTAAATTTAATATTAAGGTTGGTTATTAATATTTTTACCTTAATGTTCTTATATTTATAGACCAATTGTGCTTGACTAGCTTCAAGATTCATCATATAATCTTGCACAAAAGATATAATCTTGCATATTGCACAAAAGATTTTTTTGTAGACATTTTCTGTGTATCTCTACTTTTTGTTAAAGTTTTTTAATGTACTTCTCCTGTTCATTGATTTTTCTATTAGCTTTTGATTGATCCCTTCTCACTTTCACCTCCTCCTTTTTTTCTGTTCTGTGTCACCATGTTCATCCTCTGGCTGTGGAGGTGTAGCCAAATTAGTAACAGCTTCTTTTTGTGACTTCTCTCTTTTTTTCTTTTGCATTCTCTCCATACCTTTCTTATTTTGCAATGTTCTTGAGAATAGTTGTTATTTTATTATATTTTCTAAGCCTCATAAGCCTTTCTCTATCTTTGGCCCTCTTATGATCCATTTGTCGGGAGCAAATGCCACCCTACACCTCTTTTGATGTTTCCGGGCAAGTCCCCTTGTCTTTTATATTTATACAAATCTTGTCAGCTCACAACTGGAGCTGTGACAGAAAAGTAAAACGATACTGCAGCAAATTAATTGTAAGTGCATTGCAGTTAAGGAATAATAACTGGGAGTGAATAATTGTAAGTCAGTTATTTTTTAATGTTTGTTACAAAAGAAACAACAATATAAACAAGACAAGCATTCTATTATGTTTAAGCCTACACTAAACAAGTGGCAAATGCCAGGTAAATTTAGTTAAGAACATTTTAAATTTTTCAGCTTTTGAAATTGCTGTTCCTTTGAAAGAAAAGGTGGTTGGTAGGCTATAACATATGGACATTCAAAAAGTTTAAATAAGTAAATTCAGAAATGAAAATGTTTTGACCCCTATTTTAGTAGTATTTTATATCACTTTGCAGCACCCCGCCAAGGTAAAGTTTGTCATACTCTAAATAATAGGTCTTCATAAAAAAGCTTAATTTGTTAACAATTCTCAAAAAGGAAATATTAATTTGATTACAAATGCTTTAAGATACTACTATTCTTCCCTAAAGCATAATCTTCATGGCATAGAGAACATGGACCAACAACCTGTCTTCTCAGGAATGTGACAGTGACCGATTGGACATTTGGCACTTAAATTTCGGCTCAACTTGCTTCCATTCCCTCATTTTGAGGTTAGGCGTGTGGCTTTTCATCACGGTTTGTTAAATGCAATATTAGTACTGTAAAGACACTAAAGTGACCGATAAGACACATAATAAACATACTGTAAAGTACCTACCAAAATTTTTGATATTCTCTCCAAACTGGTAAAGATAAACTCAAAACAAACCACACACACCAACTAAAGCAATCATCACACAACAAAACTAACGGCTTGATGTAATGCGTACTTCTCATTTGAACTTCTGACAGGAGTTTTAAATTCGCGTCGCTATGGTCACAATTTTTTAGGACTTCATTATTTATATTAAAATAACGATTTTCAAAAGTTAAGTGTTTTAAAATCTCAGCTGTATTACTTTGTATGGAAAGTGTATTTGTTAATTCATTATACCAATTCACAATAAAACACACACACACACACACACACACACACACACACACACACACACACACACACACACACACACACACACACACACACACACACACACACACACACACACACACACACACACGTGCTTGTGTGTGCGTGCCATCAAGCCACCATGAAGCCATCTATCCACATTCTGTATGCATAAAAATGATGCTCGGTTTTACAAGTGGAGTTGTAGTGCTGTAACTGTGTAAACATATTGCTGAGTGCCATAAAAGCTACAGAAGTATTTATAAAGTTTTCAAGCATATTTAAAAAAAAAAATAGAAATAGAAAAATATTCAAGGGAATGTAGTGTATACCAGTAGTGTTTTCCAGATGGTGTGTAACAAATAAATCAATGTTTGTATAGCTAGCAAACAATTTCTATGTTTGTGTAGTAAAAAGTGGAAAAATCCTATACAAAACCAAATTAGATTAGTTAATAATTAAAATATTTTGAATTTTGAGAGATTTTGAGGAAGAAATGCTTGTCTGTTTTAACAGTTTGTTTTTTAAGCGGTACATTGTCTTGTAGAAGTTAAAAGGAGAAGATGAAAGCTTTACATCATTTTCTGATTTTTGTATGTTCTGTTATTGAAATTATTAATTTACTCAAGTAGTGAATTAGTGAATCAGGCCATGAAATCTTTCTAAAAAACAAAATATGGATTTCAAAGTTTTTTTTAAACAATATAACGGTCATCTACCATCATGGTAGATTGATTCAAGATATTCTTATTTGAATGTAATGGTTTATATATTTTTTTATTTTGCAGTCCCTGGAGAAACTGAAATCAATGCTTTCTGAAGCTGAGCAAAGAGAGCAAAAGTACAAACGAGGATCAGGTATTGATAAAGAGACATCAATGGATAAATGGAAAAGTAAGGGGAAGAAAATGAAAATTTCATATGATGAAGGCAAACATAGTAAAGATAGATATTCTAAAAATGTGTATTATAAAGGTAACAGAGACAAGAATGAACAAGATTTTAAGAAACATTTTTCAGACAAAAAAAAGAGTACACAAAGGACATTCTTGAAACCATCAGATCACATTTCAGATTGTAGTGCTGAAAAATATGTCTCAAGTCAGGTGTCTTCAGCATCAAGTGGTGGCTGGAAGAAGAAGGAGTTTCAGACTGTTTCTGATAAGTGTAATGCTGAAAGCAAAAATGTTAAAAATGAAGTATATAAAAGTGGAATGAGTGATGGTAAAGAAATACCACAAAAAGAAGTTAAGGAACTCATTGAGGAAAAATCATTGTCTGATAAAGAAATGAACGAATTAGCTGCAAAAATTACAAAAGCTGAAATATTAGGAAATACAGTAAGTTTTAGTAGTAGTTTAAAATGTATTATAGTAAAATTCATGTTATGTTGCATAGTTAAATATATAAAATTATCTAGGCAACTTAATATATAACTAAAAAAATAAAACATTTTTATGTAGACCATTAAATCTTTTTGTGTATTAGATTGTTCTAAATTTTTTATAGTGTATTCTGTATTTATATACCACATTAATCAGTCATTATTACTTATGTCTACAGCCATTGTCTTGTGAATGGAATCATTTACAAGTATTTAATTTTGACACTGTAACTTTTTGTACAACTAATGAAAAATTCACCACTTATTCATTGTTTGTATATTATTTACATTATCCATTGTAGACATTATCAATGACAGTGTTGTTGTGTTTCACAAAATTAACCTGTGTTCACTGAAGGGTTATCAGTAAACTACTCTTGCATTCAGCTACATTTGTATGTGATCAGATATACATAGGAACAGTATCTTGCTTTGCCCATGATAGTTATGAGAAGTACCAAAAGATCTTTTAATAAGAAGTCTGTATAATGCAAATGAAATATCTCTCATCTCTCATTCGTTTGAGGAAGTAATGTCTTTTTAAAACGTTAAACAACAAATTTTAAAAAGACAGTTTTCTATAGAGCACTGTTGTGTTCCAGCATGTGTAATAATTTTCTACTCCCTAAGTCATAACATTTACTTCTTACAGTTTAGTGTTGCAGCTACTTAAGAAAATTTGCATTGCATCTAACCAATCTGGTCAGCTCAGAATAGTTTTTGTGAATGAATAAAAAACATACCATTGCAAAGAAACTGTAGTGGGTCTGTCTCTATTAAATTTAGTAGTCTGATGATATTCTGTAGCTGTACAGTCGGGTTACTGTTGAATGTTAACCCCTTCATATCCAGACCCTTAAAAAACACTCCAAGCATATACAGGGTGATTCACGAAGAAATGGAAATACTTTGGGAGATGAATCTACATCGAAAAATGAGAAAAAAAGTTCATATAAACATAGGTCCGGAAATGCTTCGTTAGCGAGTTACGGCTAGCGAAAGATTTCACCCGGGTTTCAGTTCCCCCGGGTAAATGAAGACTTTCTGAAATTCTGGGAAGGGGCGAATTCTGTTGTTTTTTTTTATGGTTTTTGACCTGAAAAATCGAATAAAACAGGTCGCAGAACTGTATCTCCCATAAGTTTCATGATATCCGACGTAAAACAGAAAAATCTTTGCCTAAAAACAAATTTTGGAAAATTGGAAACAATTGGAATTTTTTGTTGATTTTTATTGACTTTATTTACACCATTTTTCTCAGAATTAAATTCTTTACAAGTTTTGTTTTTAACTTTTATGCATTTATTAGTCATTTAACAAAGTTATCGTACTTCTAACCTTGTTAAGTTAATTCCACTTTTACAATATATCAATATTTAAATTTTGTTTCACCTACCTGCAAAGATTCTTTCTGGGTCCAGGATTCTTCTCGCACGAACGTAAGATACAAACATGTGTTACGGGTTTTTTGTAATAATGTACTCTACTCATTTTTTGAAGAGAATTAATGTTTTTAATGAGCAATTATTAAAAAAGGTTGTACTATTCTTTCTCCAATAAAATTTTCAACTTAATTTAAAATTTTCATACATTTTTCAATACGTTTTATATGGTCATAATTAAATTATATCACTTATAACTATAAGGATAGCCCAGTCTGCTCTCTCTCTATCTCACATTCTTATTTAAAAACCCCCGTTATTAAAATATGTACCCCATTACTATATAAATTGAAACATATACCCCAAGCCGGCATGAGGCGTCCACGCAACCTCGATTTATTTCATGTATTGACGTCCCGCGAACAATATACGAGTTGGTGTCCTTCCGTTGAATCACATCACTGCCACTTGTTTGAAACTGTTAATTCACTTTTTTACTGGTACATTTTAAAATTTTGAAAAAAGTAGCCCCGTGGGGTTGTACCGGCCGGTACTGTCTGTGCCGGACTGCGCAGAACGGCATAGCATGTGCCGCTAACTTGATTGCGTCTTTTGTTGTGGAAACCAATGCCTTGTGGTTCTTCGACGCTTATAAGTCCTATTTAACTCATGCTGTTGTTTGTGTGCTGATCATACAAGGTATTCACAGGTATTCACTAGGCACTGGCCGACGTCACAAAATAGGCGTGACTTAAGTTTTACATCCGTCGACTTAGTAAAGGAGGCGAACAGAAATTATTCACTTAGCCATTTTGGTGGTTCACAGCGGCGTGGGTCCGCGCGCATGTTTGTGTGAAGCATATGGGCGCGCTGTCACACACTTACAAAGTTCTTGGAAACGGAGGCTGGGCAAATTCCTGGTTACCGATTGCACAACGGTGGACACGTATTACTGCTTTGTTATAACACTGTTCTTTCCACACGTGGTCTGTCACAATAGGAAATAAATTTACAAATATTTTAATAAAACCCCAAATTTAATAAAATAAAATAACCCGCAATTTGGCCCGTTACAATACCCCCCCAATGAGAGGTCTTCTGCCAAAACAGAAGAAATCTCATTGCTAAAACCCCTAAGAGGACCGGTGAGGAACTGGTGCCAACAACCCCCTTTTGCTCTTACACTTCATGGGTAAACGACCCCCTGGCTCGGCGACTATGGACGCATCTGAACGAGATCACTGGACTTCTCTGTAGGAGATCCCAACACCGAAAAATTGAACAGATACGCACCACAGCGCACCTCCCCTTCTAACATGTTTCCCCAAAAAATCCAAATCCCTGGTCTTATATCATGCCAGATCCTCAACCGATTGTTCCCCCTTATATGCAAACTGGGCTGCCTTTAGCAGATACTGGGCTCACACACACACACACACACTTATACTACATACTGTAAAATTAAAATATTCTTCGAAAATTTATTTAAGTTAAAATTCATTAGCCCCTTGAAAATCAAAACACAAATTTTGCATCTATACTGAATAATTCTCTTCATTAGTTTTTTGTTATTAAAAAATAAACAAATTAAACATTTCTTAAAATAGGAACATCCTTAACCTAACATGTGATTACACCTATATTCTAACAATACAATTCAATAAAAATACTAATAATACACAGATAATAACATCATCAAAGTTCAAAATAGCAGTTAGCTGGCAGGCGCAAAATCAAGAAAAAACTTTTTTTTTTCCAAAAAAAATTTTAAATTCAAAAAATTATTGTTATAAATCTCTTTTCTTTACTATTCTCAATTGCATTTACTTTGGGTGATTTAATCATTTATATTAGGTTGATTTGCCACTTGGCATTTATTCATATATCATCTTTACCTCTCTCTGACTCTAATACTCACTAACAACTATAAGTATCATGACACCCAGCTCTATCAAAATATCTATCAAACAATCTCTAAACCCAACTTACTAGTAAACTCAATTCGCCACCTTCTCTTGACATATAAAAAAATATTCTCTAACCCTTTGTACCTAGGATAAGTGTTCCCCCCCCAAAAGCTCATTCCCTTATGTTGGTCCCTGGATTCTACCTAAGGTAACCCTTTCCGGCGCCAAACGGTCCCATCCCGTCCCAACCCTTTTGTTGCGGACTCCACCATTACACTATCCCCTAATACAAAATTGCCATCCCCAAATCTCAGTCTTATTGCCTCATTTCAACTACAACAAATAATTGTAAATAACATCATCATTTATAAACATCAATATATCAATCATTACTCTACATATATTCCACATTTCTACTGTGTCAGCATCAATATTTCTCAAATTCTATTTCATTATCTCACAACAACATTACATTAATTCAAAACAATATTATTCTCTCTACTACCACTTTAACTTTAACTTGGACTGATCTATATGTCCCACAAAATATTAATCACCCAACATCTATCTTTTATTATCTCTGACAATTCATTTAAAAATCTTACTACATTAAATTACTTTTCTCATCATTTGCAATCGCATCTTTAACACATTAAAACAGTATATTTAACATTAACTACCTTGAACATTTATAAACAATTTAACAGTGACATTTTATTACTGATCAGCTGACATTCCTAGCAAGTGAAAACATTTCAAAATTATGCAAATTACATGAAATACATATGATTATCAATCCTTACATCTACCATATTACCCATCATTGTTTCCCCTCTTTCTGACTCTGGTACTATTGTGTAATCCGCCTGCCAGTCGTTCTAGTTATTTACTTAGTTTCAAAATTACACAAATTATATAAAACACATATTTTCATCAACTCTTATCTCTAACCTACTACAATAAAATGACACATTGCTAAAATAGAATGAACACAGTATACTGAATGTATGAACCCCTATTTATCAAAGCAGAATACAAGCGTTTAATTAGAACAAAATTTAGTTATCATTTTTTATGTTCTGAAATTTAATTTTGTTGTTCATCTGAACAACCTCCTAATCCACACACACTATTGTAATTTATGTAGGACTGTAGCGCCCATTTGCTTTCACAAAGACTGCATAGTTGGAGGAATTGGACATCTCCGTGTCTTTGCTTCGGCTTTACATTTTAAAATTTGTGGATATCGACATATCCTTGTTTTATATTGAAAAGCCCTTAAAACGGGTCTACCACCAGGCTATGCTGTCCCTACGCGGACAGAGTGGCAGCCGCTGTTCCATAGTTCCGGGATTTCCCCTAGTTTCACCCCCCATTTAATTTCTACTATCAACCAATTTCAAGTCATCTATGGTCAAGGGACTTGATATGGCCATAGCTGACCGCTAGCCAAATCCACGATTAGTGCTGGTAAGGCAGTAATCGCCCGAAAAGTCGGGGAAATCAAACTTTCACTTTAATGCCTGTTATATACATCAATATTCTGTACGGCACGAAAGTCTATCATGGTACAATTGTACAAAAAAGGTGTGCCGCACATTTTCACCATGTTGGCCTCCGATGGAGGTAACACTCACTGTTACCCTCAACCCATTGCACCATCTACTGGGGCACAGGCCACCCCAGCAATAGCGCATTAATAACTAAATAATAATAGTAATGAATTAAAACTTTCTACAATTGCAGTTCCACACTCCACTGTTATATCACTTCTTTGAGCACCAATCTACCCCCCAAAATTATCCCCACATCTTGTATTGACAACAAGTTTTTATTTTATTTCACATTCTTCAAAACGTTCCCCTGCTCACTGATACGAAAACTTGACAATCATATTTGGTCACTTAATTCTAAAATTTATCTAAAATTAAAATTATAAACATCCAAAATATTTTGATTTTTTATTTATTTACATTGGAGGCTGACTAACATTCTTAGTCTTCTTAACATTCTTGATAAGTGGTAGTAAGGCAGTAATCGCCCTGAAAAGCCGGGATTCTGCCATGAGGGAAACTGGGCGACAAGATAGATCCACCTCGTGAATTTATTTCCCCCCTCTAAACTCAACTCTACTCCCTTATTTCTCTCATTTCTCCAGACCCGCCGTCTATCCCATCGCCAAATCTCCCTCCCAACAAAATTCGTCTTTTCGGACTAAACAGAAACTATTGTCAATGGCTCAATTTTAATTTTGCCATGGACACTGAAATTTTTATATTTGTACGCACTGCCTTTTATCTAGGTGCAGCCTCCATTATATACATACACTCTAAGGCAGTGCAGGCACGTGACCGGTACACCAAACCGCTGCACCATGAGTGTGTTAATAAAACAATGCGTGTCACGTACCTTTGGGGTCCCCCTCCCCGTTCAAATGTAGAGCAAGTTTTCAAATTTCAACCAATTTTGGTGGAGCCGGACCATCGTCGTGTTCACCGCCCAAAAGAAGATCCTCCAACCATGGCCCGTCTCCAAGTTCCGAAAACCACGGCCAGGACTGGTAAGATCGTGGCCGCCCGAAAATGGGGGAGGATACCTTCTGTAAACATATAACATTCAATTAAATTTCATTCAGACAATTCATAAATAATAATCATTGATAAAATTCTTATGCTGACCAATATAATTTCAAATTTGTAGCGTTGTGTGTTCCCACTATCTCCCTCGTCTCCCTGTTCTGCAACACATATGAAGTCTTCATTTTAACCTGTATTACCTCGTATGGCCCCTCGTAGAGAAAGAAAAATTTCTTGATCTCCTTATCCTGAGCACTCGATAAATCATGTCGTCGTACTAATACCAGCTGTCCAACCTCGTACCGCGTCCACTTACCTTTCATATCATGCCTCCGTTTTCTCTTCTCCTCCTTTGTCAATAAATTTTCATTCGCTAGCCTAAGTTTTACCTCACGACCAATAATGTTGGTTTCTGGTGGATACTCAATTAGTTGTTCCAGAATTCTCTGTGGACGCGTCCCTCTTATTAACTCATAAGGTGTGAACCCCGTCGACTCGTGGGTGGTGCAGTTAAGCCAATCTTCAATCTTCTGAACATATAGTGGCCACTCGCTGTGTTTGGCGTGGCAGTATGTTCGGAAAATTCTTCCCAACTCCCTCATGACGCGCTCCGCCTGATTGGATTGCGGATGATACACAGCGGTGTGTTTTGGGATGATACCTTCCCATCCGAGAGTCTGGCGCCATCTTCCACTGATGAACTGTGGTCCATGGTCGGATAATATCACCTTCGGCTTTCCCACGTTGATCATGTAGTCGCGTGTGATCTTTTCACTCAGCACCTTACTTGTTGCTCGCTTCACGCTATATAACCTTACATATTTAGAAAATGTGTCAAGTACAACAAAAATATACATCACTCCAACCCTACCCTTTGGCAATGGGCCATACAAATCCACAACTACTAAATCAAATGGTTTTTCTACCTTAATGTAATTTAATTCCCCTTCTACCCTGTAATTCACAACTTTAGACTTCTGACACAATTCGCAAACTCTAAGTATCTTTCGGACGCGTTTCTCCATATTTCAAAATAGACAAGATTCCCTTAATACATTCACACACTTCTTTGCCCCAAAATGCCCGTATCTAAGGTGACAGTCCCACACTATTTTCTCGACCAGCCCTTCAGGTATAACTAACCTCCAATCCCTCTCTCTCCCCTCTACATTTTTAAACAAACTCCCCTGAAATACTTGAAAATATTGTTTATACCCAAATTCATCTACATCTGATTCTACACTAGTGATTATTTTATTTAATTTACTATCGGCTCTTTGCATTATATTTATATCCTTCAATTCTTCCCCAAAAAGTTTATCTTCCCGGGATAGCCTATAAATCTCTATTTCTTTAATATCTCTACCCGTTCTATTTCTATCTGTGTCTATTCGTGATAGTGTGTCTGGCACCCTGTTCTCTACACCTTTAATATATTCCCAAGAAAAATTATACTCTTGGAGAGCTAACACCCACCTGGTTATCCGGCTGTGTGTGAGTTTGCAAGTATTCAGGAACGACAACGCTTTATGGTCCGTCCTGATGATCGTTTTATTGCCCAGCAGATACGTCCGGAACTTCTTCACCGCAAAAACTATACTGAGAAGCTCCTTCTCGGTGGTAGTGTAATTACGCTCTGCTGCTAGTAACGTACGGCTGGCGAAGGCAATGGTCTTGTGTTCTCTCGCCTCGTCCTCTTGATAAAGTTCTGCTCCGAGTGCTATCTTGCTGGCGTCTGTCTGTAAGTAGAAATTAGCATTAAAATTTGGGTGGTTCATTAAAATCATATCAGCGAACTTATTCTTGATTTCGCTAAACGCTTCTTTTTCGTTCTCCCCCCACCTCCATTGTTTGTTCTTCTGTAGCACTGCGCTAAGTCGGGCCGTCGTCTGGGCGTAGTTTCGCTGGAACTTCCTGTAAAAATTACAGAAACCAAGAACACTTTGTAACTGTTTTATATTCTTAGGCTCCGGGAATGTCAGGATGGATTCTACTTTGTCCGGGTTAGCCCGTATTCCTGCGGGTGTTATGATGAAACCTAGAAAGTGTATTTCCGTCTGTAAAAATTTGGATTTATCCCAGTTCACCGTCAAACCTCCCTGGTATAATTTCTCTAACACATACTCTAGATGTTCGACATGCTCCTCAAACGTTCTAGAAGCTATTAGAATGTCATCCACATATATGGTTAAAAAATCTAAGTTATGAGGTTGCAAAATCTCATCAAGACACTTGATAAAGCTAGCTACACTGGTGTTCACTCCAAACGGTAATCGTTTGAATTGATAATTTTTTCCGTTGAATAAGAAAGCGGTATATTTCCTACTATTTGCTGCCAAAGGAACTTGCCAATACCCGGCGGTTAGGTCTAAAGAGGTCATATATTTCACACCGCTGAACTTCTGAAAAATTTCCTCAATGGCTTCGGGTGACTCCCGGTCTGGAATAATTATTTGATTGATTTTGCGGGCATCTAAGCATAACCTGACTCTCCCATCTTTTTTAATCACTACTACTAAAGGGTTGGAATAAGTTGATACCGACCTCTCTATAATATCTCCCGCTAACATCCTATCCAATTCTAACTGTACTGCCCCCCTTTTAGAATATGGTACCGGATAACTACATTGGACATATGGCGCATGCTCCCTCACCTTTAGTTCACATTCATAACCTTTTGCCCTTCCTGGTTCCCCGGCAAACACTCCCCTATAATCCTCGACTACCCGCCACAATGCTTTACGCTGAGAACTCCCCTTTACGCCACCCTCCCCACAAAATTTAACCGCTCTATCCGCCCATATTCTCTCCTCACTCTCTTCACTCACTCTCTCTCTACACATATTCATACTAAATTCCATGTCCCTATTTATGGTCTTATCTGGTATAACCCTTATACCCGAAATCTTTACTGTATCTAAAACCCGTTCAAAATTAACCGTTATTCGTTTATTCTCATTGTTCAATTCCAAAATTCTTTTTTTAAAATTGATGACCACATTATTCCTGATTAGAAAATCATTACCCAAAATTACTTCTAAATTTAAACCTCTTACAACTAAAAATGTGTTCTCATAACTTTCCCCACTTATTAACATAGTCAGCTGGACTTGTGTTGTAACCCATTTACTTCTAACACCCGTAATGCCTACAATGGTTACTCCCGCAACTGGCAAAGACGGAATATTTTTGTTAGTCTCTTTTAATTTATTTAGTACATGTTCCGCTATTACGGATATTTCACTACCTGTGTCTATAAGTGTCAAGACTGGCTTACCTTCTATTTCCAGTTTTACCTCAGTCAACCAGGCCTCTGGTCTCATCGTCTCCGCCTCCTCTCCTTCCATCAATTCCGTAGCCAAGTCCGTGTGAATAGTGTGATTCCTGTATTTACTTTCATGGACCCCGCGGTTATTCCTCGACAATGGCCGGGCCTCCTCATCCATTGTCCTCCTTAGTTTCCCATCCTCTCATCTGCATTTCTGGGCGTATACACTCTTCCCGTGTGCTGATTTCCTCCTTCGTTTCTTGTATTCTCTGCTCGTCTGTCCCCGTTCCTCTGCTGTGGGTTGTTGAATCTTTGTTGCATCCTCGGCTGATGTCCGGGCCTTGCCCTTCTACATCTATAACAAAAATTACGGTCAGCATAATTTTCCACCAGACACCCATCACATTTCCACATCGGATATCGTCTGTTTGGTTCTCGACCATTCTGTGTGGTTCCCCCGTTTGGTCCTCCTCTTGGTACATAATTCCCTCCATTGTGCATATTAGGTGGTTGTATGCGTCTGCTGTCTTCCTGGTCCTTAATATTCTGAAAAACATCCAATATTTTTTCTAATTCATTGATATCACTTACCTCTCTGGTCATTAACGTGATCTGTACTTCTCTCGGTAGATGTTTGCTGATGTGGCGTACAAACGACTGGAATGGCAACGGTGGCTCTAAGTACTTAGCTTCATTATACAGCTTCATTGTATAGACGGTGATATTACGGTTGTTTCTCCCAAAGCTCCCTGTTCCCATTATTTGACTTCGTAGTATCTCCTGCTCCTCTTCCGACCAGTATTTATTCCGAAAAGCTGTTTCAAAATTTTCATACCTCTCCCATTCGTTTCGATGTGTCTCCGCCCATATCTCCGAATTACCCTTAAAACATTTCAAAATTTTTATAAGCTTAACTTCCCAACTACTACCATTAAATCTGTCAAATTCCCGTACTCGATTCAAAAATTGCATTGGATGTACTCTGCGATTCTCACTACAAAAGGTTTCGAGTTCAACTTCATTATTGGCGTCTTGTGTAATTAATATACGTTCAGTAACATTGTTTAAATTTTGGTTTCTTACTAAACTTAATTCGTCTCTCACACTACTAATGTTCTGTTCAAGTGAATATAATTTTTTGTCGTTATTACACTCAGACTGTATGCTATTTTTTGATATTACATTAATTGATTCATTTAATGCTTGTATTTCTGTCTTACAGGTATTTTCAATTTCATTGACCTTAAAGTCTACATTATTTTTGTGTTCATCAATATTCTGACTCATTTTTTCGATTGTCACTACTACGCTACTCAGTTTACATTCAGTTTCGGTATTACACTTATTTATTTTATATTCTATTTCATTGTTATGCTCATTCATCGAATTTATTATCGTCTCATTATTCTCATTTATTTGCTTCTCAACTCTATCTATTTGACTATCTATTTCATTAAATTTAACATCTATCTTCTCAATTGAATTCTCTAGCTTGGTATCTAATTGGTTAATTTTATTGGTAACTTCTTCATTGGTATTTTTACAACGTCTATTAGTTTCTTGACTATCATTTTTTTAATTCATCAAACTTGTTAGTCTGTATATCAAATTTGGTGTCAAAAACATTGCTTAATTTAATTTGTTCATCTAATTTCTCGTTGAAACTACTTTTAATTTCTTGAATTTCGTTTTTTTGTTCTTTATTTTGTTCTAAGATTAATTGTAACATACTCATTACGTCACTATTGAATTGGATGTTACATTTTGTTGACGTCGGGGTCAATTGCACGCCCGAATCTTCATTTACATTACTCTGATCAGTTACATTTAACTCTGTTTTATTTTGACTCGCACTTGGAGTCGAATGTATCTCAGAATTACTCATATTTGACTCATCAAAATTTTCGACACTAGTCGTTTCATTTATGTTGTTTTCGTTATCTGCCATCTCTTATTATTTATACTTGGTACTTAGAATACTTTAATTAATTTTATTTTTTATACTACACTTTCTATTTCATGTCAATTTTGCGTAAATGATGCACTTCTACTTTATTACGCTAACCTTAAACACGCGTTTGTATCTTTTTTGTAGGTGCGGTTTTTACTTAATTTTTTAATTCATAAAAACTGTCCCTGTATCGGAAGCCATTGTTAAGTTAATTCCACTTTTACAATATATCAATATTTAAATTTTGTTTCACCTACCTGCAAAGATTCTTTCTGGGTCCAGGATTCTTCTCGCACGAACGTAAGATACAAACATGTGTTACGGGTTTTTTGTAATAATGTACTCTACTCATTTTTTGAAGAGAATTAATATTTTTAATGAGCAATTATTAAAAAAGGTTGTACTATTCTTTCTCCAATAAAATTTTCAACTTAATTTAAAATTTTCATACATTTTTTCAATACGTTTTATATGGTCATAATTAAATTATATCACTTATAACTATAAGGATAGCCCAGTCTGATCTCTCTCTCTATCTCACATTCTTATTTAAAAACCCCTGTTATTAAAATATGTACCCCATTACTATATAAATTGAAACATATACCCCAAGCCGGCACGAGGGGTCCACGCAACCTCGATTTATTTCATGTATTGACGTCCCGCGAACAATATACGAGTTGGTGTCCTTCCGTTGAATCACATCACTGCCACTTGTTTGAAACTGTTAATTCACTTTTTTACTGGTACATTTTAAAATTTTGAAAAAAGTAGCCCCGTGGGGTTGTACCGGCCGGTACTGTCTGTGTCGGACTGCGCAGAACGGCATAGCATGCGCCGCTAACTTGATTGCGTCTTTTGTTGAGGAAACCAATGCCTTGTGGTTCTTCGACGCTTATAAGTCCTATTTAACTCATGCTGTTGTTTGTGTGCTGATCATACAAGGTATTCGCTAGGCACTGGCCGACGTCACAAAATAGGCGTGTCACAGAAATTATTCACTTAGCCATTTTAGTGGTTCACAGCGGCGTGGGTCCGCGCGCATGTTTGTGTGATGCATATGGGCGCGCTGTCACACACTTACAAAGTTCTTGGAAACGGAGGCTGGGCAAATTCCTGGTTACCGATTGCACAACGGTGGACACGTATTACTGCTTTGTTATAACACTGTTCTTTCCACACGTGGTCTGTCACAATGGGAAATAAATTTACAAATATTTTAATAAAACCCCAAATTTAATAAAATAACCTGCAAATTTGGCCCGTTACAACCTAAAAAAAACGTGTTTTTATTTATGTGTTGGCTGGTTGTTGCTTTGGTTTCCTGTTGGTCTCTGGTGCTGTAAATTGGTATTATTGTGTGTGATTGTGGTGTATATATTAGTATTTTGTGTATTTTCTATGTTGAGTGCTTTGAAAATTGTGTCATGTTTTGTATTGATTTGTATTTGTTCAGGTATTAGTTTGTTTTGTGTTTTATGTTTGTATATTTGTAAATTTTCCCATATGTTCAGTATGGTCCCTTTGTGTGGTATATGTTTAATTAGTGTCATATTGGTTATGTCTGGAAATTCATGTCCAGTGTTTACTGCATGTGTGGCCAAATTAGATTTATATATTTCTGGTTTTTTGTATGCATTTAGGTGTTCAAAATAACGTTTTTTCAGTTGTTTTTTTGTTTGTCCTATGTAACATTTATTGCAATCGTGGCATTCAATTTTGTATATACCATTGGTTGTTGTATTACCTTTGTTGTGTGGGTTATTTAGTTTTTGTAAATTATTTTTATTAGTTTTGTATGGTATTTTGATATCTGTGTTTTTAAATAGTTTTGTTAGTTTTGTCATTTTATTATTTATGTATGTGAATGTGGCCCATTTTTTATTGTTGTTATTATTTATGTGTTGTTCATTTTGATTAATTCTTAATTGTTCAGTTTTTATTTTATATTTGATTTTATTTTCTATTTTCTTTATAGTATTTTTATTGTATCCATTTTCATAAACACTTTGGTATATTATATTTCTTTCTATGTCTGTTTCTTGTCTGTTTTTAGTGGAATTTTGTACATTCTGTTAACTAGTGAATAGAGAACTGCCATTTTATGTTGTGGTGGGTGGTCAGAATGGTTAGGTATAATGATGTTAGTAGATGTTGGTTTTCTGTATATTGCATATTGTATGTGGTTGTTGTTTCTTGTGATGGTTATGTCTAAATAGTTGATTTTATTATCAACACCATACATCCAAAAATACAGTTCACAGAAGAAAAAGAAAAACATAACAAAATCATTAGTTATTTCCTTTGTGTTAGCAGTCTTCATAACAACTTTGTCGAATTTTATTGCTTCTCTGCTATTTACAATTTTCCCTCGAACGAGGCCTTTCGGTTTCACAACCATTATCAAGTTCTTCCTACAACAACCTAAGTTGTTATTACAAAATGAAAATTGTAAATAGCAGAGAAGCAATAAAATTCGACAAAGTTATAACAAAATCAACTATTTGGACATAACCATCACAAGAAACAACAACCACATACAATATGCCATATAAAATTACTTGAGGTAAAGTAATTATAAAATATATATTATATACATCAAGAAACGGACTGTAGTTTGAAGTGTTTGAATATATATTGTTACGTCTCGCGAGTACTTTACTTCGTCACTCTTACGATCGCCTGTAATAGTTACAATGTTTGTATACTGATAGTGTTATTTATTTTTTCATCGAGAGTGTGTGATTATGAAAATATTGACCACAGTTTTCTTTATTAGGTATTATATCAGTGCCGTTGTTTGAAAAGGGGTAGGAGAGAGAGTGAGAGAGAACGAGAGAATTCCTCTCTTTGTATACGATTTAATCGTTTAATTTTTTCACGCGTTGCATCAGCTGTTTTCTATTTACGAACCCATTCCAGGTTATGTTATTCGTAGTACTTCATAATTTCTGATGTCGGAGCTAATTTTCTTACTCTTCTCTGCTATTCCTTCGTTTCCTGTAACAAAACTGCTATCTACCAGAAATAAGACACAGTCAATTACCTAAAAGAAAGGTATTTATTGAATTTAGTTTAATTTTTGTGGAAATTATTGTCTCCAAATCATGAGTTTACAATCGATTATTTTTCGAAATCACAACATTTTTTCGATATTAGTTTTTTTTAATACATATAACACAACAGATGTATTCAATTACAGTTATTAGAAAGAAATTAATTAATTATATATCTTAGGGTTATTTGAGGGTTCTTTGAACTCTAAGAAAGTCATAAATGCTTATTTATTAGTATCATACTTTACATTAATTATTATTTGTTTACTTAAAATCTGATTCAACAAGTTCGTTTTTTAACCGCCAGAGCGCAGGTTACTTATTCGTACAGAAAGCGAAGATGATAAAGATGGCTGCCGTAGAGTTCCTACTGAACACACATTTTTACTGTTTTTTGGTTAATTAAATAAAGTTTATTATGTTCACACTATGTTTTCTTATAAATTGAAAGATGTGGTACTGTTTCTAGCGTTTGTTACTTGTTGGTGATGTGTAATCTTTTAGTTTATATAAGGAGGCAATCTCACCCAAGAAAGTTACAGTTCCAAATTTCTAGGCCATGAAAGTTAGAAGAATTTTCTGTTTTTATTGGTTTTCTGGCATGAATTATTGTGGTTCCCTGGATGTCTCAGATGTAGTGGCTCGTGCTGAATCATTTCATTAATTTAGTATGGAGTTTTTCCGAATGGTAGTTATTAAATTTTTAAAATTTACTGGACATTACTTTTTTCATCTGCTCACTGAGAATACCATTTAACAATTAACAATTCTTGTTGATTAGTTACTCTTAGTAACCAAGAATTTGATGATTTTTCATTGGCTAACCTAGGTACAGTTTTAGTAAATAGGCTAGTATTAATTATTATTATTTCTTCCATTCTTTTAGGAAAAATACTCCTTTATTAATTTTTACTATAATTATATTTAATTTATATAAGGTTTTTCTTCACATCTTTACATAAGCTTAGCTACTTGTATTTTATAATTTAATGATTTTTAACTTGGTTTATTTCTGACTTATATTTCTGTTAATGTATTCTTAATCTACACTATTTTGTTTTCCATTATTTTATATTAATTAGTCCTTATTAATTTCTTATATAACCCTGGATTCCTTAAACATAAACAAAAATAATATTTTAATTACATTGAAATTGCCTTTGTGACCTAACAACACAAAACTACAAAAAATTATTATTAAACTTATAGTTTATTACTATAATACTGCATCTTCACTTATTTGTGATTGATGTCCTTTTCAGTTTTTAACATTTAGGCCTATCATACTATGTTGCACTTTGTACACTCCGCACTTTTATGATAACACTTAGTACATTGTTTTTAATTGCTACAGTGTTTTATGGTACAAATGTTTTCATAGCATGATACTTAATCCCTCATTTCTGACTTTTGGAATGGGTACCTACTGACTTTTTATTCTTATTATTATCTAAATACTTCTTTATTTCTCATCATTACTGAGCATAGATTATGTAATGTTACATAAAGCTCCCCACTAGAACAGATTTATTTTTATTTCATTATTAAAATTAATTGTTGAATTCCTAATCATCCATCTTCCTTTCATTCTTCATAATATATTTTCATTTCTGTTTGGTTATATACACCCTTTATTTTGTTATTAGTAATTGATTTTATTTCATATGTATTATTTCCCTTCACCTGGGTTACTAGGTATGGCCCAGTATAAAGTAAAAGTAATTTCCTCGCTATACCCTCTATAGAACTGGGTAGCTGTCTATTTTTTATTAGCACTTTATCTCCTACTTTATATGGGTTAATTCTTTTCTTCTTACCGGTTTCCTTTTTATACAAAAGTTCAGCTTTATGCAGCAACCTATTATGCATTTCTATTTTATCGTACCCTACTCTCTCTCCTGGAGAAAAATTCACTAATGATATGATTTCTCTTGGTGGTGGTTTTTCAAACATCACTTGATAAGGACTGGTCCCAATAGTTTCATGGTATGCCCAGTTTAGGAAGGTTTCAGCTGGTTCAAGGTACTGGCTCCATTCACTATATTCTTGATGACAATTAGGTTCCATAAAATTCTCCCAACTTCCCTCAAGACACGTTCTGCAGGATTACTACTTGGGTGATATACTGATGTTTTGTATGTTCTTATGTTACATTTCAGCAATTCCTTCTTCCACTTCTTTCCTCGAAACTGGGTCCTATGATCAGTTACTATGGTTTCTGCTTTTCCCACTTCTAGCAGGTACTTCTGAATAATAACTTCTAAAATTTTCTTTGTGGTGGCTCTACTGATGGGGTAGAGTTTTGTATACTTTGTATAATGATCAAAAAATATTATTATATATTTAAATCTATGTCTCCCTCCACTTCTGGGAAAAGGGCCACATATGTCTAGGAATGTTTTCTCAAGTTTGTGGTTAGATGTTATTGTAATCATAGCTCCTGTTCTTTTTTCATTATTTATTTTTACTAATTGGCATATTTTGCAATTTCTTAGTACTAATCTTACTCGCTTATTGATTGCTTTTATGTAACAATGTTCTGATAACGCTTTAATAACCTTGAGTGGTCGCATATGACCATATCTTTCATGGTAGTCCTTTATTATGGCTACTTCAGTTACTTCGGGTACATACATTCTCCACACCTGATCCTTAATTGTTCGACGAATAAAAAGTATCTCTTCATGAACAAAGAAAAATGTTGTTATTATAGGGTCATTTTGTAGTATCCTGTCTCTAATTTTAATTAATTTGGGGTCCGTTCTTTGATCTACTTTTAATTTACTGATTATTTCCTGTAACTCTTTCTTCAATTTAATAATGTAATATATTTTACCAATACTCTCCTGCTCTACTTTAAATGTTCCCTTTTCTAGGTTCACTCGTGACAGGCTGTCTGCTATGATATTCTTTTTTCCAGGGATACATTCCCAATCTAAATTGTATTCTTGGAGTATCATCTGATGAGCCTACCGTGTTAAGCTTAGAGTTTTTCAAAAATGATATTGACCTATGGTCGGTCCTTATCGTTACTGGGTAGCCCAATATAAATGTACAGAATTTTAAACAAGAAAACACAACACTCAGTAGTTCCTTTTCAGTCACTGTATAATTTCGCTCACAACTACTCAGTACCCTGCTTGCAAAGCTGATTACCCAATGATTGCCTTCCTCATCTTCCTGATATAATTCACTTCCAAGACTAATATTGCTGGCATCACAATTGATGAAAAAACGTTTATTGAAATTTGGGTGGTGTAGCATTATGCTATTTAAGAATTTTTCCGTTATTAATTTAAAATTATTGTCTTCATTTTCTTCCCACTTCCATTTGTTTTTCTTTGATAGTAAATGTTGGAAATTTGCTGTCACTTCTGAATAACCATGTTGAAATTTCCGGTAATAGTTGCATATTCCAAAAAAAGATTGTAATTGTTTTAAATTCTTCGGTTTCAGAAAATTCTGGATAGCTTTTACTTTTTCGGGTGATCGTGTAATCCCAGTAGCAGACAGAATGAATCCTAAAAATGGTAATTCGTGTGTGATAAATTTCGATTTGTCTAATTTCAATGTTATATTATTTTGTAGTAGCTTACTTAATACTGTTTCCACTCTATTACAATGCTCCTTCCAAGTACACGAAGTAATCAATATGTCATCGACATATACTGTTGTGAAATCTAAAACTTCTTTACCAAGAATTTGGTCCATACATTGAATGAACACGGCCACAGAATTTACCAATCCAAAAGGCAAGCGTTTGAAATGATAATTTCGTCCTTCAAATATAAAAGCGACATATTGTCTACTGTTAGGGTGCAATTCTATCTGCCAGTAGCCGCAAACAGCATCCCAATTACTCATGTACTTGCATCCATAAAATTTCTTCATTATCTCATCAATCTCACCTGGAGACGTGCGGTCATTAATGAGCATCTTATTTAGCTCTCGAGCATCGAGGCATAATCTTACTTGACCATCTTTCTTTGGTATAGCTACCAATGGACTGTATATGGGGAGTTGCTTCTTTCAATTATATCTTCCATTATCATCCTTTGAATTTCTTTGCGTGCTGCTTCTTTCAAAGGTTGAGCGTTGGGATAAGACCTTTTATTAAAATTGACATTGTCCTTGAACTTTAACTCACACAGGAAGTTTTTAGCTTTTCCTGGTGATTCCGAGAATACCGTTCTGTATTTATCATAAATTTCTATAAGTTGATGTTTTTCTTCTACACTGATTGTTTCCTGGCCTGCCTATCTCGAAACTCCATGATCTCTTCTATATTCCCTTGCCACATCTCTGACTCTGTTACTTAAGTATTTTTACCTATGGTTACCCTATTATTCTCCCTAATATAGTATGAGCTCAGACACTGAGGGGCACTTTGGCAACCAATTAACTCAGCCGATAACTCACTTTCCTCTGTACTCAGTGTAACCTTACCACTGGCCAGATTTATAACTGCAGTGTGTCGCCGTAGCATATCACACCTTGTTAATATCCTGAAAGGTAACCCTTTGGTTACTAAAAATCCATAGGTATTCCTATCCACTGTTGGTAACATTCTGAGATACCTGTTTTCTAATTGTCTTATTTTGTTTCCCGGTGGTGCTAATAATTGTCAAGTTGTTAATTGGTAATGTAGGTATTCTTTCGGTGGTAATTCAGTAATCCTGTCAAGCTCTAATTGGTCAATAATTGAAACATTTGCTCCCGTATCAATCATAGCTTCTGCTAATACTCCATTTAATTTTATTTGTATATAAACTATATCATTATTTAATGGTGATTCTTTAATAGCTCTTTCTTCCAGTAATTCCACCTGTAAATTTCTTAAATAATTGTTTCTAATAATCGTTATTGGTTCTTTAATTTATTATGAGGACTTTGGTAAATTCTGTGCCCGGTTGTCTCTAGCAGTGACGGGCTGTCACTTCTTCTCACTGCTGGTACCCGTTTCCCCGACTTTCGTCATTATTAGTAGATTGTTCAACATTCTCACTGGGTTGATGTTTGTTTGAACGCCTTCTTTCTTCCTCACTGGTTCTGGATCTTGGTTGTTCTTCACTCCTAATTCTTGGCGGAACTTCCTCTCTTTGATACGAATTGTTTTGATAGTTTCTGTTATTAAAATTTTGCCGTCTTCCTTGGTAACGGTTATTATAATAATTGTTGTTCGCCCTTACATAGTTTACTCTTTGTCGAGTGTCTCTGGGTTGTTCATTTCTCCGATCCTCTGTATTTCTGGATCTCCATCTACTCCTCCTGTAATACGATTCTTGCTCATAATTCTCTAAGAGGGTTTCCATACCTCCAATTGTCTTTATCTGTCCGCTTAATCGAGCACTGATAATCTTCTCCTCAAAATGATACGCTGTCTTGGTTACCAGACAATCTTCTGGAATTTTCGGGTCTAAATACTTTGCTACACATACCTTTCCAAAAAATAAGCAGTAGATGTCGGTCCTTTAATGCTGTCATACCTCCCATGACAAATATAGTCTCGAATAATATTCTGTACGAATTGAGACCAGTACTTCAGCTTGAACAACCTTTTAAAAATTTTCATAATCACACACTTCATTTCTAATGACAGTCCACCAGTTGTCATTGATGTTTTTAAAGCACTCATCTAGTGTACCTTTGATCATATTCCATCGGTTTTCTTTCGACCGGTTTAATATTTCGTCCACTCTTCCTAAAAATTCTAGTTAGTTCCTTCGATAGTCCCGAAAGTTTACACTTTCTCTACTATCTTGGATAGTATGTTGAGCATTACATGTTTATCTTATACCTATTCTATCTATCTCCCCTTGTAGGTTGGTTTGTATATGTTGTAATTTTCTAGTTCTCTCCCTGATTATTAAACTGGTTCTTTACATGTTCTGTTGTATCATTGAAATCGGTGAATTTACTGGTTATGTTGCTTTTCATACTGTCCAATTGATCATTATTTTCCTGCATAGTGCCATTATTCGAACTTGATTACTTTTGTTCATCTTGCTCCATTCTGGATCTATTTCTGTTCTGGGTACGTCTATACGGTCCTGGGTCCCTCACAACGAACTCGAGGCCTATAAACGTGATTTAGGGTTAAGTGTTATTAATAACTACTCTCATTGCTTTTGTTAATTCATTCCAACTTTATTAAACATTCTTTACTACTTTTGAATTGTTTCTCTCAGAATTATATTCCAGACAATATTTAGGTCAAATCCACATATAACAAATATTATCAAAGTTTAATATTCTCTCTTATCATACTGAACAAAAATATAATTGTTTAACTTAATCAATAATAAAGGCGACCCAGCATTGTACACGCCCACACTCATTCAGTTTATTACCTCATAATTTTAATTCAGAGATCTCGTTATGTTATAATTTTTTTATGATTTTAAAAAGTTTATATGATATACGGTTACTTGGTTTGATGATCGGGTCAACCTCCTGCTACACTGGTTGTCTGAATTATGTTCTCACTGTTTAATTTTGATATCACAAATGATGAATTAATGTCTCACAGTTGGTCCATGTTAAATTGCTGTTTAGTTAAACTCACATTTTAATACTTTTACTAAATTTTTGGCTCGCGGGCCGTTGTTGCACCCGGCCACGAGCCACAGCTGTTGACGATAGATACTTGTTTTCGTTACATTTTTTATAAGCGAATGAGATGAAAACTGGTAGCCGGCGGACGCACACGCTGCTTGCGTCCGTTGCGTTGAGATGTTTTTTGGTGACTGACGCTGTTTTCTGCACTCACGGCGCGAAAGAATGTATTAATACGTGCCCAAACCATGGGAACGTTGGGTGAGGGAGTGCGCTCTTGGAGGTGCGTACCGCACCCTCGTTGAAAGTCTGCATTCCAATGCCAATTCACACCAGTTTCGACGCTACACTTGGGCGAAATAAAATTGAGAATATTCAAATCACAAATACTTAAAATTGTTTTACCCCTTTTTGCCCGTTACAATACCCCCCCCAATGAGAGGTTTTCTGCCGAAACAGAAAAACTCTCATTGCTAAACCCCAAGAGGATCAGTGAGGATATGGCGCCAACAACCTCCCTTTAATTTCTAAACACATCATGGGTAAACTACCCCCCTAATTAGGCGACTATGGCTGCACCTGATCGGCATCACTGGACTTCTCTGTGTGAGATCCCAACACCATGAAATCGGACAGGCACCCACCACAGTACCCCTAACCTTGTAACATTCCACCAAAAAATCAAAGACTGGCTTTATACCATACCAGATCCTCAACCGATATCTCCCCTTACATCCATACTGGGTTGCCTTTTAGCAAGTACTGGTGTGTACACATACTCATTATTATATTGAACACAACATCTACATTCTACTTCTTGAGCTAAAACTCATAAAAATATTTTATATTTTAAATTCAATTCCTTTCCTCGCCTTTTATCGGCTTGACGTTACGGTTTCAAATCAAAACAAATCAAGATTAAATCATTTAAATTTTGTTCACATAGAGAAATTAATCTAAGTCCATTATCAAAGATTCATATTACCATTAATTTGATCATCTTTTCCCATTAACTTCCCAAAATTCCAAAATCCTTTAAATGAATTACAACTCCTCTGAACTAGCTGCTAACAATCATAATAAACAAAAATGAAATGAACAACTTATTTCTATCATAAACTCCCTTACCACTACATTGGTTCACAACACCATATAAATCAGTTAATACATTAGCAATACACATAATCAACAATATATAAAACTACCACACAATAGGTACTTCAAATAACATAGTTTTTTTCATAATTAAATAATAATATAATAAAATTTAATAATGTTTTATTAAACATATATTCTGACAATAAAAGAAAATTATAAAATAAAATATAACTTGAACTTGAACTTGAACTTGAACCAAACTTTTAGTTTTAATATTTCTCAAGTATTAAAATTGACGTGGCAAAATAACAAACCAAAATGGAGTCATATACTCCCAACAAGAGTATGGCGGCTTTACAGTTCCGCTCCCCTAGTTATTAATTACTTTCATTATTCTCTTTAATATGTAATTAGACACAAAAAAACATTTTATACTGCAGTTGTGAGTTGAATTATTCACTTAGTTTCATATGAAATCTTAAACATAAACCAATGCCTCGGTTTTGGTGAATGCCGGCAATTCTCTCTCTCTCTCTCTCTCTCTCTCTCTCTCTCTCTCTCTCTCTCTCTCTCTCTCTCTCCCTCTCCCTCTCCCTCTCCCTCTCCCTCTCCCTCTCCCTCTCCCTCTCTCTCTCTCTCTCTCTCTCTCTCTCTCTCTCTCTCTCTCTCTCTCTCTCTCTCTCTCTCTCTCTCTCTCTCTCATCACATGTTTATAAATGGTACATTTTATTTCATTTATTAGAATTTTGAGCTCAGATTTAATAAACAGAGATTATTGAAATTTTCGACTTTCCTGATTTAGTAGAAATGTGCAGTTAAGACGTTCTCCATATCAGGCCCGGTGTTAGGCGTACTTAGATGGTCGGCGTACTGTCTAGTTTTGTCTGTCCTCTGTGCACTGAATTTACATTATGCTGATTATTATTTTATAACACTGTCTACTTGTAGTTACATTTTATTGATGATTCAAAACACATTAGCTGGTAAATACACCAGCGAGATTTAGCATGTTATCGCCATGAAGGTATTCTGTAGACTGAGACCATACTGGCGTAATTTCCGCAGGTGGAAGGGATTGTCTCGTCATCGTTCTATTGTCTTAAGCGGATGACACCATTGTTCTATGTCACATTTGTTACGTTTTACATGATTGATGACGTCTCAACAGTGTTTTAACTGGCTTCGTCCAAATAGGTGTGTGGAACCGCACGTACGCGATGACCTTGGAGTTGACTCGTACTGGCAAAACTGCGTCGTATGTAATGCATTTGGGAAAGCTAACCTAACCACTTTTAAACATATATAGAAATACAATAAAATTATTCTCTCTGTACCAATGAATCCTAAGATGGACTTTTGTACCGTCACAAAACCCCCTCAATGAGAGGTTTTATGCCGAAGCATAAAAACTCTCATTGACTCATTCACACCTTCCAAAAGGATCAGCCCAGATATGGCTCCACAACACCCTGTAGTGTTTACAAAAATATCGGTATGGAGAACCATACATGACTTCCATGTTCTAAGATTTATATTTAAAATCATATTCGAAATGAAATATTTCCATAGAAACTACGTCTTTCTACTTATTGTTTCAGCATTAACCACAGTACTGTGGTCACTAACGTATTCCACCTCACGTTTTCGCACTCGATTTTTACCGATGATGGCAGTTGATAGCACTGCCGAAAAGTCTGGCTTTGCAGAAAACATTGGACTACGGCTAAAGAGCCCGGGAAGCAATTTTAACAAAAAACTACTTCTTTGTTGCCGATAACGTAGTACACATATAAAAAATTCTCCCCTCCACCTTCAACTATAATTTTTAATAATAGAAAATTACCCCCACCCCGTTCACCTTACCTCTTCATTTATAGATATTTCATCTACATTTCTACAGTGGATTACTATGAGCTTCTTATCAGGATACTTTATTTATAAAAATTAAGTACTTTACTCTTGTTAAATCATAAAATGTTTCAGGTAAACTACCCCTTTTTCTTAACAGATCTTCTCCAAAATCAACAGACCTTCCGTCCTCTACAATTCAGGGAAGCATGCAAAAAAATATTTGATTCTGTTTGAATCTGCAGCAGTTATCGTTCGTCATGGAAACATTTCTCTTGTTACAACATAAAATGTTGCAGGTAAACTACCCCTTTCCCTTAACTGATCTTCACCAAAATCAATAGACCTTGAGCTCTCTGCAACTCAGGAAAGGGTGCAAAAAATTATTTGATTCTCATTGTATTTTCAGCAGTTATCGTTCGTCATAAAAAAATTACCCTTTTTAAAACATAAAACGTTGCTGACAAACTACCCCTTCCCTTAACCGATCTTCAACAAAATCAACAGACCTTGAGTTCTCTTTAGTTCAAAAAGGTATGCAAAAACCTAGTTGATTCTGTTTGAATTTACGGCAGTTATCGTTCGTCATATAAAATTTACCCTTGTTAAAACATAAAATGTTGCTGGGAAACTACCCCTTTACCTTAACCGATCTTCTCCAACACCAATAGGTACTGAGAACGCTACAATACAGGGCTGTATGCAAAACATCATTTGATTCTGTTTGAATTTGCGGCTGTTATCGTTTGCCATAGAAAACACCCTTGATAAAACATAAAACGTTGCTGGTAAACTACCCTATTCCCTTAACCGATCTTCACCAAAAATGACAGGTCTTAGGTACTCTACAATTCAGGGCTGTATGCAAAACATTAGTTGATTATCTTTGAATTTACGGCAGTTATCGTTCGTCACAGAAAAAATACCCTTGTTAAAACATAAAACGTTGCAGGTAAACTACCCCTTTCCCTTAACCGATCTTCAACAAAATCAACAGACCTTGAGTTCTGTATAATTCAAAAAGGTATGCAGAAGAGTAGTTGATTCTGTTTTAATGTACGGCAGTTATCGTTCGTCAAAAAAAAAAAATTACCCTTGATAAAACTTAAAATGTTGCTGGTAAACAACCCTATTCCCTTAACCGATCTTCACCAAAACCAACAGGTCTTGAGAACTCTACATTTCAGGGCTGTATACAAAATATTATATGATTCTGTTTGAATTTGCAGCTGTTATCGTTTGTCATATAAAATACCCTTGATAAAACAAAAAACGTGTCCAGTAAACTACCCCTTTCCCTTAACCGATCTTCACCAAAAACAATAGGTCTTTAGTACTCAACAAAACACGGCTGTATGCAAAAACGTATTTGATTCTGTTTGAATTTGCGGCTCTTATCGTTTGCCATAGAAAATACCCTTTGAAAACATAAAACGTTTAAAACGTTGCCGGTAAACTATCCCTTTCCCTTAACCGATCTTCACCAACACCAATAGGTATTGAGAACTCTACAATACAGGGCTGTATGCAAAACATCATTTGATTCTGTTTGATTTTGCGGCTGTTATCGTTTACCATAGAAAAAAATTACCCTTGATAAAAAACCGTTGCAGGTAAACTACCCCTTTCCCTTTACCGATCTTCACCAAAAATGATAGGTTTTGAGAACTCTGCAATTCAGGGCTGTATGCAAAATATTATATATGATTTTGTTTGAATTTGCGGCTGTTATCGTTTGCCATACAAAATACCCTTGACAAAACAAAAAACGTGGCAGGTAAACTACCCCATTCCCTTAAACGATCTTCACCAAAAACAATAGGTCTTTAGTACTCAAGAAATTAGGGCTGTATGCAAAAACTTATTTGATTATGTTTGAATTTGCGGCTGTTATCGTTTGCCATAGAAAATACCCTTGTTAAAACATAAAACATTGCAAGGTAAACTACCCCTTTCCCTTAACTGATCTTTACCAAAATCAACAGATCTTGAGAACTCTACAATTCAGGGCTGTATGCGAAACATTATTTGATTCTGTTTGAATTTGCGGCTGTTATCGTTTGCCAAACAAACAAAATTACCCTTAATAATAAAGAGCCCGGGAAGCAATTTTAACAAAAAACTACTTCTTTGTTGCCGATAACGTAGTACACATATAAAAAATTCTCCCCTCCACCTTCAACTATAATTTTTAATAATAGAAAATTACCCCCACCCCGTTCTCCTAACTTCTTTATTTATAGATATTTCATCTACGTTTCTACAGTGGATTACTATGAGCTTCTTATCAGGATACTTTATTTATAAAAATTAAGTACTTTACTCTTGTTAAATCATAAAATGTTTGAGGTAAACTACCCCTTTCTCTTAACCGATCTTCTCCAAAATCAACAGACCTTCCGTCCTCTACAATTCAGCGAAGCATGCAAAAAAATATTTGATTCTGTTTGAATGTGCGGCAGTTATCGTTCGTCATTGAAACATTTCTCTTGTTACAACATAAAATGTTGCAGGTAAACTACCCCTTTCCCTTAACCGATCTTCACCAAAATCAATAGACCTTGAGCTCTCTGCAACTCAGGGGGTGCAAAAAATTATTTGATTCTCATTGAATTTTCGGCAGTTATCGTTCGTCATAAAAAAATTACCCTTTTTAAAACATAAAACGTTGCTGATAAACTACCCCTTCCCTTAACCAATCTTCAACAAAATCAACAGACGTTGAGTTCTCTTTAGTTCAAAAAGGTATGCAAAAACCTAGTTGATTCTGTTTGAATTTACGGCAGTTACCGTTCGTCATATAAAAAATTACCCTTGTTAAAACATAAAATGTTGCTGGGAAACTACCCCTTTCCCTTAACCGATCTTCACCAACACCAATACGTATTGAGAACTCTACAATACAGGGCTGTATGCAAAACATCATTTGATTCTGTTTGAATTTGTGGCTGTTATCGTTTACTATAGAAAAAAATTACCCTTGATAAAAAACCGTTGCAGGTAAACTACCCCTTTCCCTTAACCGATCTTCACCAAAAATGACAGGTCTTAGGTACTCTACAATTCAGATCTGTATGCAAACAATTATTTGATTCTCTTTGAATTTACGACAGTTATCGTTCGTCATAGAAAAAATACCCTTGTATAAACATAAAACGTTGCCGGTAAACTACCCCTTTCCGTTAACCGATCTTCAACAAAATCAACAGACCTTGAGTTCTGTATAATTCAGAAAGGTATGCAGAAGAGTAGTTGATTCTGTTTTAATGTACGGCAGTTATCATTCGTCATAAAAAAATTACCCTTGATAAAACATAAAATGTTGCAGGTAAACTACCCTATTCCCTTAACCGATCTTCAACAAAATCAACAGACCTTGAGTTCTGTATAATTCAAAAAGGTATGCAGAAGAGTAGTTGATTCTGTTTTAATGTACGGCAGTTATCGTTCGTCAAAAAAAAAATTACCCTTGATAAAACATAAAATGTTGCTGGTAAACAACCCTATTCCCTTAACCGATCTTCACCAAAACCAACAGGTCTTGAGAACTCTACATTTCAGGGCTGTATGCAAAATATTATATGATTCTGTTTGAATTTGCGGCTGTTATCGTTTGCCATATAAAATACCCTTGATAAAACAAAAGACGTGTCTGGTAAACTACCCCTTTCCCATAACCAATCTTCACCAAAAACAATAGGTCTTTAGTACTCAACAAAACAGGGCTGTATGCAAAAACGTATTTGATTCTGTTTGAATTTGCGGCTCTTATCGTTTGCCATAGAAAATACCCTTTTAAAACATAAAACGTATAAAACGTTGCCGGTAAACTACCCCTTTCCCTTAACCGATCTTCACCAACACCAATAGGTATTGAGAACTCTACAATACAGGGCTGTATGCAAAACATCATTTGATTCTGTTTGATTTTGCGGCTGTTATCGTTTACCATAGAAAAATATCGGTATGGAGAACCATACATGACTTCCATATTCTAAGATTTATATGTAAAATCATTTTCAGCCAAACAGCCAGGCTGTGTCTTACCTGCCTTTTTATTGCTGTATTAAATGAAAAATATTATATTACATTAAAATGAAAAAATTATAATTTTATTGCCTGGCAACAAAATTATTTTATTTTTAACAATTACCATTGTTTCAAAAAGTTTAAAT
This sequence comes from Magicicada septendecula, assembly GCA_034769895.1. Classification (NCBI taxonomy): domain Eukaryota; kingdom Metazoa; phylum Arthropoda; class Insecta; order Hemiptera; family Cicadidae; genus Magicicada; species Magicicada septendecula. Next base: position 219,581,055 of record CM068368.1, on the reverse strand, counting down.
AAATTTTCAAGTACTTTACTCTTGTTAAAACGTAAAAGGTTGCAGGTAAACTACCCCTTCCCCTTAACCGATCTTCACCAAAATCGAAAGTCATTGAGACCTCTACAATTCAGGGACGTGTGCAAAAAATTATTTGATTCTGTTTGAATTTGCGGCTGTTATCGTTTGCCATAGAAAATACGCTTGATAAAAAAATGTTGCAGGTAAACTACCCCTTCCCCTTAACCGATCTTCACCAAAAACAATAGGTCTTGAGTACTCTACAAATCAGGGCTGTATGCAAAACATTATTTGATTCTGTTTGAATTTGCGGCTGTTATCGTTTGCCATAGAAAATACCCTTGTTAAAAAAACGTTGCAGGTAAACTACCCCTTTCCCTCAACCGATCTTCACCAAAAACAATAGGTCTTGAGAACTCTACAATTTAGGGCTGTATGCAAATAATCTTTTGATTCTGTTTGAATTTGCGGCTGTTATCGTTTGCCATAGGAAATACCCTTGTTAAAACATAAAACGTTACAGGTAAACTACCCCTTTCCCTTAACCGATCTTCACCAAAAACAATAGGTCTTGAGTACTCTACAAATCAGGGCTGTATGCAAAACATTATTTGATTCTGTTTGAATTTGCGGCTGTTATCGTTTGCCATAGAAAATACCCTTCTTAAAAAAACGTTGCAGGTAAACTACCCCTTTCCCTCAACCGAACTTCACCAAAAACAATAGGTCTTGAGAACTCTACAATTTAGGGCTGTATGCAAATAATCTTTTGATTCTGTTTGAATTTGCGGCTGTTATCGTTTGCCATAGGAAATACCCTTGTTAAAACATAAAACGTTACTGGTAAACTACCCCTTTCCCTGAACTGATCTTCACCAAAATCAACAGATCTTGAGAACTCTACAATTCAGGGCTGTATGCGAAACATTATTTGATTCTATTTGAATTTGCGGCAGTTATCGTTTGCCATAGAAAAAAAATCTACAGACACACAGACAGACACACAGACACTTTTCGGAAAACGACTTTTTTTCATGTTTTGAGTGTAGTAGAATCAGAATCTGCAATAATCTCGAACACGATTTTTTTTGCCATCACCATACTTCCATTCCTTAAGGAATATGGAAGTAATTCCATTCCTTAAGGAATATGGAAGTAAATATCGGTATGGAGAACCATACATGACTTCCATATTCTAAGATTTATATTTAAAATCATTTTCAGCCAAACAGCCAGGCTGTGTCTTACCTGCCTTTTTATTGCTGTATTAAATGAAAAATATTATATTACATTAAAATGAAAAAATTATAATTTTATTGCCTTGCAACAAAATTATTTTATTTTTAACAATTACCATTGTTTCAAAAAGTTTAAATAAATTTTCAAGTACTTTACTCTTGTTAAAACGTAAAAGGTTGCAGGTAAACTACCCCTTCCCCTTAACCGATCTTCACCAAAATCGAAAGTCATTGAGACCTCTACAATTCAGGGACGTATGCAAAAAATTATTTGATTCTGTTTGAATTTGCGGCTGTTATCGTTTGCCATAGAAAATACGCTTGATAAAAAAACGTTGCAGGTAAACTACCCCTTCCCCTTAACCGATCTTCACCAAAAACAATAGGTCTTGAGTACTCTACAAATCAGGGCTGTATGCAAAACATTATTTGATTCTGTTTGAATTTGCGGCTGTTATCGTTTGCCATAGAAAATAAAACGTAAAAGGTTGCTGGTAAACTACCCCTTCCCCTTAACCGATCTTCACCAAAAACAATAGGTCTTGAGTACTCTACAAATCAGGACTGTATGCAAAACATTATTTGATTCTGTTTGAATTTGCGGCTGTTATCGTTTGCCATATAAAATACCCTTGTTAAAAAAACGTTACAGGTAAACTACCCCTTTCCCTCAACCGATCTTCACCAAAAACAATAGATCTTGAGAAATCTACAATTCAGGGCTGTATGCGAAACATTATTTGATTCTGTTTGAATTTGCGGCTGTTATCGTTTGCCAAAAAAAAAAAAATTTCCCTTGATAAAAAAAACCGTTGCAGGTAAACTACCCCTTCCCCTCAACCGATCTTCACCAAAAACAATAGGTCGCGAGTACTCTACAAATCAGGGCTGTATGCAAAAAATTATTTGATTCTGTTTGAATTTGCGGCAGTTGTCGTTTGCCATAGAAAATACGCATGATAAAAAACGTTGCTGGTAAACTACCCCTTCCCCTCAACCGATCTTCACCAAAAACAATAGGTCTTGAGTACTCTACAAATCAGGGCTGTATGCAGAAAATTATTTGATTCTGTTTGAATTTGCGGCTGTTATCGTTTGCCATAGAAAATACCCTTGTTAAAAAAACGTTGTAGGTAAACTACCCCTTTCCCTTAACCGATCTTCACCAAAAACAAAAGGTATTGAGAACTCTACAATTTAGGGCTGTATGCAAATAATCTTTTCATTCTGTTTGAATTTGCGGCTGTTATCGTTTGCCATAGGAAATACCCTTGTTAAAACATAAAACGTTACAGGTAAACTACCCCTTTCCCTTAACCGATCTTCACCAAAAACAATAGGTCTTGAGAACTCTACAATTCAGGGCTGTATGCGAAACATTATTTGATTCTGTTTGAATTTGCGGCTGTTATCGTTTGCCAAACAAACAAAATTTCCCTTGCTAAAAAAAAACCGTTGCAGGTAAACTACCCCTTTCCCTCAACCGATCTTCACCAAAAACAATAGGTCGCGAGAACTCTGCAAAACCGGGCTGTATGCAAAAAATTATTTGATTCTGTTTGAATTTGCGGCAGTTATCGTTTCCCATAGAAAAAAAATCTACAGACAGACAGACAGACACACAGACACACAGACACACAGACAGACACACAGACACTTTTCGGAAAACGACTTTTTTTCATGTTTTGAGTGTAGTAGAATCAGAATCTGCAATAATCTCGAACACGATTTTTTTTGCCATCACCATACTTCCATTCCTTAAGGAATATGGAAGTAAAAATTACCCTTGATAAAAAACCGTTGCAGGTAAACTACCCCTTTCCCTTAACCGATCTTCACCAAAAACTATAGGTCTTGAGTACTCTACAAATCAGGGCTGCATGCAAAAATTCATTTGATTATGTTTGAGTTTGCGGCTGATATCGTTTGCCATAGAAAATACCCTTAATAAAACATAAAATGTTGCAGGTAAACTACCCTTTTCCCTTAACCGATCTTCAACAAAATCAACAGTCCTTGAGTTCTGTATAATTCAAAAAGGTATGCAGAAGAGTAGTTGATTCTGTTTTAATGTACGGCAGTTATCGTTGGTCATAAAAAAAATTACTCTTGTTAAAACATGTAATGTTTCTGGTAAACTACCCTATTCCCATAACCGATCTTCACCAAAACCAACATGTCTTGAGAACTATACAATTCAGGGCACTATGCAAAACATTATTTGATTCTGTTTGAATTTGTGGCTATTATCGTTTACCATAGAAAAAATTACCCTCGATAAAAAACCGTTGCAGGTAAACTACCCCTTTCCCTTAACCGATTTTCACCAAAAACCGTAGGTCTTGAGATCTCTAAAACTGAGGGCTGTATGCAAATAATCATTTGATTCTGTTTGATTTGCGGCAGTTATCGATCGTCATATAAAAAAATTACCCTTGTTAAAACATAAAATGTTGCAGGTAAACTACCCCTTTCCCTAAACCGATCTTCACCAACACCAACAGGACTTGAGAACTCTACAATTCAGGGCTGTATGCGAAAGAGTAGTGTATTCTGTTTGAATTTATTGCTGTTATCGTTTGCCATAGAAAAAAATTACCCCCCTTAAAAAAAACTTTGCCAGTAAACTACCCCTTCCCCTTAACCGATCTTCACCAAAACCAATAGGTCTTGAGAACTCTATAATTCAGGGCTGTATGCAAAAGAGTAGTTGATTCTGTTTGAATTTGCGACTGTTATCGTTTGCCATACAAAAAAATTACACTTGTTTAAAAAAAAACCGTTGCAGGTAAACTACCCCTTTCCCTTAACCTATCTTCACCAAAATCAATAGGTTTTGAGAATTCTACAATTCAGGGTAGCATGCAAAAAATTATTTGATTATGTTTGAATTTGCGGCTGTTATCGTTTGCCATATAAAATACCCTTGTTAAAACATAAAATGTTGCAAGTAAACTACCCCTTTCCCTTAACCGATCTTTACCAAAATCAACAGATCCAGAGAACTCTACAATTCAGTATGTATGTAAAAGAGTAGTTGATTCTGTTTCAATTTGCGGCTGTTATCGTTTGCCATAGCAAACAATTACCCTTGCTAAAAAAAAACGCGTTGCAGGTAAACTACCCCTTTTCCTCAACTGATCTTCACCAAAAACAATAGGTCGTTAGTACTCTACAAATCAGGGCTGTATGCAAAAAATGATTTGATTTCGTTTGAATTTGCGACTGTTATCGTTTGCCATAGAAAAAAATCTACAGACACATAGACAGACAGACACACACACAGACACTTTTCGAAAATATCGGTATGGAGAACCATACTTGACTTCCATATTCTAAGACTTATAATCTGAAATATGCTTGCCTGCCAAGCACGATATATTTTGTAATATATACATAATTTACATTAAAATGAAAAAATTATAATTTTATTGCCTGGCAACAAAATTATTTTATTTTTAACAATTACCATTGTTTGAAAAAGTTTAAATGAATTTTCAAGTACTTTACTCTTGTTAAAACGTAAAATGTTGCAGGTAAACTACCCCTTCCCATTAACCGATCTTCACCAAAATCTAATGGACTTGAGTCCTCTACAATTCACTTACGTATGCAAAAAATTATTTGATTCTGTTTGAATTTGCGGCAGTTATCGTTTGCCATAGAAAATACGCTTTATAACAAACGTTGCAGGTAAACTACCCCTTCCCCTCAACCGATCTTCACCAAAAACAATAGGTCTTGAGTACTCTACAAACCAGGGCTGTATGCAGAAAATTATTTGATTATGTTTGAATTTGCGGCTGTTATCGTTTGCCATAGAAAATAACCTTGTTAAAAAAACGTTGTAGGTAAACTACCCCTTTTCCTTAACCGATCTTAACCAAAAACAGTACGTCTTGAGTACTCTACAAACCAGGGCTGTATGCAGAAAATTATTTGATTATGTTTGAATTTGCGGCTGTTATCGTTTGCCATAGAAAATAACCTTGTTAAAAAAAACGTTGTAGGTAAACTACCCCTTTCCCTTAACCGATCTTAACCAAAAACAATAGGTCTTGAGAACTTTACAATTTAGGGCTGTATGCAAATAATCTTTTGATTCTGTTTGAATTTGCGGCTGTTATCGTTTGCCATAGGAAATACCCTTGTTAAAACATAAAACGTTACAGGTAAACTACCCCTTTCCCTTAACCGATCGTCACCAAAAACAATAGGTCTTGAGAACTCTACAATTCAGGGCTGTATGCGAAACATTATTTGATTCTGTTTGAATTTGCGGCTGTTATCGTTTGGCAAAAAAAAAAAATTTCCCTTGATAAAAAAAAACCGTTGCAGGTAAACCTACCCCTTTCCCTCAACCGATCTTCACAAAAAACAATAGGTCATGAGTACTCTACAAATCAGGGCTGTATGCAAAAAGTTATTTGATTCTGTTTGAATTTGCGGCAGTTATCGTTTGCCATAGAAAAAAAATACCCTTGTTAAAAAAACGTTGCACGTAAACTACCCCTTTCCCTCAACCGATCTTCACCAAAAACAATAGGTCTTGAGAACTCTACAATTTAGGGCTGTATGCAATTAATCTTTTGATTCTGTTTGAATTTGCGGCTGTTATCGTTTGCCATAAGAAATACCCTTGTTAAAACATAAAACGTTACAGGTAAACTACCCCTTTCCCTTAACCGATCTTCACCAAAATCAAAAGATCTTGAGAACTCTACAATTCAGGGCTGTATACGAAACAATATTTGATTCTGTTTGAATTTGCGGCTGTTATCGTTTGCCAAACAAACAAAATTACCCTTGCTAAAAAAAAACCGTTGCAGGTAAACTACCCCTTTCCCTCAACCGATCTTCACCAAAAACAATAGGTTGCGAGTACTCTGCAAATCAGGGCTGTATGCAAAAAATTATTTGATTCTGTTTGAATTTGCGGCAGTTATCGTTTGCCATAGAAAAAAATCTACACACACACACACACACACACACACACACACACACACACACACACACACACACACACACACACACACACACACACACACACACACACACACACACACACACACACACACACACACACACACACACACACACACACACACACACACACACACACACACACACACACATACACACACACACACACACACACACAGACACACACACAGACACTTTTCGGAAAACGACTTTTTTTCATGTTTTGAGTGTAGTAGAATCAGAATCTGGAATAATCTCGAAAACGATTTTTTTTGCCATCACCATACTTCCATTCCTTAAGGAATATTGAAGTAAAATATCGGTATGGAGAACCATACATGACTTCCATATTCTAAGATTTATATTTAAAATCATTTTCAGCCAAACAGCCAGGCTGTGTCTTACCTGCCTTTTTATTGCTGTATTAAATGAAAAATATTATATTACATTAAAATGAAAAAATTATAATTTTATTGCCTGGCAACAAAATTATTTTATTTTTAACAATTACCATTGTTTCAAAAAGTTTAAATAAATTTTCAAGTACTTTACTCTTGTTAAAACGTAAAAGGTTGCAGGTAAACTACCCCGTCCCCTTAACCGATCTTCACCAAAATCGAAAGTCATTGAGACCTCTACAATTCAGGGACGTATGCAAAAAATTATTTGATTCTGTTTGAATTTGCGGCTGTTATCGTTTGCCATAGAAAATACGCTTGATAAAAAAACGTTGCAGGTAAACTACCCCTTCCCCTTAACCGATGTTCACCAAAAACAATAGGTCTTGAGTACTCTACAAATCAGGGCTGTATGCAAAACATTATTTGATTCTGTTTAAATTTGCGGCTGTTATCGTTTGCCATAGAAAATACCCTTGTTAAAAAAACGTTGCAGGTAAACTACCCCTTTCCCTCAACCGATCTTCACCAAAAACAATAGGTCTTGAGAACTCTACAATTTAGGGCAGTATGCAAATAATCTTTTGATTCTGTTTGAATTTGCGGCTGTTATCGTTTGCCATAGGAAATACCCTTGTTAAAACATAAAACGTTACAGGTAAACTACCCCTTTCCCTTAACCGATCTTCACCAAAATCAACAGTTCTTGAGAACTCTACAATTCAGGGCTGTATGCGAAACATTATTTGATTCTGTTCGAATTTGTGGCTGTTATCGTTTGCCAAACAAACAAAATTACCCTTGCTAAAAAAAAACCGTTGCCAGTAAACTACCCCTTTCCCTTAACCGATCTTCACCAAAAACAATAGGTCGCGAGTACTCTGCAAATCAGGGCTGCATGCAAAAAATTATTTGATTCTGTTTGAATTTGCGGCAGTTATCGTTTGCCATAGAAAAAAAATCTACAGACAGACAGACACACAGACAGACAGACAGACACACACACAGACACTTTTCGGAAAACGACTTTTTTTCATGTTTTGAGTGTAGTAGAATCTGAATCTGCAATAATCTCGAACACGATTTTTTTTGCCATCACCATACTTCCATTCCTTAAGGAATATGGAAGTAAAATTACCCTTGATAAAAAACCGTTGCAAGTAAACTACCCCTTTCCCTTAACCGATCTTCACCAAAAACAATAGGTTTTGAGAACTCTGCAATTCAGGGCTGTATGCAAAATATTATATGATTTTGTTTGAATTTGCGGCTGTTATCGTTTGCCATACAAAATACCCTTGACAAAACAAAAAACGTGGCAGGTAAACTACCCCTTTCCCTTAAACGATCTTCACCAAAAACAATAGGTCTTTAGTACTCAAGAAATTAGGGCTGTATGCAAAAACTTATTTGATTATGTTTGAATTTGCGGCTGTTATCGTTTGCCATAGGAAATACCCTTGTTAAAACATAAAAGGTTGCAGGTAAACTACCCCTTTCCCTTAACTGATCTGTACCAAAATCAACAGATCTTGAGAACTCTACAATTCAGTGCTGTATGCGAAACATTATTTGATTCTGTTTGAATTTGCGGCTGTTATCGTTTGCCAAACAAACAAAATTACCCTTAATAATAAAGAGCCCGGGAAGCAATTTTAACAAAAAACTACTTCTTTGTTGCCGATAACGTAGTACACATATAAAAAATTCTCCCCTCCACCTTTAACTATAATTTTTAATAATAGAAAATTACCTCCACCCGTTCACCTAACTTCTTCATTTATAGATATTTCATCTACGTTTCTACAGTGGATTACTATGAGCTTCTTATCAGGATACTTTATTTATAAAAATTAAGTACTTTACTCTTGTTAAATCATAAAATGTTTGAGGTAAACTACCCCTTTCTCTTAACCGATCTTCTCCAAAATCAACAGACCTTCCGTCCTCTACAATTCAGCGAAGCATGCAAAAAAATATTTGATTCTGTTTGAATGTGCGGCAGTTATCGTTCGTCATTGAAACATTTCTCTTGTTACAACATAAAATGTTGCAGGTAAACTACCCCTTTCCCTTAACCGATCTTCACCAAAATCAATAGACCTTGAGCTCTCTGCAACTCAGCGGGTGCAAAAAATTATTTGATTCTCCTTGAATTTTCGGCAGTTATCGTTCGTCATAAAAAAATTACCCTTTTTAAAACATAAAACGTTGCTGATAAACTACCCCTTCCCTTAACCAATCTTCAACAAAATCAACAGACGTTGAGTTCTCTTTAGTTCAAAAAGGTATGCAAAAACCTAGTTGATTCTGTTTGAATTTACGGCAGTTACCGTTCGTCATATAAAAAATTACCCTTGTTAAAACATAAAATGTTGCTGGGAAACTACCCCTTTCCCTTAACCGATCTTCACCAACACCAATACGTATTGAGAACTCTACAATACAGGGCTGTATGCAAAACATCATTTGATTCTGTTTGAATTTGCGGCTGTTATCGTTTACTATAGAAAAAAATTACCCTTGATAAAAAACCGTTGCAGGTAAACTACCCCTTTCCCTTAACCGATCTTCACCAAAAATAACAGGTCTTAGGTACTCTACAATTCAGATCTGTATGCAAACAATTATTTGATTCTCTTTGAATTTACGACAGTTATCGTTCGTCATAGAAAAAATACCCTTGTATAAACATAAAACGTTGCCGGTAAACTACCCCTTTCCGTTAACCGATCTTCAACAAAATCAACAGACCTTGAGTTCTGTATAATTCAAAAAGGTATGCAGAAGAGTAGTTGATTCTGTTTTAATGTACGGCAGTTATCATTCGTCATAAAAAAATTACCCTTGATAAAACATAAAATGTTGCAGGTAAACTACCCTATTCCCTTAACCGATCTTCAACAAAATCAACAGACCTTGAGTTCTGTATAATTCAAAAAGGTATGCAGAAGAGTAGTTGATTCTGTTTTAATGTACGGCAGTTATCGTTCGTCAAAAAAAAAATTACCCTTGATAAAACATAAAATGTTGCTGGTAAACAACCCTATTCCCTTAACCGATCTTCACCAAAACCAACAGGTCTTGAGAACTCTACATTTCAGGGCTGTATGCAAAATATTATATGATTCTGTTTGAATTTGCGGCTGTTATCGTTTGCCATATAAAATACCCTTGATAAAACAAAAAACGTGTCTGGTAAACTACCCCTTTCCCATAACCGATCTTCACCAAAAACAATAGGTCTTTAGTACTCAACAAAACAGGGCTGTATGCAAAAACGTATTTGATTCTGTTTGAATTTGCGGCTCTTATCGTTTGCCATAGAAAATACCCTTTTAAAACATAAAACGTATAAAACGTTGCCGGTAAACTACCCCTTTCCCTTAACCGATCTTCACCAACACCAATAGGTATTGAGAACTCTACAATACAGGGCTGTATGCAAAACATCATTTGATTCTGTTTGATTTTGCGGCTGTTATCGTTTACCATAGAAAAATATCGGTATGGAGAACCATACATGACTTCCATATTCTAAGATTTATATGTAAAATCATTTTCAGCCAAACAGCCAGGCTGTGTCTTACCTGCCTTTTTATTGCTGTATTAAATGAAAAATATTATATTACATTAAAATGAAAAAATTATAATTTTATTGCCTGGCAACAAAATTATTTTATTTTTAACAATTACCATTGTTTCAAAAAGTTTAAATAAATTTTCAAGTACTTTACTCTTGTTAAAACGTAAAAGGTTGCAGGTAAACTACCCCTTCCCCTTAACCGATCTTCACCAAAATCGAAAGTCATTGAGACCTCTACAATTCAGGGACGTGTGCAAAAAATTATTTGATTCTGTTTGAATTTGCGGCTGTTATCGTTTGCCATAGAAAATACGCTTGATAAAAAAACGTTGCAGGTAAACTACCCCTTCCCCTTAACCGATCTTCACCAAAAACAATAGGTCTTGAGTACTCTACAAATCAGGGCTGTATGCAAAACATTATTTGATTCTGTTTGAATTTGCGGCTGTTATCGTTTGCCATAGAAAATACCCTTGTTAAAAAAACGTTGCAGGTAAACTACCCCTTTCCCTCAACCGATCTTCACCAAAAACAATAGGTCTTGAGAACTCTACAATTTAGGGCTGTATGCAAATAATCTTTTGATTCTGTTTGAATTTGCGGCTGTTATCGTTTGCCATAGGAAATACCCTTGTTAAAACATAAAACGTTACAGGTAAACTACCCCTTTCCCTTAACCGATCTTCACCAAAAACAATAGGTCTTGAGTACTCTACAAATCAGGGCTGTATGCAAAACATTATTTGATTCTGTTTGAATTTGCGGCTGTTATCGTTTGCCATAGAAAATACCCTTCTTAAAAAAACGTTGCAGGTAAACTACCCCTTTCCCTCAACCGAACTTCACCAAAAACAATAGGTCTTGAGAACTCTACAATTTAGGGCTGTATGCAAATAATCTTTTGATTCTGTTTGAATTTGCGGCTGTTATCGTTTGCCATAGGAAATACCCTTGTTAAAACATAAAACGTTACTGGTAAACTACCCCTTTCCCTGAACTGATCTTCACCAAAATCAACAGATCTTGAGAACTCTACAATTCAGGGCTGTATGCGAAACATTATTTGATTCTATTTGAATTTGCGGCAGTTATCGTTTGCCATAGAAAAAAAATCTACAGACACACAGACAGACACACAGACACTTTTCGGAAAACGACTTTTTTTCATGTTTTGAGTGTAGTAGAATCAGAATCTGCAATAATCTCGAACACGATTTTTTTTGCCATCACCATACTTCCATTCCTTAAGGAATATGGAAGTAATTCCATTCCTTAAGGAATATGGAAGTAAAAATTACCCTTGATAAAAAACCGTTGCAGGTAAACTACCCCTTTCCCTTAACCGATCTTCACCAAAAACAATAGGTCTTGAGTACTCTACAAATCAGGGCTGCATGCAAAAATTCATTTGATTATGTTTGAGTTTGCGGCTGATATCGTTTGCCATAGAAAATACCCTTAATAAAACATAAAATGTTGCAGGTAAACTACCCTTTTCCCTTAACCGATCTTCAACAAAATCAACAGTCCTTGAGTTCTGTATAATTCAAAAAGGTATGCAGAAGAGTAGTTGATTCTGTTTTAATGTACGGCAGTTATCGTTGGTCATAAAAAAAATTACTCTTGTTAAAACATGTAATGTTTCTGGTAAACTACCCTATTCCCATAACCGATCTTCACCAAAACCAACATGTCTTGAGAACTATACAATTCAGGGCACTATGCAAAACATTATTTGATTCTGTTTGAATTTGTGGCTATTATCGTTTACCATAGAAAAAATTACCCTCGATAAAAAACCGTTGCAGGTAAACTACCCCTTTCCCTTAACCGATTTTCACCAAAAACCGTAGGTCTTGAGATCTCTAAAACTGAGGGCTGTATGCAAATAATCATTTGATTCTGTTTGATTTGCGGCAGTTATCGATCGTCATATAAAAAAATTACCCTTGTTAAAACATAAAATGTTGCAGGTAAACTACCCCTTTCCCTAAACCGATCTTCACCAACACCAACAGGACTTGAGAACTCTACAATTCAGGGCTGTATGCGAAAGAGTAGTGTATTCTGTTTGAATTTATTGCTGTTATCGTTTGCCATAGAAAAAAATTACCCCCCTTAAAAAAAACTTTGCCAGTAAACTACCCCTTCCCCTTAACCGATCTTCACCAAAACCAATAGGTCTTGAGAACTCTATAATTCAGGGCTGTATGCAAAAGAGTAGTTGATTCTGTTTGAATTTGCGACTGTTATCGTTTGCCATACAAAAAAATTACACTTGTTTAAAAAAAAACCGTTGCAGGTAAACTACCCCTTTCCCTTAACCTATCTTCACCAAAATCAATAGGTTTTGAGAATTCTACAATTCAGGGTAGCATGCAAAAAATTATTTGATTATGTTTGAATTTGCGGCTGTTATCGTTTGCCATATAAAATACCCTTGTTAAAACATAAAATGTTGCAAGTAAACTACCCCTTTCCCTTAACCGATCTTTACCAAAATCAACAGATCCAGAGAACTCTACAATTCAGGGCTGTATGTAAAAGAGTAGTTGATTCTGTTTCAATTTGCGGCTGTTATCGTTTGCCATAGCAAACAATTACCCTTGCTAAAAAAAAACGCGTTGCAGGTAAACTACCCCTTTTCCTCAACTGATCTTCACCAAAAACAATAGGTCGTTAGTACTCTACAAATCAGGGCTGTATGCAAAAAATGATTTGATTTCGTTTGAATTTGCGACTGTTATCGTTTGCCATAGAAAAAAATCTACAGACACATAGACAGACAGACACACACACAGACACTTTTCGAAAATATCGGTATGGAGAACCATACTTGACTTCCATATTCTAAGACTTATAATCTGAAATATGCTTGCCTGCCAAGCACGATATATTTTGTAATATATACATAATTTACATTAAAATGAAAAAATTATAATTTTATTGCCTGGCAACAAAATTATTTTATTTTTAACAATTACCATTGTTTGAAAAAGTTTAAATGAATTTTCAAGTACTTTACTCTTGTTAAAACGTAAAATGTTGCAGGTAAACTACCCCTTCCCATTAACCGATCTTCACCAAAATCTAATGGACTTGAGTCCTCTACAATTCACTTACGTATGCAAAAAATTATTTGATTCTGTTTGAATTTGCGGCAGTTATCGTTTGCCATAGAAAATACGCTTTATAACAAACGTTGCAGGTAAACTACCCCTTCCCCTCAACCGATCTTCACCAAAAACAATAGGTCTTGAGTACTCTACAAACCAGGGCTGTATGCAGAAAATTATTTGATTATGTTTGAATTTGCGGCTGTTATCGTTTGCCATAGAAAATAACCTTGTTAAAAAAACGTTGTAGGTAAACTACCCCTTTCCCTTAACCGATCTTAACCAAAAACAGTACGTCTTGAGTACTCTACAAACCAGGGCTGTGTGCAGAAAATTATTTGATTATGTTTGAATTTGCGGCTGTTATCGTTTGCCATAGAAAATAACCTTGTTAAAAAAAACGTTGTAGGTAAACTACCCCTTTCCCTTAACCGATCTTAACCAAAAACAATAGGTCTTGAGAACTTTACAATTTAGGGCTGTATGCAAATAATCTTTTGATTCTGTTTGAATTTGCGGCTGTTATCGTTTGCCATAGGAAATACCCTTGTTAAAACATAAAACGTTACAGGTAAACTACCCCTTTCCCTTAACCGATCGTCACCAAAAACAATAGGTCTTGAGAACTCTACAATTCAGGGCTGTATGCGAAACATTATTTGATTCTGTTTGAATTTGCGGCTGTTATCGTTTGGCAAAAAAAAAAATTTCCCTTGATAAAAAAAAACCGTTGCAGGTAAACCTACCCCTTTCCCTGAACCGATCTTCACAAAAAACAATAGGTCATGAGTACTCTACAAATCAGGGCTGTATGCAAAAAGTTATTTGATTCTGTTTGAATTTGCGGCAGTTATCGTTTGCCATAGAAAAAAAATACCCTTGTTAAAAAAACGTTGCACGTAAACTACCCCTTTCCCTCAACCGATCTTCACCAAAAACAATAGGTCTTGAGAACTCTACAATTTAGGGCTGTATGCAATTAATCTTTTGATTCTGTTTGAATTTGCGGCTGTTATCGTTTGCCATAAGAAATACCCTTGTTAAAACATAAAACGTTACAGGTAAACTACCCCTTTCCCTTAACCGATCTTCACCAAAATCAAAAGATCTTGAGAACTCTACAATTCAGGGCTGTATACGAAACAATATTTGATTCTGTTTGAATTTGCGGCTGTTATCGTTTGCCAAACAAACAAAATTACCCTTGCTAAAAAAAAACCGTTGCAGGTAAACTACCCCTTTCCCTCAACCGATCTTCACCAAAAACAATAGGTCGCGAGTACTCTGCAAATCAGGGCTGTATGCAAAAAATTATTTGATTCTGTTTGAATTTGCGGCAGTTATCGTTTGCCATAGAAAAAAATCTACACACACACACACACACACACACACACACACACACACACACACACACACACACACACACACACACACACACACACACACACACACACACACACACACACACACACACACACACACACACACACACACACACACACACACACACACACACACTTTTCGGAAAACGACTTTTTTTCATGTTTTGAGTGTAGTAGAATCAGAATCTGCAATAATCTCGAAAACGATTTTTTTTGCCATCACCATACTTCCATTCCTTAAGGAATATTGAAGTAAAATATCGGTATGGAGAACCATACATGACTTCCATATTCTAAGATTTATATTTAAAATCATTTTCAGCCAAACAGCCAGGCTGTGTCTTACCTGCCTTTTTATTGCTGTATTAAATGAAAAATATTATATTACATTAAAATGAAAAAAATATAATTTTATTGCCTGGCAACAAAATTATTTTATTTTTAACAATTACCATTGTTTCAAAAAGTTTAAATAAATTTTCAAGTACTTTACTCTTGTTAAAACGTAAAAGGTTGCAGGTAAACTACCCCTTCCCCTTAACCGATCATCACCAAAATCGAAAGTCATTGAGACCTCTACAATTCAGGGACGTATGCAAAAAATTATTTGATTCTGTTTGAATTTGCGGCTGTTATCGTTTGCCATAGAAAATACGCTTGATAAAAAAACGTTGCAGGTAAACTACCCCTTCCCCTTAACCGATCTTCACCAAAAACAATAGGTCTTGAGTACTCTACAAATCAGGGCTGTATGCAAAACATTATTTGATTCTGTTTGAATTTGCGGCTGTTATCGTTTGCCATAGAAAATACCCTTGTTAAAAAAACGTTGCAGGTAAACTACCCCTTTCCCTCAACCGATCTTCACCAAAAACAATAGGTCTTGAGAACTCTACAATTTAGGGCTGTATGCAAATAATCTTTTGATTCTGTTTGAATTTGCGGCTGTTATCGTTTGCCATATAAAATACCCTTGTTAAAAAAACGTTGCAGGTAAACTACCCCTTTCCCTCAACCGATCTTCACCAAAAACAATAGGTCTTGAGAAATCTACAATTCAGGGCTGTATGCGAAACATTATTTGATTCTGTTTGAATTTGCGGCTGTTATCGTTTGCCAAAAAAAAAAAAAAATTTCCCTTGATAAAAAAAACCGTTGCAGGTAAACTACCCCTTCCCCTCAACCGATCTTCACCAAAAACAATAGGTCGCGAGTACTCTACAAATCAGGGCTGTATGCAAAAAATTATTTGATTCTGTTTGAATTTGCGGCAGTTGTCGTTTGCCATAGAAAATACGCATGATAAAAAACGTTGCTGGTAAACTACCCCTTCCCCTCAACCGATCTTCACCAAAAACAATAGGTCTTGAGTACTCTACAAATCAGGGCTGTATGCAGAAAATTATTTGATTCTTTTTGAATTTGCGGCTGTTATCGTTTGCCATAGAAAATACCCTTGTTAAAAAAACGTTGTAGGTAAACTACCCCTTTCCCTTAACCGATCTTCACCAAAAACAAAAGGTATTGAGAACTCTACAATTTAGGGCTGTATGCAAATAATCTTTTCATTCTGTTTGAATTTGCGGCTGTTATCGTTTCCCATAGGAAATACCCTTGTTAAAACATAAAACGTTACAGGTAAACTACCCCTTTCCCTTAACCGATCTTCACCAAAAACAATAGGTCTTGAGAACTCTACAATTCAGGGCTGTATGCGAAACATTATTTGATTCTGTTTGAATTTGCGGCTGTTATCGTTTGCCAAACAAACAAAATTTCCCTTGCTAAAAAAAAACCGTTGCAGGTAAACTACCCCTTTCCCTCAACCGATCTTCACCAAAAACAATAGGTCGCGAGAACTCTGCAAAACCGGGCTGCATGCAAAAAATTATTTGATTCTGTTTGAATTTGCGGCAGTTATCGTTTGCCATAGAAAAAAAATCTACAGACAGACAGACAGACAGACACACAGACACACAGACACTTTTCGGAAAACGACTTTTTTTCATGTTTTGAGTGTAGTAGAATCAGAATCTGCAATAATCTCGAACACGATTTTTTTTGCCATCACCATACTTCCATTCCTTAAGGAATATGGAAGTAAAATTACCCTTGATAAAAAACCGTTGCAAGTAAACTACCCCTTTCCCTTAACCGATTTTCACCAAAAACGATAGGTTTTGAGAACTCTGCAATTCAGGGCTGTATGCAAAATATTATATGATTTTGTTTGAATTTGCGGCTGTTATCGTTTGCCATACAAAATACCCTTGACAAAACAAAAAACGTGGCAGGTAAACTACCCCTTTCCCTTAAACGATCTTCACCAAAAACAATAGGTCTTTAGTACTCAAGAAATTAGGGCTGTATGCAAAAACTTATTTGATTATGTTTGAATTTGCGGCTGTTATCGTTTGCCATAGGAAATACCCTTGTTAAAACATAAAAGGTTGCAGGTAAACTACCCCTTTCCCTTAACTGATCTGTACCAAAATCAACAGATCTTGAGAACTCTACAATTCAGTGCTGTATGCGAAACATTATTTGATTTTGTTTGAATTTGCGGCTGTTATCGTTTGCCAAACAAACAAAATTACCCTTAATAATAAAGAGCCCGGGAAGCAATTTTAACAAAAAACTACTTCTTTGTTGCCGATAACGTAGTACACATAAAAAATTCTCCCCTCCACCTTTAACTATAATTTTTAATAATAGAAAATTACCTCCACCCGTTCACCTAACTTCTTCATTTATAGATATTTCATCTACGTTTCTACAGTGGATTACTATGAGCTTCTTATCAGGATACTTTATTTATAAAAATTAAGTACTTTACTCTTGTTAAATCATAAAATGTTTGAGGTAAACTACCCCTTTCTCTTAACCGATCTTCTCCAAAATCAACAGACCTTCCGTCCTCTACAATTCAGCGAAGCATGCAAAAAAATATTTGATTCTGTTTGAATGTGCGGCAGTTATCGTTCGTCATTGAAACATTTCTCTTGTTACAACATAAAATGTTGCAGGTAAACTACCCCTTTCCCTTAACCGATCTTCACCAAAATCAATAGACCTTGAGCTCTCTGCAACTGAGCGGGTGCAAAAAATTATTTGATTCTCATTGAATTTTCGGCAGTTATCGTTCGTCATAAAAAAATTACCCTTTTTAAAACATAAAACGTTGCAGGTAAACAACCCCTTTCCCTTAACCGATCTTCACCAACACCAATAGGTATTGAGAACTCTACAATACAGGGCTGTATGCAAAACATCATTTGATTCTGTTTGAATTTGCGGCTGTTATCGTTTGCCATACAAAATACCCTTGATAAAACAAAAACGTGGCTGGTAAACTACCCCTTTCCCTCAAACGATCTTCACCAAAAACAATAGGTCTTTAGTACTCAAGAAATGAGGGCTGTATGCAAAACATCATTTGATTCTGTTTGAATTTGCGGCTGTTATCGTTTGCCATAGAAAACACCCTTGATAAAACATAAAACGTTGCTGGTAAACTACCCTATTCCATTAACCGATCTTCACCAATAACAATAGGTCTTGAGAACTCTACAATTCAGGGCTGTATGCAAAACATTAGTTGATTAACTTTGAATTTACGGCAGTTATCGTTCGTCACAGAAAAAATACCCTTGTTAAAACATAAAACGTTGCAGGTAAACTACCCCTTTCCCTTAACCGATGTTCAACAAAATGAACAGACCTTGAGTTCTGTATAATTCAAAAAGGTATGCAGAAGAGTAGTTGATTCTGTTTTAATGTACGGCAGTTATCGTTCGTCAAAAAAAAAATTACCCTTTATAAAACTTAAAATGTTGCTGGTAAACAACCCTATTCCCTTAACCGATCTTCACCAAAACCAACAGGTCTTGAGAACTCTACATTCCAGGGCTGTATGCAAAATATTATATGATTCTGTTTGAATTTGCTGCTGTTATCGTTTGTCATATAAAATACCCTTGATAAAACAAAAAACGTGTCAGGTAAACTACCCCTTTCCCTTAACCGATCTTCACCAAAAACAATAGGTCTTTAGTACTCAACAAAACATGGCTGTATGCAAAAATGTATTTGATTCTGTTTGAATTTGCGGCTCTTATCGTTTGCCATAGAAAATACCCTTTTAAAACATAAAACGTTTAAAACGTTGCCGGTAAACTACCCCTTTCCCTTAACCGATCTTCACCAACACCAATAGGTATTGAGAACTCTACAATACAGGGCTGTATGCAAAACATCATTTGATTCTGTTTGATTTTGCGGCTGTTATCGTTTACCATAGAAAAAAATTACCCTTGATAAAAAACCGTTGCAAGTAAACTACCCCTTTCCCTTAACCGATCTTCACCAAAAACGACAGGTTTTGAGAACTCTGCAATTCAGGGCTGTATGCAAAATATTATATGATTTTGTTTGAATTTGCGGCTGTTATCGGTTGCCATACAAAATACCCTTGACAAAACAAAAAACGTGGCAGGTAAACTACCCCTTTCCCTTAAACGATCTTCACCAAAAACAATAGGTCTTTAGTACTCAAGAAATTAGGGCTGTATGCAAAAACTTATTTGATTATGTTTAAATTTGCGGCTGTTATCGTTTGCCATAGAAAATACCCTTGTTAAAACATAAAAGGTTGCAGGTAAACTACCCCTTTCCCTTAACTGATCTTTACCAAAATCAACAGATCTTGAGAACTCTACAATTCAGGGCTGTATGCGAAACATTATTTGGTTCTATTTGAATTTGCGGCTGTTATCGTTTGCCAAACAAACAAAATTACCCTTAATAATAAAGAGCCCGGGAAGCAATTTTAACAAAAAACTACTTCTTTGTTGCCGATAACGTAGTACACATATAAAAAATTCTCCCCTCCACCTTTAACTATAATTTTTAATAATAGAAAATTACCTCCACCCGTTCACCTAACTTCTTCATTTATAGATATTTCATCTACGTTTCTACAGTGGATTACTATGAGCTTCTTATCAGGATACTTTATTTATAAAAATTAAGTACTTTACTCTTGTTAAATCATAAAGTGTTTGAGGTAAACTACCCCTTTCTCTTAACCGATCTTCTCCAAAATCAACAGACCTTCCGTCCTCTACAATTCAGCGAAGCATGCAAAAAAATATTTGATTCTGTTTGAATGTGCGGCAGTTATCGTTCGTCATTAAAACATTTCTCTTGTTACAACATAAAATGTTGCAGGTAAACTACCCCTTTCCCTTAACCGATCTTCACCAAAATCAATAGACCTTGAGCTCTCTGCAACTCAGCGGGTGCAAAAAATTATTTGATTCTCATTGAATTTTCGGCAGTTATCGTTCGTCATAAAAAAATCACCCTTTTTAAAACATAAAATGTTGCTGATAAACTACCCCTTCCCTTAACCAATCTTCAACAAAATCAACAGACCTTGAGTTCTCTTTAGTTCAAAAAGGTATGCAAAAACCTAGTTGATTCTGTTTGAATTTACGGCAGTTACCGTTCGTCATATAAAAAATTACCCTTGTTAAAACAAAATGTTGCTGGTAAACTACCCCTTTCCCTTAACCGATCTTCACCAACACCAATACGTATTGAGAACTCTACAATACAGGGTTGTATGCAAAACATCATTTGATTCTGTTTGAATTTGCGGCTGTTATCGTTTACCCGTTTACCATAGAAAAAAATTACCCTTGATAAAAAACCGTTGCAGGTAAACTACCCCTTTCCCTTAACCGATCTTCACCAAAAACGACAGCTCTTAGGTACTCTACAATTCAGGCCTGTATGCAAACAATTATTTGATTCTCTTTGAATTTACGACAGTTATCGTTCGTCATAGAAAAAATACCCTTGTTAAAACATAAAACGTTGCCGGTAAACTACCCCTTTCCGTTAACCGATCTTCAACAAAATCAACAGACCTTGAGTTCTGTATAATTCAAAAAGGTATGCAGAAGAGTAGTTGATTCTGTTATAATGTACGGCAGTTATCATTCGTCATAAAAAAAATTAGCCTTTATAAAACATAAAATGTTGCAGGTAAACTACCCTATTCCCTTAACCGATCTTCAACAAAATCAACAGACCTTGAGTTCTGTATAATTCGAAAAGGTATGCAGAAGAGTAGTTGATTCTGTTTTAATGTACGGCAGTTATCGTTCGTCAAAAAAAAATTACCCTTGATAAAACATAAAATGTTGCTGGTAAACAACCCTATTCCCTTAACCGATCTTCACCAAAACCAACAGGTCTTGAGAACTCTACATTTCAGGGCTGTATGCAAAATATTATATGATTCTGTTTGAATTTGCGGCTGTTATCGTTTGCCATATAAAATACCCTTGATAAAACAAAAAACGTGTCTGGTAAACTACCCCTTTCCCATAACCGATCTTCACCAAAAACAATAGGTCTTTAGTACTCAACAAAACAGGGCTGTATGCAAAAACGTATTTGATTCTGTTTGAATTTGCGGCTCTTATCGTTTGCCATAGAAAATACCCTTTTAAAACATAAAACGTATAAAACGTTGCCGGTAAACTACCCCTTTCCCTTAACCGATCTTCACCAACACCAATAGGTATTGAGAACTCTACAATACAGGGCTGTATGCAAAACATCATTTGATTCTGTTTGATTTTGCGGCTGTTATCGTTTACCATAGAAAAATATCGGTATGGAGAACCATACATGACTTCCATATTCTAAGATTTATATGTAAAATCATTTTCAGCCAAACAGCCAGGCTGTGTCTTACCTGCCTTTTTATTGCTGTATTAAATGAAAAATATTATATTACATTAAAATGAAAAAATTATAATTTTATTGCCTGGCAACAAAATTATTTTATTTTTAACAATTACCATTGTTTCAAAAAGTTTAAATAAATTTTCAAGTACTTTACTCTTGTTAAAACGTAAAAGGTTGCAGGTAAACTACCCCTTCCCCTTAACCGATCTTCACCAAAATCGAAAGTCATTGAGACCTCTACAATTCAGGGACGTGTGCAAAAAATTATTTGATTCTGTTTGAATTTGCGGCTGTTATCGTTTGCCATAGAAAATACGCTTGATAAAAAAACGTTGCAGGTAAACTACCCCTTCCCCTTAACCGATCTTCACCAAAAACAATAGGTCTTGAGTACTCTACAAATCAGGGCTGTATGCAAAACATTATTTGATTCTGTTTGAATTTGCGGCTGTTATCGTTTGCCATAGAAAATACCCTTGTTAAAAAAACGTTGCAGGTAAACTACCCCTTTCCCTCAACCGATCTTCACCAAAAACAATAGGTCTTGAGAACTCTACAATTTAGGGCTGTATGCAAATAATCTTTTGATTCTGTTTGAATTTGCGGCTGTTATCGTTTGCCATAGGAAATACCCTTGTTAAAACATAAAACGTTACAGGTAAACTACCCCTTTCCCTTAACCGATCTTCACCAAAAACAATAGGTCTTGAGTACTCTACAAATCAGGGCTGTATGCAAAACATTATTTGATTCTGTTTGAATTTGCGGCTGTTATCGTTTGCCATAGAAAATACCCTTCTTAAAAAAACGTTGCAGGTAAACTACCCCTTTCCCTCAACCGAACTTCACCAAAAACAATAGGTCTTGAGAACTCTACAATTTAGGGCTGTATGCAAATAATCTTTTGATTCTGTTTGAATTTGCGGCTGTTATCGTTTGCCATAGGAAATACCCTTGTTAAAACATAAAACGTTACTGGTAAACTACCCCTTTCCCTGAACTGATCTTCACCAAAATCAACAGATCTTGAGAACTCTACAATTCAGGGCTGTATGCGAAACATTATTTGATTCTATTTGAATTTGCGGCAGTTATCGTTTGCCATAGAAAAAAAATCTACAGACACACAGACAGACACACAGACACTTTTCGGAAAACGACTTTTTTTCATGTTTTGAGTGTAGTAGAATCAGAATCTGCAATAATCTCGAACACGATTTTTTTTGCCATCACCATACTTCCATTCCTTAAGGAATATGGAAGTAATTCCATTCCTTAAGGAATATGGAAGTAAAAATTACCCTTGATAAAAAACCGTTGCAGGTAAACTACCCCTTTCCCTTAACCGATCTTCACCAAAAACAATAGGTCTTGAGTACTCTACAAATCAGGGCTGCATGCAAAAATTCATTTGATTATGTTTGAGTTTGCGGCTGATATCGTTTGCCATAGAAAATACCCTTAATAAAACATAAAATGTTGCAGGTAAACTACCCTTTTCCCTTAACCGATCTTCAACAAAATCAACAGTCCTTGAGTTCTGTATAATTCAAAAAGGTATGCAGAAGAGTAGTTGATTCTGTTTTAATGTACGGCAGTTATCGTTGGTCATAAAAAAAATTACTCTTGTTAAAACATGTAATGTTTCTGGTAAACTACCCTATTCCCATAACCGATCTTCACCAAAACCAACATGTCTTGAGAACTATACAATTCAGGGCACTATGCAAAACATTATTTGATTCTGTTTGAATTTGTGGCTATTATCGTTTACCATAGAAAAAATTACCCTCGATAAAAAACCGTTGCAGGTAAACTACCCCTTTCCCTTAACCGATTTTCACCAAAAACCGTAGGTCTTGAGATCTCTAAAACTGAGGGCTGTATGCAAATAATCATTTGATTCTGTTTGATTTGCGGCAGTTATCGATCGTCATATAAAAAAATTACCCTTGTTAAAACATAAAATGTTGCAGGTAAACTACCCCTTTCCCTAAACCGATCTTCACCAACACCAACAGGACTTGAGAACTCTACAATTCAGGGCTGTATGCGAAAGAGTAGTGTATTCTGTTTGAATTTATTGCTGTTATCGTTTGCCATAGAAAAAAATTACCCCCCTTAAAAAAAACTTTGCCAGTAAACTACCCCTTCCCCTTAACCGATCTTCACCAAAACCAATAGGTCTTGAGAACTCTATAATTCAGGGCTGTATGCAAAAGAGTAGTTGATTCTGTTTGAATTTGCGACTGTTATCGTTTGCCATACAAAAAAATTACACTTGTTTAAAAAAAAACCGTTGCAGGTAAACTACCCCTTTCCCTTAACCTATCTTCACCAAAATCAATAGGTTTTGAGAATTCTACAATTCAGGGTAGCATGCAAAAAATTATTTGATTATGTTTGAATTTGCGGCTGTTATCGTTTGCCATATAAAATACCCTTGTTAAAACATAAAATGTTGCAAGTAAACTACCCCTTTCCCTTAACCGATCTTTACCAAAATCAACAGATCCAGAGAACTCTACAATTCAGGGCTGTATGTAAAAGAGTAGTTGATTCTGTTTCAATTTGCGGCTGTTATCGTTTGCCATAGCAAACAATTACCCTTGCTAAAAAAAAACGCGTTGCAGGTAAACTACCCCTTTTCCTCAACTGATCTTCACCAAAAACAATAGGTCGTTAGTACTCTACAAATCAGGGCTGTATGCAAAAAATGATTTGATTTCGTTTGAATTTGCGACTGTTATCGTTTGCCATAGAAAAAAATCTACAGACACATAGACAGACAGACACACACACAGACACTTTTCGAAAATATCGGTATGGAGAACCATACTTGACTTCCATATTCTAAGACTTATAATCTGAAATATGCTTGCCTGCCAAGCACGATATATTTTGTAATATATACATAATTTACATTAAAATGAAAAAATTATAATTTTATTGCCTGGCAACAAAATTATTTTATTTTTAACAATTACCATTGTTTGAAAAAGTTTAAATGAATTTTCAAGTACTTTACTCTTGTTAAAACGTAAAATGTTGCAGGTAAACTACCCCTTCCCATTAACCGATCTTCACCAAAATCTAATGGACTTGAGTCCTCTACAATTCACTTACGTATGCAAAAAATTATTTGATTCTGTTTGAATTTGCGGCAGTTATCGTTTGCCATAGAAAATACGCTTTATAACAAACGTTGCAGGTAAACTACCCCTTCCCCTCAACCGATCTTCACCAAAAACAATAGGTCTTGAGTACTCTACAAACCAGGGCTGTATGCAGAAAATTATTTGATTATGTTTGAATTTGCGGCTGTTATCGTTTGCCATAGAAAATAACCTTGTTAAAAAAACGTTGTAGGTAAACTACCCCTTTCCCTTAACCGATCTTAACCAAAAACAGTACGTCTTGAGTACTCTACAAACCAGGGCTGTGTGCAGAAAATTATTTGATTATGTTTGAATTTGCGGCTGTTATCGTTTGCCATAGAAAATAACCTTGTTAAAAAAAACATTGTAGGTAAACTACCCCTTTCCCTTAACCGATCTTAACCAAAAACAATAGGTCTTGAGAACTTTACAATTTAGGGCTGTATGCAAATAATCTTTTGATTCTGTTTGAATTTGCGGCTGTTATCGTTTGCCATAGGAAATACCCTTGTTAAAACATAAAACGTTACAGGTAAACTACCCCTTTCCCTTAACCGATCGTCACCAAAAACAATAGGTCTTGAGAACTCTACAATTCAGGGCTGTATGCGAAACATTATTTGATTCTGTTTGAATTTGCGGCTGTTATCGTTTGGCAAAAAAAAAAATTTCCCTTGATAAAAAAAAACCGTTGCAGGTAAACCTACCCCTTTCCCTCAACCGATCTTCACAAAAAACAATAGGTCATGAGTACTCTACAAATCAGGGCTGTATGCAAAAAGTTATTTGATTCTGTTTGAATTTGCGGCAGTTATCGTTTGCCATAGAAAAAAAATACCCTTGTTAAAAAAACGTTGCACGTAAACTACCCCTTTCCCTCAACCGATCTTCACCAAAAACAATAGGTCTTGAGAACTCTACAATTTAGGGCTGTATGCAATTAATCTTTTGATTCTGTTTGAATTTGCGGCTGTTATCGTTTGCCATAAGAAATACCCTTGTTAAAACATAAAACGTTACAGGTAAACTACCCCTTTCCCTTAACCGATCTTCACCAAAATCAAAAGATCTTGAGAACTCTACAATTCAGGGCTGTATACGAAACAATATTTGATTCTGTTTGAATTTGCGGCTGTTATCGTTTGCCAAACAAACAAAATTACCCTTGCTAAAAAAAAAACCGTTGCAGGTAAACTACCCCTTTCCCTCAACCGATCTTCACCAAAAACAATAGGTCGCGAGTACTCTGCAAATCAGGGCTGTATGCAAAAAATTATTTGATTCTGTTTGAATTTGCGGCAGTTATCGTTTGCCATAGAAAAAAATCTACACACACACACACACACACACACACACACACACACACACACACACACACACACACACACACACACACACACACACACACACACACACACACACACACACACACACACACACACACTTTTCGGAAAACGACTTTTTTTCATGTTTTGAGTGTAGTAGAATCAGAATCTGCAATAATCTCGAAAACGATTTTTTTTGCCATCACCATACTTCCATTCCTTAAGGAATATTGAAGTAAAATATCGGTATGGAGAACCATACATGACTTCCATATTCTAAGATTTATATTTAAAATCATTTTCAGCCAAACAGCCAGGCTGTGTCTTACCTGCCTTTTTATTGCTGTATTAAATGAAAAATATTATATTACATTAAAATGAAAAAATTATAATTTTATTGCCTGGCAACAAAATTATTTTATTTTTAACAATTACCATTGTTTCAAAAAGTTTAAATAAATTTTCAAGTACTTTACTCTTGTTAAAACGTAAAAGGTTGCAGGTAAACTACCCCTTCCCCTTAACCGATCATCACCAAAATCGAAAGTCATTGAGACCTCTACAATTCAGGGACGTATGCAAAAAATTATTTGATTCTGTTTGAATTTGCGGCTGTTATCGTTTGCCATAGAAAATACGCTTGATAAAAAAACGTTGCAGGTAAACTACCCCTTCCCCTTAACCGATCTTCACCAAAAACAATAGGTCTTGAGTACTCTACAAATCAGGGCTGTATGCAAAACATTATTTGATTCTGTTTGAATTTGCGGCTGTTATCGTTTGCCATAGAAAATACCCTTGTTAAAAAAACGTTGCAGGTAAACTACCCCTTTCCCTCAACCGATCTTCACCAAAAACAATAGGTCTTGAGAACTCTACAATTTAGGGCTGTATGCAAATAATCTTTTGATTCTGTTTGAATTTGCGGCTGTTATCGTTTGCCATATAAAATACCCTTGTTAAAAAAACGTTGCAGGTAAACTACCCCTTTCCCTCAACCGATCTTCACCAAAAACAATAGGTCTTGAGAAATCTACAATTCAGGGCTGTATGCGAAACATTATTTGATTCTGTTTGAATTTGCGGCTGTTATCGTTTGCCAAAAAAAAAAAAAAATTTCCCTTGATAAAAAAAACCGTTGCAGGTAAACTACCCCTTCCCCTCAACCGATCTTCACCAAAAACAATAGGTCGCGAGTACTCTACAAATCAGGGCTGTATGCAAAAAATTATTTGATTCTGTTTGAATTTGCGGCAGTTGTCGTTTGCCATAGAAAATACGCATGATAAAAAACGTTGCTGGTAAACTACCCCTTCCCCTCAACCGATCTTCACCAAAAACAATAGGTCTTGAGTACTCTACAAATCAGGGCTGTATGCAGAAAATTATTTGATTCTGTTTGAATTTGCGGCTGTTATCGTTTGCCATAGAAAATACCCTTGTTAAAAAAACGTTGTAGGTAAACTACCCCTTTCCCTTAACCGATCTTCACCAAAAACAAAAGGTATTGAGAACTCTACAATTTAGGGCTGTATGCAAATAATCTTTTCATTCTGTTTGAATTTGCGGCTGTTATCGTTTCCCATAGGAAATACCCTTGTTAAAACATAAAACGTTACAGGTAAACTACCCCTTTCCCTTAACCGATCTTCACCAAAAACAATAGGTCTTGAGAACTCTACAATTCAGGGCTGTATGCGAAACATTATTTGATTCTGTTTGAATTTGCGGCTGTTATCGTTTGCCAAACAAACAAAATTTCCCTTGCTAAAAAAAAACCGTTGCAGGTAAACTACCCCTTTCCCTCAACCGATCTTCACCAAAAACAATAGGTCGCGAGAACTCTGCAAAACCGGGCTGCATGCAAAAAATTATTTGATTCTGTTTGAATTTGCGGCAGTTATCGTTTGCCATAGAAAAAAAATCTACAGACAGATAGACAGACAGACACACAGACACACAGACACTTTTCGGAAAACGACTTTTTTTCATGTTTTGAGTGTAGTAGAATCAGAATCTGCAATAATCTCGAACACGATTTTTTTTGCCATCACCATACTTCCATTCCTTAAGGAATATGGAAGTAAAATTACCCTTGATAAAAAACCGTTGCAAGTAAACTACCCCTTTCCCTTAACCGATCTTCACCAAAAACGATAGGTTTTGAGAACTCTGCAATTCAGGGCTGTATGCAAAATATTATATGATTTTGTTTGAATTTGCGGCTGTTATCGTTTGCCATACAAAATACCCTTGACAAAACAAAAAACGTGGCAGGTAAACTACCCCTTTCCCTTAAACGATCTTCACCAAAAACAATAGGTCTTTAGTACTCAAGAAATTAGGGCTGTATGCAAAAACTTATTTGATTATGTTTGAATTTGCGGCTGTTATCGTTTGCCATAGGAAATACCCTTGTTAAAACATAAAAGGTTGCAGGTAAACTACCCCTTTCCCTTAACTGATCTGTACCAAAATCAACAGATCTTGAGAACTCTACAATTCAGTGCTGTATGCGAAACATTATTTGATTTTGTTTGAATTTGCGGCTGTTATCGTTTGCCAAACAAACAAAATTACCCTTAATAATAAAGAGCCCGGGAAGCAATTTTAACAAAAAACTACTTCTTTGTTGCCGATAACGTAGTACACATATAAAAAATTCTCCCCTCCACCTTTAACTATAATTTTTAATAATAGAAAATTACCTCCACCCGTTCACCTAACTTCTTCATTTATAGATATTTCATCTACGTTTCTACAGTGGATTACTATGAGCTTCTTATCAGGATACTTTATTTATAAAAATTAAGTACTTTACTCTTGTTAAATCATAAAATGTTTGAGGTAAACTACCCCTTTCTCTTAACCGATCTTCTCCAAAATCAACAGACCTTCCGTCCTCTACAATTCAGCGAAGCATGCAAAAAAATATTTGATTCTGTTTGAATGTGCGGCAGTTATCGTTCGTCATTGAAACATTTCTCTTGTTACAACATAAAATGTTGCAGGTAAACTACCCCTTTCCCTTAACCGATCTTCACCAAAATCAATAGACCTTGAGCTCTCTGCAACTCAGCGGGTGCAAAAAATTATTTGATTCTCATTGAATTTTCGGCAGTTATCGTTCGTCATAAAAAAATTACCCTTTTTAAAACATAAAACGTTGCAGGTAAACAACCCCTTTCCCTTAACCGATCTTCACCAACACCAATAGGTATTGAGAACTCTACAATACAGGGCTGTATGCAAAACATCATTTGATTCTGTTTGAATTTGCGGCTGTTATCGTTTACCCGTTTACCATAGAAAAAAATTACCCTTGATAAAAAACCGTTGCAGGTAAACTACCCCTTTCCCTTAACCGATCTTCACCAAAAACGACAGGTCTTGAGAACTCTACAATTCAGGGTTGTATGTAAAATATTATATGATTTTGTTTGAATTTGCGGCTGTTATCGTTTGCCATACAAAATACCCTTGATAAAACAAAAACGTGGCTGGTAAACTACCCCTTTCCCTCAAACGATCTTCACCAAAAACAATAGGTCTTTAGTACTCAAGAAATGAGGGCTGTATGCAAAACATCATTTGATTCTGTTTGAATTTGCGGCTGTTATCGTTTGCCATAGAAAACACCCTTGATAAAACATAAAACGTTGCTGGTAAACTACCCTATTCCATTAACCGATCTTCACCAATAACAATAGGTCTTGAGAACTCTACAATTCAGGGCTGTATGCAAAACATTAGTTGATTAACTTTGAATTTACGGCAGTTATCGTTCGTCACAGAAAAAATACCCTTGTTAAAACATAAAACGTTGCAGGTAAACTACCCCTTTCCCTTAACCGATGTTCAACAAAATGAACAGACCTTGAGTTCTGTATAATTCAAAAAGGTATGCAGAAGAGTAGTTGATTCTGTTTTAATGTACGGCAGTTATCGTTCGTCAAAAAAAAAATTACCCTTTATAAAACTTAAAATGTTGCTGGTAAACAACCCTATTCCCTTAACCGATCTTCACCAAAACCAACAGGTCTTGAGAACTCTACATTCCAGGGCTGTATGCAAAATATTATATGATTCTGTTTGAATTTGCTGCTGTTATCGTTTGTCATATAAAATACCCTTGATAAAACAAAAAACGTGTCAGGTAAACTACCCCTTTCCCTTAACCGATCTTCACCAAAAACAATAGGTCTTTAGTACTCAACAAAACATGGCTGTATGCAAAAACGTATTTGATTCTGTTTGAATTTGCGGCTCTTATCGTTTGCCATAGAAAATACCCTTTTAAAACATAAAACGTTTAAAACGTTGCCGGTAAACTACCCCTTTCCCTTAACCGATCTTCACCAACACCAATAGGTATTGAGAACTCTACAATACAGGGCTGTATGCAAAACATCATTTGATTCTGTTTGATTTTGCGGCTGTTATCGTTTACCATAGAAAAAAATTACCCTTGATAAAAAACCGTTGCAAGTAAACTACCCCTTTCCCTTAACCGATCTTCACCAAAAACGACAGGTTTTGAGAACTCTGCAATTCAGGGCTGTATGCAAAATATTATATGATTTTGTTTGAATTTGCGGCTGTTATCGGTTGCCATACAAAATACCCTTGACAAAACAAAAAACGTGGCAGGTAAACTACCCCTTTCCCTTAAACGATCTTCACCAAAAACAATAGGTCTTTAGTACTCAAGAAATTAGGGCTGTATGCAAAAACTTATTTGATTATGTTTAAATTTGCGGCTGTTATCGTTTGCCATAGAAAATACCCTTGTTAAAACATAAAAGGTTGCAGGTAAACTACCCCTTTCCCTTAACTGATCTTTACCAAAATCAACAGATCTTGAGAACTCTACAATTCAGGGCTGTATGCGAAACATTATTTGGTTCTATTTGAATTTGCGGCTGTTATCGTTTGCCAAACAAACAAAATTACCCTTAATAATAAAGAGCCCGGGAAGCAATTTTAACAAAAAACTACTTCTTTGTTGCCGATAACGTAGTACACATATAAAAAATTCTCCCCTCCACCTTTAACTATAATTTTTAATAATAGAAAATTACCTCCACCCGTTCACCTAACTTCTTCATTTATAGATATTTCATCTACGTTTCTACAGTGGATTACTATGAGCTTCTTATCAGGATACTTTATTTATAAAAATTAAGTACTTTACTCTTGTTAAATCATAAAGTGTTTGAGGTAAACTACCCCTTTCTCTTAACCGATCTTCTCCAAAATCAACAGACCTTCCGTCCTCTACAATTCAGCGAAGCATGCAAAAAAATATTTGATTCTGTTTGAATGTGCGGCAGTTATCGTTCGTCATTAAAACATTTCTCTTGTTACAACATAAAATGTTGCAGGTAAACTACCCCTTTCCCTTAACCGATCTTCACCAAAATCAATAGACCTTGAGCTCTCTGCAACTCAGCGGGTGCAAAAAATTATTTGATTCTCATTGAATTTTCGGCAGTTATCGTTCGTCATAAAAAAATTACCCTTTTTAAAACATAAAATGTTGCTGATAAACTACCCCTTCCCTTAACCAATCTTCAACAAAATCAACAGACCTTGAGTTCTCTTTAGTTCAAAAAGGTATGCAAAAACCTAGTTGATTCTGTTTGAATTTACGGCAGTTACCGTTCGTCATATAAAAAATTACCCTTGTTAAAACAAAATGTTGCTGGTAAACTACCCCTTTCCCTTAACCGATCTTCACCAACACCAATACGTATTGAGAACTCTACAATACAGGGTTGTATGCAAAACATCATTTGATTCTGTTTGAATTTGCGGCTGTTATCGTTTACCCGTTTACCATAGAAAAAAATTACCCTTGATAAAAAACCGTTGCAGGTAAACTACCCCTTTCCCTTAACCGATCTTCACCAAAAACGACAGCTCTTAGGTACTCTACAATTCAGGCCTGTATGCAAACAATTATTTGATTCTCTTTGAATTTACGACAGTTATCGTTCGTCATAGAAAAAATACCCTTGTTAAAACATAAAACGTTGCCGGTAAACTACCCCTTTCCGTTAACCGATCTTCAACAAAATCAACAGACCTTGAGTTCTGTATAATTCAAAAAGGTATGCAGAAGAGTAGTTGATTCTGTTATAATGTACGGCAGTTATCATTCGTCATAAAAAAAATTAGCCTTTATAAAACATAAAATGTTGCAGGTAAACTACCCTATTCCCTTAACCGATCTTCAACAAAATCAACAGACCTTGAGTTCTGTATAATTCGAAAAGGTATGCAGAAGAGTAGTTGATTCTGTTTTAATGTACGGCAGTTATCGTTCGTCAAAAAAAAATTACCCTTGATAAAACATAAAATGTTGCTGGTAAACAACCCTATTCCCTTAACCGATCTTCACCAAAACCAACAGGTCTTGAGAACTCTACATTTCAGGGCTGTATGCAAAATATTATATGATTCTGTTTGAATTTGCGGCTGTTATCGTTTGCCATATAAAATACCCTTGATAAAACAAAAAACATGTCTGGTAAACTACCCCTTTCCCTTAACCGATCTTCACCAAAAACAATAGGTCTTTAGTACTCAACAAAACAGGGCTGTATGCAAAAACGTATTTGATTCTGTTTGAATTTTCGGC